>OY744476.1:140812233-141354733 GCA_963556175.1 Tipula confusa
ATATTTTTTATATTTTTAAATTTATTATGTATTATATTTTTATTTATTTGTGTTATATTTTTATTTTAATATTTTTTTTTTTATATTTGTTATATTTTTTATATTTTTATAATTTAATTGTAAATATCAAGCGAAAACTAATTCAATTCATTTTAGCCTACGGCTTGCAGATATTAGCTTATTAATAGATTTTTTTTTCCAGAGAAACACTGCAATATTACAGAAAAAAGGTTGCAGATTGGAGTTCCTGATAAGATATGACAAAATGCAGAGCAGTTCATTATAATTGTGATTGTCTTGTGCTAACTAACACTACTTTGAATATTGGCTACCAAGAAACTGGACCAATTCTGTCGTTACTGACATACCTTTCCTTTCCCTTTGCAACAAAAAATACTAACTATCGATCGTTTCGGTGTCAGTAATCGGGTCGAGTCTGTTATAACTAACATTCCATCCACTCCTTCGGTTTTGTTATATGTAACACAAGCGTATGGTGGTGCCTGGCATTCCGAGAGTTCCTGGTTTGTTCTTGGCCATACACTCTAATCAATCAATCAATCAATCAAGTGGGCAATTTCATTTACAGTGTACTGTAGTTTGCTGGTTGTCTCTTCAATGGTACACAATATCTGTTTCTTCAGTAATAGGTATGTCTCTCGTATAAAGCAAAAAAAGACTGATACTCATGGTACTTCTGCTTCAATTCTCTTGAGTGATGAAAACTCTTCTTCATATTTCACTCTGAAATATTTCCCTTCATTGTATGATTTTGATATCTCAAAGGGCAGTCCTTTCAGAAGGTCGCGATGCAATTTATAATCCAGTACTCGAAGCTGGACTCGATCAAAGGCTTGTTTTTGAGCTAATTGAAAATAGTTTTGCTCCCTGGTGCTCGATATCTATGCCAGATTTTGCGAGCTTTCCGCTTTTCTCTGATCAGATTTCTTATTTCTTGTGTATATCTTTTATTCGTGATCCACAAATCCAAAATTTCCAAAAATCGGAAAATCCAGGTGGTCCAACCAGCCACCGAAATTTGAGCGCCAAATCAAAAATAGCCTAAGTTTATTCTAAGTTAGTCAAAGTGAGATTTTGAATCACTGAAAATGTAAAGTGGAATTTCCTTATTATGTATTGTAGAGTACATTACAAAGAATCACTGTAACCACTGTATTGCAGACGCGCACATATATAATATTTGACCCAATCTCTTTTAAGTTTGTGGGTAAAATCAACATTTAAGTTTTTTTGAATAACTAAACTTAAAATTTAAATAATTTCACTTTGCACGTATTCATTTTAAATTAAATTTCAAAAAAATAAAAAATCTAATAAATTCCACTCATTCCATTTTTGGATTTCTACGGCAACATTTCACCAGATTTACCTCCAAATTTTCTATCCTCTCAATGATAAATGTTAGACGATCGTGAAAAGAAACAAAAAATAAATAATAGTATTCATCTTAAATTTAAATTGTCATTAATCATTGTGTCAAATTATGCTGTGTTTGTTATTTACTCGTACTGCGCGAGTATATATATCGTGCAACCGACTCACTCAAAATTCTTACGAAAAAACACTCTCGAAAATATGATGGTGAAAATGTGGAAAAATAAATAAAATTCACAAAACGTATAATTATTACAATAATGATAATCATGCTGCTTAAGTATTCATGGAAAATTCGTGGAAAAATAATTTTATGCACAACAACAATTTCCATAAGATTCGTCATTTTCGTATTTACCGTACCGAAAAAAAAAAAATTTTGTGATGATAAATTTGGCGAATTATTATTAATTCAATGTTGTTGTAATTTAGCGCGAGGTACTTAAACGAAAATGTGGGAGTGGGAAAAAATTCTAACGAAAAATCGTTATGAATAATAAGAGGAAAACGTTTTTTTTTTTTTTTTTTTTTTTTGATTTAGCGTATTCGACTTGACAATTTTAATGATGATTTGAATTTGTGTCAGCCTAGAAAGGTTTTTACTGCAATCGGATTCGTACCATTAATAAAAATCATAAACGATGTTTAAAGGCCACTGCTGGTCCGTACCGTATCAATAATATAGCTCAAACATCCGAGGAGCCAACATCGCCAAAAGCGACAATAGAAGAAGAGCGACATCCGAGGTATTAGAAACTCGCCACTCCTTCAAATATTGTTACTGTTTAATTTTTCGAACCACTTTATTCTGGATCCATATATTGTATTATTTGTGCCGTTATCTTCTTTACACAAAGTTATATGGCGTAGTTTTTTGTTTTCAGTTTCTAGGATAAATGCTGTTATTGCCACGCTCAGAAGTTTCAAAATACTACCTAATAGAAGGGCAGATATAAGAAATAAGGTTCCGGAAACCTGTTTCAAAGCATTCAATCGGTATTGTATAGTCGCTATTCGCCAAGTCTTCCTTAAGCGAACTGATAATCGTCGAGTGCCCCGTCTGTAGACCTTTCCACTCAAACGCGGCAGAGAGTCATGCAGCCGTATGACTTGCCGCTCTCTGTTTACTAAAGCTGTCGACAGGAAGAAGGTATAGCATAGCCTCCAGAGTACGTGGAGGGATTGTCCTAAGTACTCCGCTTATAAGCAAGCAGGCCGTTATTTGTACCTTCTCTATCATATTTTTATAAGTTTTTTGGTCTAATGCTGGCTACCACACACTCACCCCATACATCAGAATCGGTCTGACTACAGCGGTGAAGAGCCAGTGTACCAGCTCTGGCCGAAGGTGTTCCTACATGAGTAGAGAGCCATGGTCGACTTCTTTACTCTCTCTAAAATATTGGGCTTCCAATTTAGTCTACTGTCCAAAATTATGCCCAAAAATATTGCCTTATCAGTAAAGGCCAGTACCGTGCCTTTTAAGGTAGGAGGGGCGACTACCGGAATTTTATATTTCTTGGTGCAGACTACAAACTCTGTTTTGGATGGATTTATACCCAGCCCACATTTCCTGGCCTACTTTGTAATGATTAAGAGCACAGTTTGCATGACTTCCTTATTCTTGCTTAGGTACCTACCCGAGATCAACATCGCTACGTCATCTGCATATGCTATCACCCCTATTCCCTCCCTCTTCAGTTCCAAAAGTAATACATTGATTACTATGTTCCAGAGAAGAGGTGATAGGACACCACCTTGCGGAGTTCCTCTAACTGCTCACCTTCTAATGGTGGATTCCCTTATCTTCGCGTTACTAATCCTGCACTATACCATCTGATTTATCAACCTCCTTAAGGGGTAGTCCACATCTAAGAAAGTCAGTCCTTCCTGAACTGCCTCCGTCCTAACATTGACGCCCAATTACTGGGTTTTATTTTTGCACGTATGTACACTTCAACTAGTCTTTCTAATGTTTCCAACAGAAAGAATGATAAAGTTATATGTCTTGGGTCTTTTGGGTAGACCTGGGAATTTTTCCCCGTTTTCGGGATAAAAACCATCCTAACCTCCGTCCATTTCCTAGGAGTATAGTTCAGCTTTAAACACTCCTGAAGACCTCCAGCCATGGGAAGAATGCTCGACGAGGGTTTTTTGCAATTCCACTGAAATGATACCATCCGGGCCAGCCGATTTATAAGGTCTAAAGCCGTTTAGTGCCCATAGGATCCCGTTTTTGCATACGGTTTCCTCTGGGCACCCCGATGATAATGTTTCCCTATTCCCACCAAGCTCCGTCGACACATCCACACTACCTGGGAAATGGGTTTCCAACAGGAGTGCCAATGATTCCCCACTAGACATTGTCCACAGCCCATCTGGTTTAATTAAGTAACTAGTGCAAGTTGGGCTCTTAGATAAGATTTTTCTGAGGAGCGAGGTCTCCGAAACACCTTCCATTTTATCACAGAATAGTCTCCAAGACCTCATCTTCCTTAATTCCTTTTTATACTTTTTAAGGTGGTCCTTATAGGAGTCCCAATCCTGAGCTTCCCTAGAGCCTTTTGCTCTGTTGAATGCTTTCCTACACACTATACGAAGAATTCCCAAATCCCTGGACCACCATATCGGTTTCTGCTTTCCCTTAGGTATTCTCTTGGGGCAAGCAGTATCCAAGGACAAGTTACTGGCGCTTGTAATTTCCTCCACCAGAAAATCCAGCTCCTTCTCTATGGCTGGGAGCTTTGGAGCATCAGTCGGTAAGAGTCGTACTAACACTTTCGCGTATTTGTTCCAGTTAGTTCTTCCTGGAGGCTTTCCGGGTAACAGGGTGAATGCCAATATTAAACAACATGTACTGATGGTTCCTTCGCCACCCTCCATTCTTTGACCTTATGTTTAATGGAGTGTGATATAAAGGTAACATCCAGTACCTCCTGCCTGTTACTAATAATAAAAACGGGCTCCTGCCCCACATTACATACTACAAGGTAAGTCCCCAATAAGTAATCAAATAAGTACTCACCCCTATCATTGATGTCGGTGTTTCCCCAGATTGTATGATGCGCACTTGCATCACAACCCAGTATTATTCTGATCTTTTCCCGTTCCGCCTCGAGTATCAGTCCCCCCAGGTTATCCAGGGGACGTCCTTCTCTCGGTCCATGTAGGCTAAAACCAGCCATAATACGCAGCCTCCCGTCTCCAGGTCGACTGCCGTTACATTACCACTACTATATTGTGGAAGAAGAAAAATTATCAAGGTTTTTTTAGCAAGTATGCAAGATCTGATCTTATCGGACCTAGAAGAGTATAAAATTTTATACTCTTTTGACCCCAGGCCACATATCTTGTTTTTTCTAATCCAGGGTTCTTAAAGTAGAATTATGCCTCTATCTGATTTGGTCAGTCTGAGGATCACCGCTACCGAAGCAGCCTTAGATTGGTGAAGATTAATCTGAACCGTGCTAAGCATAAACAAATTAACTTACTTTCCTTCAAATACCCTCCGGTGTCACGACAGGTTTTCTCTTTCGGTCCTTGGTGGGACATCAACAGTCTTGACGCCCCCTTCAGGTCCACCTTTTTGTCTCTTTTTGTCACCCTCCTCCCCCATCGACTCGACACGATCTTCCTCGTCCGACATTTTTAAACGCCTTTAGGGTAATCGATCCGAAGCCGAAGCCGATTACCCCCTTTGTCCTAGATAGAGGGACTAGGGACTCTTTGTTCACCACTAAAATGGACAACCTAGATCCTCCCTTTGCCTCCTCTTGTTTAATGATCTTCGTCGGAAGATAACTATTGCTTGCCCGAATTATCCGAATTATTTCTTCTGGATAGGATGGCTCGATTGGCAGCCAGACGCGTGCCCTTGGTCTGCTAGGGATCTCGTTCCTGTCAACCACTGCCAGTTTCGCGCCTCCCCACACTTCTCCTACCTTAGCTATGGCCAGACAATAAAGGTCTGAGAATCTTTGATCGGCACACACCGTTAGATTCACGCGCCCTTGGTGCCATCCTGCATCCCTACAAAATGAAGATGGTCCCGGATTTTCTCTGAGGATCGCTATGAAAATGGAGTTTAGTGCGTTATACACTATAGTTTCCATTTATCAAAAGTGATACGCCCATCTTCTTGACTTCTGTCAATGACGGCTAGTATCACTGGATGCTCCTTAAGGACGTCACTGAACAGTTTTGCCCCATGTGTTTTAGTATCTCCTTGGGCTCCTTGCATTCTAGGTCGCTTACTATCCCCAGCTTCCAATTCGTCTTGGGACCGCTGTCTTTTTGACTTTTGTTAGCAGCTCTTCAGGGGTGGCAGCCGATCTGTCTAATATCTTCTGTACCGCATGTCGGTTTCTATACCACCGCCCTGCCTTGGGGACAGCTGTCGCGCCAGTCTCCGGCTTAAGTACCAATGCTGCGTTTGCAAAGCCTGCTGTGAAGGTAGCTTGTCCTTTATGATCCAAGCTTACTGTTGCTACGGAAGGCCCTCGGCTCCACTGGTACCTGGCACCGCCACCTGCAAGACCCTTATTGTTTCGTTGGTGACTTCACCTTTAAGGTTTGAGCCACCTATTGGCTTTTGTCTATTGGCCTTTTCAGAGTGCCTGTCTCTTTTGTTTTAGTTGTATTTATGTTCATTATGTTCCCACGAGTTTCGGAAAAATAAACGGTCTGCCCTCGCAGAGATCCGTATACGAGGGTAAGGTTGGTTAAAACTGGAGGTAGCCTGGTATCTAGAGTCAGCATATTAAAGATTTGTTGACCCACGTTCATTCCTTGGCATATGCTGTTCCACCGTGACTTGGGTATTTGTGTAAGGTTTACTCCTTCAGCGCTGTACATTAGCCTAGAAAGATTCCTAGTTACCAGTAGCCACCACGTGGATGTCGTACATGCACTTGCGAGTCTTTCCTGGATATACCTGATATACATCCATTTGTGACCACCCACCCCCTGACCTCTGTCTAAAACATGACCAGCACAGCGGACAGACAGTGGGTGCTGTGATAGGTTGCGGATCCAATGAAAATCATTCGACTTATGTCCCCCCTCACCACATTCGCCAAGACTACTTTCTCAACACAAATAATGTATCAAATTCGCATGTTACATTAGAATTTCTGCAACATAAATAAATATGACGAATTTTCATGTTGTGCTATAAGAGACACAGAAGAAAAAAAATCTTCTGGTTAAGATTACAGTAGGCCAGATTTTTGACATATCAACATGGTTCTATTGGCTATATATAGGTCCATTCTGGGGCCGGTTTATTATTATTCCTTACATCAATGTCATCTGCATCCGAAACATTAATTTTGTAGGTAACATCAAGTAACTGCACAAATTTTTATTTCAAATTCTGCAATAATTTTTATTAGTTCGGTTAATGCATCTCGTACCGTTCTATCAAAGTAGTGATTATGCAAAACGAAGCATACGAATTTTTTTGTATTAAAATCTTTGAATAAGTAAAATGAATGACCAAGAACACAAACTTCTTTCGCTTCGTGAAAAATTTGTGTCCAATAAAAGATAGTAAGTTCGGTTTTGTGGAGTAGGATTTTGATCATACTACATAAACAAAAATCTTCGGCTATAAGTTTTAACACGATAAATATAATCGAACAGTTTGTATCGACAGCTAAATTAATTGGTCGAACAATAATACCAAAATTGTTTTTTGTACCAACTGTGCTCTGAAAGTCCCATCAAAATTTTCATAGTCCTAATAAATCATCAATGCAACATTTTTACGTGCTTTGCTTAAAAATTACAAAAGCTTTTGGGTTCGATTTTTTTATATGGCGAAATCATTTTAATTGTGGAAATTTTTGTTTTATCTCAATTTTACTGCAGCATCGATAAAATATGTTTTTCGATATATGGCCGAAATAAAATTTTGATTTTTTCTCGATGAATTTTATGCCAGTAATTGATTTTTGAAAACGTTAAATTGGTGATTTGGTTAAATTCGTTTAATAAATCATATGGTACCACCGTTGTGGGTGGTTATGTTTACATGTGTTAAAAAATCTATAAAAACGAACTTGACATTTTTTATTGCACAATTTATGCATATTGAAAACTTTGTGGGATAACCCATTGCCTGATTTTTGCCCATTGCCTGATTATGCGATTAGCCAACCTGCCAATCATTTGTGTTCATGCGCCTCCAAATGTAAGCTAACCCAAAGATAAAGACCCATTTTACAACAATTTTAATGATCTGATGGGATCGATACTAGAACACGACTAATGTGAAAAAATAAGTACTCCCGACACGATCTCGTCAAGTCGTACATGACCTCATTGTGGCTAGCACAATCTTTCCTCATTAAAATATCCATTTGGAACCATGGACACACCTTCGTAAGATGTCCCGAATTCAAATTGACCTTGTGCTAATTTTTACGGGAAGGTCTCGAGTCACCAATATGTGAGATCTTGTCGGTTTGCTTCCAAATTTGTAGGCAGTTAATTATTTATCATCAGTTCTCGTACAAGTCAGAGATCGCGGGAAAACGAAATTTACGTTTGAACTATGAAGATCTGATAATTAAAGATGAGAACAATATCAGAATCTTGTTAGCAGTAAAATTTGGAAAATCGACCTCCGTTTCGATAATGTGAATGCTCTATGGAAGGAAAGATGTAGGCGGAAAAAGCGTGAATGAGCCTTAAGAGTACAACAACTCATCATTAATTAGCACAGTTCTCGTAACTTATTTTAAAGAAGTCCTAGATAAACCTATGTGTCTGTCGGTATTCGGAACCAGGATGAAAACCTCCATGTTATCATTGATGCAGTGCGTGATACTTGGAAGGAGTATTTTTCTGATTTACTTGATGTTCCACAAGTGTCAAATGCTGTATAGGAAAATTGTCAAATACAGATTGCAAAGATATGCATAGAGGACTCATCCTGTGAGAAATTCACACTGGTCAATTATATTGAGCAATTACAGCTCTGGTGTACGAAAAGGAGATTATATCTCTCTAAAACTTTTTAATCTCATGTTAGAGTTCATCCTTCACAAAAGGGAAACAACTCAGGACAACATCTTGTACCGTTAGTCCAACCAAGTTCTGGGATATGCAGGTATGGATTGAATGGCAACAATGCAATGAACTACTGGATCCACTTGTACGATTCTCTAGTTCCGTTGGTTTTAAAATCAATGGGTCTAAAATCAAATATATGATCACTGGTTTTTGAGACCACATTTGACAGAGTGATAAGTTTCCGATACCTCGTGTCTCTTGTCACTCATAATAACTGTGTGGGAGGGGATATTAAAGAGCGTCTTGTCACTATGATAACCGTGCTTTATATGCCTTACGTACACTGTTAAAGTCAGAATACCTTGCAAATGCTGACAAACTGAAGTTCTGAAGTTGTACAAAGTCTTGATCAGACCAGTTGCCATGTATGGGATGGGAGAGTTGAACCAGGACGGATGAATATGAGAGATAGTTAATTATCGAGATTATTTGAGATTATAACCTTGCGCTTGATGTATGGCCCCGCACACGACGATGATGACACTTACCGAGATCAGAAATTTAATGAAAATTCCGGATTTCGTCGATGAAATAAAAGTACACCGTTGCGTTCTGCGACCCGATCCATAATGTGTGATCCAGCGATCTCTGAGAGGAGTCGCTGTCAGTGACTTTGGCTCCTCGGGTAGAGGACGACTTGTCTTGTTTAGGTTGTATAAAACAATACGAAGAACAAGTTTGAAAACGAATCCGATGGAGCCAGAATGTTGATGTGGAATAGGTCTGTAAACGTCGTTTTTTATAATTATTATCTTCTTTTCTCAAAACAAAATAGCAAGGTATATTCACTGTAGTTCCCTATTATACATAACATTGGCAATTGTTTTTTACATCGTCACACAGCTATAACTAAAACCACCTTGTCAATACGTTAGAAAAAAGTTCATAACTTTTTTAAGTTTTAATTCGTGCCGACAAAAAAAAATACTCACATACACACCTATATGAAATGTAACGAACACAAAAAAGGATTTAATTTCCTTAATCAATTTATTACAAATTCATGATTTTTTGCATAAAACATAAATTTGTTTTATATAGTGTGATCCAAAAGATGTTGATTGCCAGTTTTTGTCAAATCAGGTTAAGAAATTTTATTTTAAGATATGATTTGTATTTAGATATTGAATCATTAACTATAGGATCAAAGGACCTATCATCGAAGAATTTTAATTATAAAATGAACTCTAGTAAATTGGAAATAAAGAATATCAATAAAAACTTTCTTTCAAATGTCAAATCACTTTTACAACTCATAGCTGCTGAATCAAGTGTTTGTAGCACTGTCATTTACCAGATTATGTTTTTGATGTCAAAATATCTTTAGCGGCAGGAGTAATTAAAAAAAATTATATAGAAAAATGTAACGTAAATAACGACAAAATGAAACGGAAACGACCGAAAATACAAAAATTACGTAAAACATAGAAATTAGAACAACCCGAAATGGTGATTTTTTAACTATCTTCTTTTTGGCAACACTGATTTTGACAGGCCACGTATGTTTCGTGTTTTGTTTCACTGTCAAACATCTTCAGTTTGGTCTATTATTTAACCATGAATCGTCTTACAAACGAACAACGCTTGCAAATCATTCAATTTTATTATCAAAATGCGTGCTCTGTTAAGAAAGTTCATCGCGCGCTTCTTCCATTTTATGGTCAGTTTAATCGACCCACTGAAGCGGCTATTTGGGCTATTGTGACTAAATTTCGCACCAAATTTACATTGTTGGACATTAAATCACCAACACGCTTACGTACAGCATGAACTGAAGAAAATATCGCAGCTGTATCGGCCAGTGGTAGTGATGACCATCAATTATCGATTCGGTGCCGTTCGCAGCAATTGGGCCTCTGTTACTCAACAACGTGGGAAATTTTGTAGAAGGATTTAAGTGTGAAGCCTTACAAAATACAACTGGTGCAAGAATTGAAGTCGAACGACCTACCATAAAGCAGAATTTTTGGTGAAAGGGCTCTTAAAAAGTTGGCGGAAGATCCATTTTTTTATCGAAAAATTGTGTTCAGTGACGAAGCTCAGTTTTGGCTGAATGGATTCGTAAATAAGGAGAATTGTCGATTTTGGAGTGAAGATCAGCCAGGAGCATTGCAAGAGCTACCAATGCATCCAGAAAGAGTTACTGTTTGGTGCGGATTATGTGAGGTACCGTGAGATGATATCCAAATTTTGTTTGCCCAAAATGGAAGAGCTTGACTTGCATGACATCTGGTATCAACAAGACGGTGTCATATGCCACACAGTACGCGAAACAATGAATCAATTGAGACGCAAGTTCGGTGAACACTTTATTTCACGTTTGGGACCGGTTAATTATTAGATTATTTTTTGTGGGGCTATGTTAAGGCTCATGTCTATACTGACAAGCCCGCTTCGATTGACGCATTGGAAGACAGCATTGAAGCATTTATTCGTGAGATCCCGGCCGAAATGTTGGAAAGTGTATGCCAAAATTGGACTGAGCGAATGGACCATTTGAGGCGCAGCCGCGGTCAACATTTGCATGAAATAATCTTCAAACATTAAATTATATGGACCGTACTATCGATTCAAATAAAGATTTCATGCATTTTTCTTAATTTTATGTGTCTTTTTTTGGAAAAATTTCATTGCAAGCATTTATAGATCACGCCGTAAAATACTACAATTCATTAAAAGCTCTTCAAGTTCCAGTTGATAGCTGGAATCTAATTTTAGTACATCACCTTTCGCAAAGGCTAGATGATTTTTGTTGCACAGATGCAATTAAAGGTTCTAGTGATAATACATTGACAACGTTTCAAAAATTTATTACAATACTTCAAAATCGTGTAAGAGTACTAGCAGCTCTTAAGCTGTTAACACCATCATCAAATACAGTGTGAAAAGGAAATTCAAACTCATATCGAAGCAATATAAATCCTACTGTATTAATTTCAAGCATACAAACTTGTTACTTCTGTCGTGGTAACCACGCGATTGATAAATGTCCTGATTTTTGTGATGATAGACGTACTCCAATAATGAGATTTCAATTCATTAAAATAAACATCTTTGCACAAATTGCTTGTCATCTTCACATAATGTCCGTAAATTTATTAGTACTGGTTGTAACAAGTGTCAATTAAAGCCCTTTTGCATTTTGAGTTTAATCGTCAACCACAACCATCATATACTACTAATTCAGAGAAACCATTCAAGCCTCTTAATATCTATCATTAAACTTGATTCGCCAAAGAATATCGAAAGAATTCAAACAAAAAATCAAAGTGTAACTTCAGGTTCATTGAATGAGCAAGTCATGTTAGGCACATCTGCTGAAGGTGCATATGCCAGAGCATCAATTAACCCCGTTGATACGTTAGTAAAATTGATACCTTCCAGAAAAACAAATAATGTTAGGAACAGCAGTAGTCAAAGCCATTGCAAACAATGGAAACCATCTCTTCGCCAGAGTTTTGCTCGATAGTGGATCACATATTAACTTCGTCACTCATAAAATGTGTCGGTTATTAAATTTAAAATTGCATTCGACGTCTAAACAAGTATCTGGGATGGGGAGTAAAATTACTTCGCTCAGTTATAAGGTTTACTTATCATTATCATCGTGAATCTCCAATTACAATATCCGAATAAAATGTTATGTGGTTCCAAAGATAACAGGTGATCTACCATTGATCCCTATCAGTTTCGAAAGAAATTTAATACCTACAAATATTGAACTAGCGGATCCTTACTTCAATATTCCAGATCGCATCGATATTCTGATTGGGGCAGAATTCTATCATGAATTGTTCACGAGAAAGTCATTAAGTTTAGTACAAGAACTTCCATTATTTTATGATAGTGTATTCGGTTACATTATCAGTGGTAAAATAAATGATGAAAGATCTTCTAAACCTTCCATAAAGCATCAAACTTCATTTCGTTCTATTGAATTGCTTGAATCACACGTCAAAAGGTTTTGGGAATTCAAGTGAATGCGCACGTCGTCAATTTCTAAATGTTGAAAGACAATTATGCAAACAGCCTATGATATATCAGCAATATAAAGAATTTATGGACGAAAATCTTCAATTAAATCATATGGAAGTTATAGATAATCCGAATGTATTTGACAATCAATACAATAAGACATATTATCTTCCACACCATTTTGTGTTGAAAGAATCTAGTCAAACCACAAAACTGCGCGTTGTATTTAACGCATCCTGTAAATCATCTTCACAAGTCTCATTAAATGATTGTATGATGGTAGGTCCTGTTGTTCAATCAGATTTATTTTCAATCGTTCTTCGGTTTCGGAAATACAAAATTGCATTTTCAGCCGATATAGCTAAAATGTATCGCCAAATTTTAATTAATAATAACCAGCAAGATCTTCAACGCATTTGGTGGCGAAACTCACAATTTGAGCCATTGAGATGCTATAAGCTTCGAACCGTAACATATGGTACGGCCAGTGCACCTTACCTTGCAACCAGGACATTAAATCAATTGGCTGTTGATGAAAAAATATTTCCTAAAGCATCCACAGTATTAACTGATGATTTCTATGTCGATGACGTTTTAACCGGCTCTGATCACATCATAGAAGCGCAACAACTAAAGGGAGAATTGATCAGTTTACTAAAACTAGGTGGCTTTGACCTTTGAAAATTTTCTTCAAATGTTCCGGAACTTGCCGATAACGATTCAAACAACCGTTTATCTCTGATATTGGGGCTTCTGTGGAATACAGAACCCGATAGCCGTGAGATGGTATTTGAAAAACTAAACATCGATACATTGTCCACATCAAAAAGAAGTAAACTGTCAGAAATATGTCAGTTATTTGACCCGCTAGGCCTGTGTGCACCTTTAATATTGACGGCCAAATTATTAATGCAGGAATTATGGACCATAATTGAGTTGAATTGGGATAACCTACTCCCAGACTCATTTGTCAGAAGATGGGTTGAGTTTAAAGGGCAATTGATAAATCTGAAACAAATATCTATTCCTCGATGCATCATTAACCATCCTTATTCGTCTATTGAACTACATGGGTTTGGGGATGCGAGTGAAACCGGTTTTGGGTGTGCATTCTATATCAGAACAACTAATCACCTCGGAGAACATCAAGTTAGTTTGGTTTGTGCTAAATCGCGCAAATCGTTTTTTGCCCCTTTGAAAAAACAAACAATCGCTAGACTAAAATTATGCGCAGCGTTGCTTCTAGCTCAAATTAGCCATAAATTGATTTCTATTCTCAAGATTAATTTTGATTTTATTTATTTGTGGTCTGATTCAGAAATTACTCTTCTACGAATAAGATCTGAACCACATCTTTATGCCAGTTTCACTATTCTACTAGTTCACTATTCACAATTTCACTATTCTACTAGTTCGCGATACACACAATGAATTATTACATGCTGGACCTCAAGCATTGCTTTATAATTTACGATTGTCCTATTGGATTATTTCTGGCAGAAATCTATGCAGAAAAATATGTAATAACTGTGTTCGATGTGTGCATGCTAAACCAAATCTTATGTATCAGGTCATGGTTGATTTGCCTATAGATCGAGTTCAATCCGCAAGACCATTTTCAATTGTCGGCATTGATTTTTGTGGTCCATTTTATACGAATCATCCAGTTAGGTCAAAAATAAAAGTAAAAATATACATTTGTTTATTTATATGCTTTGTAGTTAAAGCTGTCCATATGGAGATTGTTCCAGATTTAACAACGCAAGCATTCTTAGCGTGTTTACATCGATTTGTGTCACGTCGTGATGTGTGTACTAAAATATACTCCGACAATGCTACAAATGTTGTAGGGGCCCGCTCTGAGTTAAAGGAATTACGAAAACACTTCTTGTCAGAGTCATTTCAAGTTGAAACTCAAAAATTTTGTACTAACCATAACATCAAATGGTTTCCCATGTTCCCCCCACTTTGGAGGATTGTGGGAAGCTGCAATTAAAAGTGCAAAATATCATTTGCGACGGGCAACTGGAACACATTGCTTGACTCTGGATGAATTCAACACATTAGTTGTTCAGATCGAAGCATGTTTAAATTCGCGCCCGCTCACTCCCATGTCTAATAATCCTGTAGATATGTCCGCTCTTACCCCAGGTCATTTTTTGATTGGCACTCCAATAAATGCTTTACTTGAACCTACTTTATTGGATGTGAATACAAATAGATTATCAAGATACCAACGATTGCAGCAGATCTTACAGCAATTTTGGAAACGATGGCATAATGAATATCTATCTGAATTACAAAGCCGATATAAATGGAATAAACCATCGGAAAACGTCAAAATTGGTGCCTTAGTTATCTTACATGATGATAATCTTCCTCCAATGTATTGTCCTTTAGGAAGAATAATTGAACTGCACGTGGGCACTGATGATCGAGTTCGTGTTGTAACCGTGAAAACAGCACAATCAATATTTAAACGGGCTATAACTAAAATTAGTTTATTACCAGTAGAAACTACTCAATGTATTGAAAAAAAAAAAAAAATTAATTAATTATTTAGATTGTTAAGTAATATTAAATTTATTAATTTGAAATATCGTTTATGTTTCAAGGTTGCGGGAATGTTTACGCATTTGTTGAAATTAATATTTTTGGACTGTGCTATTAGTGCACCAACTTGAATTTTGGAATATTACGAATGCGTTAATTTTAATTACATATACAAAGGTAACGAACCAAGTAACGGGATAAAATATTACGATTCCCAAAAATATATGATAAGTTCGAGTGAAAAAGATCATTCAAGTGTACGATTCGACAGAGTAATCATTAAAAGTTTTAAGTTAAATACATTTAGAAAAATTACTAAAATAATTACTATCAGTTTATAGTAAATAAAATTTATGTATATTTTTTAAATCAAATTAAATATTTAATTATAATTAAAAAGTGAATTAAATAAATTTAAATATAAAATTAAAATAGTGCAGTTTCACTACAAAAAATAATTCTTCGATTTCACTATAAAAGTAATTCTTCGAGTGAGTTCACACATTGAGGCTAAAACAAATTTAAAAGCCAGCAGAGTGAACAATTACATTTAAGTGCTTCTTTCGGAAGCGTAGCGGCTCTTTCATTTCCTTCGATATTTTTATGTGATGGGATCCATTGAATTGTTACATCATCATAAAAATATCGAATCCATTCAAAAATTTTGTCCACGTACACGTTCCCATCTCTGCCGCCACCTTTACTTAACATTAGTATACCACTTTGGGAGTCAGAAAATATAATTATTTTCCTCCTCTTATTCGTAACCAACTTATTACCTTCATATATCGCAATTAGTTCAGTGCTCATTATACAGATACCTTCATCAATTCGAAACGATTGTCCCACATTCATTGTTCCTCTTTCCATTTTGTTTCCGATGTTCGAAATTATATCAATGTTTTCCGATACTACATTGAATCTGTATGTTGATTTATATATTCCAGCTCTTTGTATTCCTCTCTTCATTTCATTCAAAAAATCATTCATGCTAATCGCCATTCATACAGTTTCTTTCATGGTGATTCACTCTCTCCTAAAATTAAAAGGCAATTCACCCATCTCAAAATAGAGGGTATGTATTGGGGTTGAATTAATTGCACCCAATACCACCCGCGCACATGCGTTCTAAACTTTTATCAATTTGCCAAAAGCTCCTTTTGCTCCATCCCAATACACACTAATTTCATACGCTATTTTGGAGGATACCAGAGCTTTTCGCAATATATTAGTCACACAAGGATGGGTGTCCCATTTAGGTTTGCTGGTTTGAACACATTTAAACGTTCCATACAGTTATCAGCCAAGTAATTTTTATATCTTCACTTGTTCAATACGATGTTCATTTATTTGAATATCAATCTCTATATTATTCACTCTGAAACTCATTATGGCACATTTATTCGGATTAACCTTAAGGTTCCAACTGGTCAAATACTCAGTTATTTTATTTGTGTGTTTTGTGTTGCTTGATCAATGATACGACCTTTGCCAATTATAACATAATCATCCGCAACTTGTAAGACAACTTTGTCTGTTGCATTGATTCTATGAACACCCGTAGTATACAAGTTAAAAAGGGAAGGAGATATGTCGCCCTCTTGCGGTAGTCCAAAGTTTGCTACTCCTTCTAACCTGTAATTTTACTCTTTTTATGTAACCGTCCTTTCTCACATAAAATCTTTCACCCAGTCACACACTTTCCGTGTAAATTTTAAACAACTTAGAATTTGGTGTAATTTCCACGGTACCACATACTCATAGGCCCTTTCAACACGTAAATCACTCACCATATTATGAGTATCATAGCATTTACTTCTCACTCGGTTAAATTTTTTTCAAAAATCCTTGTTTGTGGTTCAATGTGTTATTTCTGACACATATTCCTTCCAACTTTTCTTATTAGCTTTGCGAATAGCTTTTCTCAATCGTCCCTTCATTCTACCGTATACATAATTCTATTCTCCGTATTTAAATTCTTGTTAAACTCACGCAAAGATATTCGCTTTTTTCATAGAAATACTCAATCTCTTTGTTCCGGCAACCATTATTTATTCGAATCTTTTTCATATCGACGGTTTTTACACACCTTTCATTCCCTCTTTGTATTTCAGTATTACGCTGTCTTTTATTCAAGCCATTTTCTCCGAGAATTTGTCTTACCCATTTACCTTAATTCATAATCTCACGTTTTTTTTTATACATTCGATTGTCACCCATGATTAATTGAACCATGTATTGATTCGAACCCAAATTTTCTTCCTCCACACTCCGAGTGTCTTGGTGAGCCAACGCGTTGGATACTAATGAAAGATCCAATGCGTTGGCTGTACCTCTAAAATTCGCCTAATCTAGTTGGCCGACCGTCATTTAAAATTACCAGGTCGGAATTCAATATGCAATCGGACAAAAGATTCCCTCTCGCACAATTTTTGGCAAATAATTTGCCAATATCAGCAGTCCTCTTTCATCCGCAGTCAAAGCTTGGGGTACATACACTTTTACTAATAATATATTTCTGCCTAAATTGACTGTTTTACCAGCTACTGCTTCCAAAAAGGTGTCTGTCATATTTATTTGCTGGAGTCTACGAACTGAGGGTGTTTGATGTTTGAATCGATCTCCATTGCCAATGTTTTTGATTGTTTCTGCTGCTGCGACTGCTGCTGCTGCTGTTGTTGTTGTGGTTTTTGAAAGTTTTGTTGTGTTTGTAATTTATATTGTTGTGGTTCTGGTTGTTGTGGTTTTGGTTGTTGTAATATATTTTGATGTTGTTGTTGTATTTGTTATTCTCCTGTGTATGATGTTTTTGTTCCTGTGGTTAGTTCTAGTTGTCGTACTAGTGGCGTTTTTGTGGCATTATTTTTAACGATTTCCGCAAAGGATGCTGTATTGTTGTTTAACGCTGGTGTCGTATTTGCTTACATACTGTAGTACTTTGTCCTTGCTTCACAAAAAGTTAATCAATCTTTCGTTTTGATTTTCATAATTTCTGCTGCTCGATACTCTTTGCTGTTGCTTGAGTGGCCTTGACCGCAGTTGGCACACTTTAATCAATTTTTGTTGTGTGGCATTACCTCGCTTCATTTGTTACATGTCGAATTATTTGTGCATCTTTTCTTGGTATGTCCTTATTTATGGCCGTTTGTACATTTCATTGGACTTGGTATGTGCACCTTGACATTTAAGTGAATAAAACCCGCCTTTATTGTATCAAGTAGTACGGGAGTATAGAAGGTGAGAACAATGTTGGCAGTATCTTTAAGTTCGTTGTTTATCCATTTTTTTCTTCTGTCTTCAACTACTCCTTGCTCGGTGAGCTCTTGTTTAGTTTCTTCCTCATCTAAACCCAGCAAATCACGACAATAAATAATTTCGTTTGAACTATTTTAGTGTTGGGTGATCCGCTTTCACTACTATACGAGCGAGATTAATAACTCACCAGATCTAGTTCTTTGTGCTTTCGTAATTTCCGTGGTTATCATATCTAGTGCCTTTTGAATACCTAAAGGTGATATATTCTTTAAGCGGTTATCTTCTGCAGCGTGTTTAACTATAACATATTTTTCTTGTATAGCTATATTATCGTCTACTCCTAACCCTAGACGTTTCACTCTATATTTTTTAAATACTTTTCTTTTGTTAGGTTGGGAATTATTTCCCAACCCACTTAATATCGAAAAACGATTACAAACGCTACCAAATAGTTTCCGGCTGCCCTCGAGCCGGAGCTCTCTATTTGTCTTCACCTAGCTTTGGTGCTATTTGACACAAGAAAATACCAAAACTTCACAAATACTCTTCCTATACCAATGGCCTTTCACTAAACTTTAACTTATTCAAACTTTATAGGTATTACGTGGCAATTTAATTTATTAAAATTTAAATTATGCAATACAAATTTTCAAAAAAATTTAAAAAAAAAAATGATTTTTTTTTTGTTTTCCGGATTTTATTGTTTTTTATTGACGGAACTCAATGAAGGTATGATCGCGATTGTGAAAACAAAATGTACATTTTGAAATGGTAAATGTGTATTTGCAAAGCCTTCTATATAAAAATTCAAAAAATTTCTATGATTGATTTTATATTAAACAGTACACAAGAATATAGTGAATTTTATATGTTTCTGTATAAATGTCCGCTGTGGTACGTGATAAGTTTTACTTTTTTTAAATAGAAGGTTTTGATATTAGGCTTGAATAGATATTGTAGTTGATTTTGGTAAAATGATATAATCAATTTTGTTTACTTCGTTCTATTGTCATATTCAGAAGAAGGTCCTGTTCTGCTAGGTCACTCTTATCATCTAAGATTAATGATATTTCCGGCGACTTCAATGTAAGACTTCTCTTAGGAAGCAGCGCACTAAACTATTAATTGGTTTTGTAAAGAAAAATGTAAATTTGAGATTAAATAATTTTTGCCACAAATTTTCCAGAATAAACATGATGATTAGCCCATCAAAACTGCCATATTTATGCCATAAATTGAACATTTCTAAAATCTAGATTATATCAAACTCGTATGTCAGAAAACGAAAATTTTCAAAATCCAGCCAAACCACATACAGTTTGTTCTTTGAAACTGTAAAGATTACCTTGTAAAGGAAAAACATGATGGTTTGCCCATTAAATTTTAAAATCCAGAAAATACATAGCTAATGGCGATTTAAACTAAATACCAGAATCCAACCATGACATAGTATAACTCCTTTGAATTATTGCCAACGGATATTTCGGCAAAAGTATGTTTTCTTACATAAAAATGTCAACACTATCCCTACTGGAATCACCCTTTACACACTCGTACAATAAAAAAAAATTTAAGATTTTTGGGGCATGAATTTTTCAAAAAATTATGAATAATATTTAAATAATTTTTTCCAAAATTTATTTATTCAAAGCAAATATCTTATACCTTCCTTACGCTTTACTGTGCCGGTTGAATATGATGTTCATGGTTCATCATTAATCTTCCAAAATCGTATTGATTTTCGTTTATTTTTTTTTTTATTTTTTGCAGATATGCCAGATTTTTTGTTTTCTATTTTGCCATGTATATAGATCGTTTAATCAATCAGAAGTGACAAATTAAAACACGATACTTTATGATAGGATTGACCTGATTGTTCCGTTGATAAATTAATTCCAATAGTTCGATTTGTGTTGTGTCTAAATTGATTTAATTTTGGAGAGATACATTAGTATCACTTTATTTATTTTAATGTATACGATGTTTGGCTGTCGATAAATCTGTTGGGATAAAATGGGTTTTGTGATATGGAAATATTTATACCTGAAGCTTTTGCGGGACAACAGCTTTGATGGTTTTTTTTATGTAACAGAAAAATGAAAATGTTTAGGATACATTTATAATGGGAGAATAAATACGTTAAGCCTTACAACAATGTTGCATGAATCGTTACAAAACAGCCGATTTCCACTTGAAAGCTCTTTCATGGATTTTAAGGGTAACAATGTGGAACTTTTTAGAATAAATTATTATAATTTGATCACTTTTTCCTTGAAGGAAGCTATCGGAAGGTATATAATGTCTTATTTCGCAAAATTCTAGGTGACGTTATTAATGATTTTACTAAATTTTAACCGCATCAATATTTTGGCTCCATCGGATTTGATCCTAAGCTTGTTTTTCGTATTGTTCTAGACAACCCGAATAAAACAAGTCGTTCGCAATCCTGAGGATCCATCGTCACCGACAGCGACTTTTGCGGAGTCAGCGTCCTCGCGGTCTTTTTATTTAATCAACGAGATCTGTAATTTTCATTAAATTCCTGGTCTCGTGATTGAAT
This sequence comes from Tipula confusa, assembly GCA_963556175.1. Lineage (NCBI taxonomy): Eukaryota > Metazoa > Arthropoda > Insecta > Diptera > Tipulidae > Tipula > Tipula confusa. The sequence goes on from OY744476.1 coordinate 140,833,049, forward strand.
AGAACTCGCTATGTGTCGTCATCATCGCCTTCGGAGCCATACATCAAGCGCACGATTATAATCTCGCATGTTATTAATCATCTCTGATATTCATTCATCAGGGTTCAAATCTTACAGCTATACATTACAATAGGTCTGATCAACCCCTTATAAAACTTCAGTTTGTCGGGATTTGCAAGGTATTCTGATTTTAGCAGTGGACGTAAGGTATACAAAGCACGGTTGCCAGTGACAAAACGTAATTTATTATCCCTACACAAATAGTTATCATGATAGACAGTGGACCCGAGGTATCGTAAACTTGTCACTTCTTCAAATGTGTGGTCACCACTAATAAAATCCATTGCGATTTTGTCTCTAAAACCAGTGATCATATATATGGTTTTAAATTCATTGATTTTGAGACCGACGGAACCTGAGAATCGTACAAGTGGATCCATTAGTTCTTTGAAATCGTTTCCAATCAGTTCAAATACGCAAATAGAGAATCTAGTTGGTCTGATGGTACAACATGTTGTCCTGAGGTTTCACTTTTGCGAAAGATAAATTCTAACATGAGGTTAAAGGGTATCGGGGAGAGAGGATCTCTTTGCCGTACACCAGTGCTAGTTGCACAAACTCCTGATAGTTTGTTTTCAACATTGACCCAACATTATGATTGCATTATTGTCATTTTACATAAACACACATATTTGTCAGACCGATTCATCCGAAGTCCTCATCGGTAGTGACCCACAATTTCCCCCGCCAGGGGCGTGGTTTTCTCCAATATTAATAACTTGACAGTAATTTGTTTACTGTGCAAAGAAGTGCTATGTCATGCTAGTTTTTGCATTTTGAGCGATCTCTTTTTTTAAGGATAAAGTACAACGCGGCCTCTTTTCATTCATCAGGGAAAGCTTCGCTTTGCCATATTAATCGAAAAAAGTTAAAAAAAGTGTCCCACCTAGTGTCTCCTCCGATATTCAAGAGCTAGAAATTAATCAACCCCAGTGGACCTGTTTCTGTTGTATGTGAAATGTGAATGTATAACAGATTCCACATATAGGTCTGCGGGGCATACCCCTCTTGGTGAAATAAAGGATGATGTCAAAACAGCAATATTAAAACATTTATTTGGCGATGAGGCGTTGAATTTAGTCGAAACCGCGTTGGATTTAAAACACAAAGAACTGGAGGAGTATGAAGCCGGGAGCAAATTTATTATATGCGAGGGATAAATTGTATCATAGAAAGCAAATGAGTGGGGACCCATTTAAATTTTTTTCGAGATTTGAAAAAGCTAGTGCCTCCTTGTGAATTTGGTTTACAAGAGAAAGCAATGTTACGGGATCGAATAGTTTTTGAAGTTTACGATCAAGAACTAAGATAATTTTATATTAAACAAGAAGTTCCGACATTAGAGGCTCATCATAAAAAAGCGATAGTAATCGAAGAAACCAGAGTGATCAAGAAAGAGGTAATGCCACATGTGAACGACGTGTAAGGAATCAAAAAACCGGGTGTAAGGAATCTAGATTGCAAGACAACGAGTAAACCAGTAAATACCAGAAGCGGCAATATTAACTAAAGGGTCAACAAAATACGAATACACCAAGGGGTAATAGTTACGGAGCTAACAGTGCTGTCCAGCACATTATTTGCATTAGATGTATGAAGAGGCATAGTAGATGGGAATGTCCAGCTTTTCCCAAATTATTTCATAATAGCATGTAGAAAAAGGGTAAAGGATTTCAATCAGGTTAGTACGTTAGACTCACTATAGTGGATATTGCGATGAGATATTATACGTATATCGTTTGTGAATGGGACAAATTGTTTTGCAAATGGGACAAATTGTTGGATGGGGATTAAGAATCGGGATTAAGAATAGCGTAATAAAATTTAATATAGATACCGGTTCGGAAATAAATGTGTTGCCTATTAAATTCTGCAAGGAATTAGATGTAGATGTTAATAATTTGCTGATAACGAACTTTAGATTAGAAGCTTATGGTAGTAGGGCGATACAGGTATTGGGTAAAGTTAAATTAGAATGCAAAAATAACATGGGAAGGTTTACTGTGGTCAAAGAAAATGCGTGTCCTATCTTAGGGTTAAAGTCAGCCATATTGATGGGGTATATTGACGTAAGAATGGTGTATAGTTTAACACAAGAAAAGTTTGTTAGAAAATATGAAGACGTATTTGAGGGTATGGGTAAATTGTCAGAGAAATACAAGATAGGTATTGATCAAAAGGCCATTCCAGTGATTAAACCAGAAGAAAGAATTTCTATTCAGTTACTGTATCGTGTAGAAGTAAAATTAAAGGAACTGGTAGAAAGTAATATAATTAAGAAAGTCGAAGAACCGACAAATTGGATGAATAATTGTCATACAATTCGGTTTTGGCAAGTTTAGATTGAAGAGGAATCAAAGAAGTTATGTACTTTTAGCACAATGTTTGGTTGTTTTTGCGCCAATGGTTTTTCAACGCATAATCAAAAATAGTTTCGAGGATATAAAAGGTGTTTAAGTGTATATGGACGATGTATTGATAGCTGCGGCAACGAAGGAGCAACATGATGATATATTGGACGTGGTTATATCAGGGCACGTGAATTAAATATCAAATTTAGTGATAAAAAGTTTCAGTATTGTGTTAGTTAGGTAAAATATTTTGAGCACCTAATATCAGAACAGGGTATACAGCCTGATTTGGACAAAACTAGGGCAATTAAGGAAATAACCGCTCCGCAGGACCAGAAATCGTCGAAAGACCGTTAGTGGTAAATTATTTAGGAGCATACATTCCAAATTTATCTGGTTGTTAAAAAAGGATATGCGTACGAATAACTTGAATAAAATTAAAGAACTGATTTCAGGTCAACCTGTATTGGGGCATTTTAATGCTAACAAAACTATGAAAATTCAGACAGATGCCTCTCAAAATAGAGTTGGATCATGTTTATTGCAGAATAAACAGCCAATTGCGTATGCGTCTAAGGCATTGACTGATACAGAAAAACAATGCTCAGATAGGAAAAAAACATTTAGCAATTGTGTATGCATGTCGGAAATTCCATCATTATATTTATGGTAGAAGTGTAGTTGTAGAAACGGATCTTCAGCCGTTGGTATCGATTTTTAAAAAGGATATTAACAAAATATTTTGCGCAAGAATTCAAATTATGCGGATGAAGTATAGCATTAGAGTATGAACCTGCTAAATATATATTCGTAGCGGATTTGTTATCAAGAAATTTTGATAAAGATCAGGTCGAATTTTAAGAAGAGACATTTGCGACTGAGGTGGTTCATTCTATTAACATGTCACTTAGCAAATTGAATAGTTTGGTCATGGAAACGGGTCAAGATGGCGCTTTGGCAGCGTTAAGTAGCAAATGTGTAGATAGCTGGCCTAAATCAAAAACGAAAGTTGAGAAAAAATTAAGGGGATACTGGAAGTTGAGGAATGAAATTTATATTCAAAATGGAGTGTTGTTCTTGAATGAGAGAATAATAGTTCCAAGTGTTTAGAGGAATGAAATGACTCACACGAGGGACATTTTGGGATAACGAAAACAATTATCGGAATTGTGAAAAATTTCGGGCGTCGAATAGAAAGGAATCCTTAATTTCACATGAAATTCTGGAAATACCTTTTAAAAAATTCGCTGTGGATATCGCACAGTAATTCCGGACTAATATTGAAACAGGTAACTAAAAAGAAAAAAAAATAATATATATATATATATATATATATATATATATATATATATATATATATATATATATATATATATATATATATACAAATATATATATATATATATATATATATATATATATATATATATATATATATATATATATATATATATATATATAAGAATGTGGTAGACTAACTGTTGTCCGGTTGGTTGGTGACTTCTCGGTCCATGTTTTCTGTCCTTTTCATCTCCTAGGCACTGACCTGACCAGAGGGCCGTGGTTGATGGAGATGGCACATATGTCTACCAAGAAATAAAACAAAACATAAGAAACACATCACAAGAAAAATAGAAACACACCACACAGATTTGGCCGACGCAAACTCAAAGAAACGAGCCAGCCCACACACAAACCACATAGATGAACACCAAAATGAAACGAAAACAAAAACAAGAAATTGTAAACATAAATTATTTGGGTTGTACAAAACAAACAACAATCAAAACCGGCATTGACATTTCGTACTTGACGAAAGTGTACAGTACAGGGCAGCAATGTCGGTGAACCGCGGGTAGTGCAGTACACGGATAATCAGATGGCAGGTCGAACAAAAATAGGGGTTGCCCGACGCGGTGAAAAAATTAATAAAAGAAGACGGAAATTAGAAAAAAGTCTCTTTGGTGTGATACCGTGGTGGAAGAAAGTCGAGTTTTATTTTTCGAGTGGTATTATTGTTTTTTTTTGTCTTTTTGTTTTTTTTTGTTCTGAGAAGAAACGATTGTGATTCTTCCTGTAAAGAAGTGCGGAGATAAGTGACAGGATTCCTTGAGTATAAGTCGTGCAAGTAAAGAGGAGAACGAGACTACCACGTGCAGCGTAACAGAAAAGGGAAGAGGAAGCGAGAAGGTGGACAACGATACAGGTGAGTGCCATTTTACTTTTCTTTCCTATATCCGCGTGTAACAGTTAACTCCTCCTTACCCATAGTGACCCAAAAAGTGATGTATGTGAAGTTAGCCCAGAAAATCATCCCAGAAAAAATAAAAAATTTCATCAGGCAACCCTAAAGTTATATATTGTCATCCCAGCCCAGTATTTAATTAAATATAATTAAATTGACAACATAATTATTTCAGACCAAAAATATAAAAATTGATCAAACATAATTAATGAGTACAATAAGCATAACATGATAAATATATTCAGAAATGAGAAAATTAAAATTCGGCGATAATTTAATATACACATTTGTAAATACATATATATATTGGGCCAAATACTAATGAGCCTATAACGCCAATCACAACGGAAGGATTGACTTGAATTTTTTTTGTTGAGTTGTGGTTTTCATTGCGAGGCGATATCAGTTAGTTTGGTTTCCGGAACTCTTAATTTCTGGGAACCACAAAATAAAAACTTCATAGATTGGGCCAAATACTAATACTAATGAGCCTATAACGCCAATCACAACGGAAGGATTAACTTGAATTTTTTTTGTTGAGTTGTGGTTTTTATTGTGAGGCGATATCAGTTGGTTTGGTTTCCGGAACTCTTAATTTTTGGGAACCACAAAATAAACACTTCATAGATTGGGCCAAATACTAATGAGCCTATAACGCCAATCACAACGGAAGGATTGACTTGATTTTTTTTTGTTGAGTTGTGGTCTTTATTGCAAGGCGATATCAGTTGGTTTGGTTTCCGGAACTCTTAATTTCTGGGAATTACAAAATAAAAACTTCATAGATTGGGCCAAATACTAATGAGCCTATAACGCCAATCACAACGGAAGGATTGACTTGAATTTTTTTTGTTGAGTTGTGGTCTTTATTGCGAGGCGATATCAGTTAGTTTGGTTTCCGGAACTCTTAATTTTTGGGAACCACAAAATAAACACTTCATAGATTGGGCCAAGTACTAATGAGCCTATAACGCCAATCACAACGGAAGGATTGACTTGAATTTTTTTTGTTGAGTTGTGGTTTTTATTGCGAGGCGATATCAGTTGGTTTGGTTTCCGGAACTCTTAATTTCTGGGAACCACAAAATAAAAACTTCATAGATTGGGCCAAGTACTAATGAGCCTATAACGCCAATCACAACGGAAGGATTGACTTGGATTTTTTTTTGTTGAGTTGTGGTTTTTATTGTGAGGCGATATCAGTTGGTTTGGTTTCCGGAACTCTTAACTTTTGGGAACCACAAAATAAACACTTCATAGATTGGGCCAAATACTAATGAGCCTATAACGCCAATCACAACGGAAGGATTGACTTGATTTTTTTTTGTTGAGTTGTGGTCTTTATTGCAAGGCGATATCAGTTGGTTTGGTTTCCGGAACTCTTAATTTCTGGGAATTACAAAATAAAAACTTCATAGATTGGGCCAAATACTAATGAGCCTATAACGCCAATCACAACGGAAGGATTGACTTGAATTTTTTTTGTTGAGTTGTGGTCTTTATTGCGAGGCGATATCAGTTGGTTTGGTTTCCGGAACTCTTAATTTTTGGGAACCACAAAATAAACACTTCATAGATTGGGCCAAGTACTAATGAGCCTATAACGCCAATCACAACGGAAGGATTGACTTGAATTTTTTTTGTTGAGTTGTGGTTTTTATTGCGAGGCGATATCAGTTGGTTTGGTTTCCGGAACTCTTAATTTCTGGGAACCACAAAATAAAAACTTCATAGATTGGGCCAAGTACTAATGAGCCTATAACGCCAATCACAACGGAAGGATTGACTTGGATTTTTTTTTTGTTGAGTTGTGGTTTTTATTGTGAGGCGATATCAGTTGGTTTGGTTTCCGGAACTCTTAATTTTTGGGAACCACAAAATAAACACTTCATAGATTGGGCCAAATACTAATGAGCCTATAACGCCAATCACAACGGAAGGATTGACTTGATTTTTTTTTGTTGAGTTGTGGTCTTTATTGCAAGGCGATATCAGTTGGTTTGGTTTCCGGAACTCTTAATTTTTGGGAATTACAAAATAAAAACTTCATAGATTGGGCCAAATACTAATGAGCCTATAACGCCAATCACAACGGAAGGATTGACTTGAATTTTTTTTGTTGAGTTGTGGTCTCTATTGCGAGGCGATATCAGTTGGTTTGGTTTCCGGAACTCTTAATTTTTGGGAACCACAAAATAAACACTTCATAGATTGGGCCAAGTACTAATGAGCCTATAACGCCAATCACAACGGAAGGATTGACTTGAATTTTTTTTGTTGAGTTGTGGTTTTTATTGCGAGGCGATATCAGTTGGTTTGGTTTCCGGAACTCTTAATTTCTGGGAACCACAAAATAAAAACTTCATAGATTGGGCCAAGTACTAATGAGCCTATAACGCCAATCACAACGGAAGGATTGACTTGGATTTTTTTTTGTTGAGTTGTGGTTTTTATTGTGAGGCGATATCAGTTGGTTTGGTTTCCGGAACTCTTAATTTTTGGGAACCACAAAATAAACACTTCATAGATTGGGCCAAATACTAATGAGCCTATAACGCCAATCACAACGGAAGGATCAACTTGAATTTTTTTTGTGAGGCCATATCAGTTAGTTTAGTTTCCGGAACTCTAAATCAGCCTTTTATTTGTCAACTCTGGATTTTATTTCATTGAGTAGGGCCACTGATTACTAATTTTCGTGGTAATTTTCAGAATTTATCTATGACACAGTAAAAATATAACAACGGTTAAATATGTGTACTTTCAAAATTATTCATATGAATCGTCTAAAGTACTAAAGTGGTTGGAAAAATCCAGCCTTCTCATCAATTGAGAGGCTTGGAAAGAAAAGAAATGAAGGATATAATTATTAACAAAACGGCTTCGGAGGTGTTCGAAAACCTGGTAAATAAAGAAGATCCTAAATATCTTGAAAGCTCAATAACCACCATTGTGAAATCATTGAAAGTTTTGCGGAAAGCTCGTTCATAAAAACTTCAATAAGAAGATAATGATTCTGACGATATTATCGAAATTTTAAAAGAATCCCTCTCTAACAATTTAATTCAAAAATTTTTCGATAAACCATTTTATGTAATTACATATAATCAAACCCAAATAAAATTGTTGGAATTATTACTGAATAATTCCAAAAATTATAACGACGGCGGTGACGTGTCGTTATTTTAATTTGTAGATGGTGTGCAAAGCAAAGATGTAGATGGTGTGCAAAGCAAAGCTCAGTTTCGATCTGATGAGGAATTTAGTTAAAAATTAATTGTCATCTCATCAGGCCATGGCGACCGAGTGCTTTGTGTAAATGCTATCTTACGCTCTATATATATTTATTTACAGTGTACATGTAGCGTTAGCGGATTATATGAATGTGCACGAAATATCTGAATAATTGTTTTTGTTTGTGTAGCGAAGTCGCTACAAAATGAAACATTAGTGGCGTATCTGGATGCAACTAGACCCCAAGGTCAGAAACCCATTTAAAACAGAGTCCTCAATTTTATATTACGCTTTGGTTGTACCTGTTACCGTTACGTCAAGTGAATCTTCTGATCAGTTACTGATATGATCAGCTCTAGCCACAATATGGATACGATTGGTAGTTGGCTTAGATCTTATCGTTTTGAAATTGAAAAAAAAATTAAATGTTGGCCAATATTCGAAACAGTTGTCACTGATTTTAGTTTTGCTGGTATAAATGCAGTTTCAGGTGCTTTTAATAAAATGGACATTGTCTAATATTTAAATCTTGCACACGACGTCATTATAACGCAAACTAATAAACCTGATTTGGTAAAGGTGCATCTTTATGTTTCTCATTTAATGCACAATATGACGTCCGATATAAATAAATGTTTTACTAAAACTTTAAAAAACAACAAAGTTCTAAAAGAAATCATGGCTTCAATCTATTTATTAACTGATTTAATTAAAGATATTTGGCGTAACTTGTCGGTAGTCTTAAAAAATAAATATGTAACACCGAATGTTTTAGCTAGTTTACAAATAATAGTAGAACATAGTGCATCTATGAAAATTGACATTTCTCTAACTGAAAAAAAGGATATATCTTCATCAAGAAAGTTGAATGAAACCATTTATAGGCAAACAAAATTCTATAACGATTTTAAAAAAAATTCGGATTCAATAATTTTAGCAACTTGCTCAATCGAAACCTATGTAGTAAATTTATATTACAACCCGCTATTCTTAGAAAAGTTTCCACTCTGGTCCAATATTTGTCACGAGAAAACCCAAAGCAATAATCATATAGAAAACTGTTTTGCAACAATAAAAAAGCGAACTAAACGCAGTTTAACCCTGGAGAAAACTAAAGGATTTGGACCGAAGGAACACATATATTTTAAAAAGAAAATTGTTATGCATTCCAAAAAAGTTTACTAAATAAGGTTTAGAAAAGGATGAAAACACCAGTTAAACTACCAGTTGTGCAGAGAAAAATTTGGTAAATATAATGGATGAACTAGAAAATTGGAAGGGACAGCCTGCTAAGGTAGCCCGTTCGAATTTTAATTCAACTACATTGAAGCGCCTTAATAATTTAGAAGACGAAAATAAAAATCTGCAATTATAAAATGCTTAATGGCGAGCAAAAGATACAACCCTTATAACACTCCTAAATGTTCAAAAAATACAAAAAGTATTAAATTACTAAAAACGTCAGATAGGGATCACTTATCCTATTTACGTAACGGTTTAGTTACCGGTGAAAATTATACCCATACATGTGCATTTGATTCATTTATTAAATGCTTAGTTAATTTGGAAAATACTGTTTTTTCAATAGGGGGTGAATATTGTGAATTAATTAACTTTCTTAAACTGGGTAATACGGAAAAAGCATACGAAACGCGCTTTAATAGTTTAACGAAGTTTTACGAGGTAAACGTGAACTGTTCATCAAGTATAACAGAGGTGTCTGAATTTATATTTAAAACAACCAAAGTTTTTAGTATTGAGGCACAAACAAAAATGTGTTACCTGCAAAACCACATCAGTAAAAAATTGTATAAAATATATTCCACTCAATTTGAATCAGCTAGACATTTTAGAGCTTCAAAATCTCCAACAATGTATCGGGCCTATAGAATTTTTCTGTCGAAATTGTTATGGACCGATGATCCAACAAAATTTGTTATTAAGCAATGTAATATTTTTATATGTAGAACCATCAGTCAATCCCAATCAACAGGTTACATTAATTAATGTGCCATTAAAGATTAAAATTATATCAGACACTTTCAAATTAAATAGTATAGTATGTTTTGTACCTAAGTCCAAACACTATATTACTAGTTATTGTTATCGGAATAACCAGAAATACGACGATTTACTGGACAGTTCACCCAAAATAAAGTTTCCCAAAAACCATTATGTTATACCGCATTTCCTCATTTACGTGAAGCAACCATAAATCAAGTAAAACAGTGAAAAATTTAATTAACCGTCTCCATGAAATTTATTTTCAATATATTTGTATGCAAATAAATTATACGTTGTGTAAATAAATAAATAAATAATAAAATAAAAAATACTAAACAATACATTTTAACGCTCATGGGCTCATTAGTACTTGGCCCAATATATGAAGTGTTTATTTTGTGGTTCCCAGAAATTAAGAGTTCCGGAAACCAACTGATATCGCCTCGCAATAAAAACCACAACTCAACAAAAAAAATTCAAGTCAATCCTTCCGTTGTGATTGGCGTTATAGGCTCATTAGTATTTGGCCCAATATATATATGTATTTACAAATGTGTATATTAAATTATCGCCGAATTTTAATTTTCTCATTTCTGAATATATTTATCATGTTATGCTTATTGTACTCATTAATTATGTTTGATCAATTTTTATATTTTTGGTCTGAAATAATTATGTTGTCAATTTAATTATATTTAATTAAATACTGGGCTGGGATGACAATATATAACTTTAGGGTTGCCTGATGAAATTTTTTATTTTTTCTGGGATGATTTTCTGGGCTAACTTCACATACGTCAAAAAGTGTTACACTCAGCCCGAAAGTCTCTAGCCAACCGCAAGGCAGTTAGCCACGATTCGTGCGCGCAGGCTGGCACCCAATCGTAAGGATAAATAAAAATTTGCCTGCTAATTTGGGGAAACTAAACCAGGGGGACATACATACTAGGGGACCGTCGGTGTGATTTAGTATTTGTGAACGTTAAAACAAAATTTGTTAGCTTAAATATAAAAATAAAAATAAACAAGTGTAATTGTATTGTAAATTACGTTTTTGGTTTTTCTTTTGTAAACGCGCACGTCACAATATAAGTATTATTTATTATTGTTCGACAATTTTTGTAAGTGGCTAGAAGTTAAACAGATAAATAGTACGTCGGCGGATGACATAATTAGGGTTTTGTAATCGATTTTTTGTGCTCATGAGATACCTAAGATTGTTATTTCGGACAATATACCTTTCTCGTCTTGGTAATTTAGTATGTTGCATGAGGAGAATATGTTTCAAACAATAACTTCAAGCCCAAGATACCCAAAATTAAACGGGATGGCAAAAAAAATTAGTACACAACGCAAAACAAATGCTGAAAAAATGTAGCAAAAGTGGTACACCGTTGTGGAGTGTGTTGTTGGAATATCGATACGCCAATAGTGGAATTAATGAGTAGACGTTTGAGAACGTCTACGGTGGATACGTAATACCGTCAACAGAAAAGTTCGTTTCGATACGAATTTATCTATTATGAAACTTGATAATCGAATTTGTAATAATTTGACAGCTGTTTTTTGTAGATTTGATTTTTTTTCAATTTAGAAAAATATATATATTCTTAAAATAATATTGGTTTTATTATTTAATTTTGTAAAATATAATATTTTTATTTTACTTTAAATTTTATTAATTTAATATTATTAAAACACAAAAAACTTTTCACATTAACTCAAAATACGATCAATCGTATATAAAATTCGTCAACTAAATAGCAGTCGGATTTTGACATGTGCTTTCGGAAAAATCCGATTCGATTTTGCTTTTTAGTTTGACAATAGCTCTTTTCCGATACGGATTTTTTCGATAATGGAAAAATTCGAGTCCGATAAATTTAATGATAGACCTCTTGGTCTGGTAAAAAGACAAAACAAAGCATCAGCAAAATACGATAGGAATGCACTATCGCATTCATATATAGGAACCGGGTAGAATTATAGCGAGGACTAATACTCCGAGATCTTACTTGTTGATCAGTAAAAATTGTAATGAAATTAGGTGGAATTCTGTTCATTTGCGAAGATTCGTTTAACAAATTTGAGGTGAAACGTGAGATTGAACAAAATTTGGGTACAACGGTTTTTCGGAAGTGAGTCGTACTGTTGGTAGTGCTAAGATACATGTAAGCCCTCGAATTATGTAAAGTACTTAAGCTCCCTCAAAGATTTAATGATTTTGTGATGGAATAAAGTATAAAAAAAGGAGTAAAGGGAATTAAGTAATTTAATGTTAAAGAAAATGGAAATGTATTAAAAAAAAGATTCAAATGAAACAATGTATTTAGATGATTAAGTAATTCAATAGTAAACACAATTGAAATTCATTGTATTAAATTTAAGTACTTTTCATACCGACGACTTCGACTTTGGACTTCGTAAATGAAATTTTTTTAAAAAGCATTTAAACTATAAAACTTAGGTTGATTCGATTAAAAATGTCAAGTTTTATTGAAATAAATCAAAATAGTTATAAAATTAATTAGTTTTATGTTATAAATCTAAGAAAATAAAAATACAGTGCAATAAAGTTAGCTGCAAAGCAAGTGCGATACGTTCCACATCTCGACTTTGCCAATTTGAAGTTGTACAAAGTAACTTCATTCATTTTGAAATGTCAATCGATAATTCGATAAACAAAACATCAAAATGGAAGCCGATGATATGTTCAACTATTCTGTGGAGTACTATTATGAGGATGACAATTATAATGAAAATACAAATAATAATATAAATAATAGAGAAAGTGAAGAAAACGTTAGTAATGATAATAATTTTGAGGATTGTCTCATCCTTGAGGTGCAAACAAACATTATGTTATATGATTTGTCAGATACTGACTATCATAACAAAAAAAAAAAAAAAAGATGCTATATGGCTAAAAGTAGCGGAAACATGTAACCAACCTGGTAACAATTTTATATTGCTTTTATTTAAACAAATTCTTTAACTTCTGTTTATTTTTTTATTATGAAGTTAATAAGTGTAAAACACGATGAAGGTCGCTTTGAGACCGGATTAAATTGCTTTATAATAGGGAAATTAATTCAACCAATCAGCAGGCTTCTCAAAAGAAGAATGATTGGCCGTTTTATAATGCCCTAAAATTTCTTGTCCCCACCATCACCTAAGCTCCGTAATTATTAAAATAAACATAAACTAAATTCCTACGTAAGAATTTGAGAGTAAACTACATACTTAACTTATGTGTAATAATTTTGTATTTATTTAGAGAATTCAGCAACTACGCAGAAGGTTCTAGCACTTCACATCAGTCAGCTGAAGAACCAATGCCACAGCAAAATAAGTGTACAAGACAAGATTTGGAGGATCACCTAATTAAGTATCTCCAAACAGCAGAAGTAGATTCAACCGAAGTAGATAGCGATACAAATTTCGCACTTAGTTTGGTTGAACCATTGCAAAACCTTTCAAAGCGAAAAAATTGCCTTGCACGGATTAAGATACAGCAAGTTCTGTATGATTTGCAAGACGATGAGTAATTTTTATATTTAGTTTTGTAATTTTAGTACGTTTATGTTGTGATGAAATGAAAAAGTACCTTTTAGTTTAGTTTTTTTACATGTTTATTTATAGTTATGAATTAAAAGATCTATAGAAAATTAATTTATGTGTTTATTTTGCCACTCCACTTTGCCATCGGTTACAAACCACTCAGCCAACTCTTCTCTGTTGTTGATCAACTGTAGTACATTTGCTGATGTTGCAGATGTACCTGTGGTGTTAAACTCACGATGTAGGAGTCAATGAGCCTGCCTTAAAATATAATGCAAAACTACACAGCACGTAACCACCTTTATTGTATTTATCCACATTTTGGTTGTGCAAGCATTCTCACAAGTAATATTCTCCAAGTGTGGCACAATATTCCGAATGCATTTTCATTCATACGTCTGGCTCGAGATAATCTAAAATATGTATATAAATAAATATATGTTTTACTGTATTAGAATTTTAATTATTAAAATCTTAATTGTTTTAATTACCAATAGTTAAATATTTTTTTTTATACGTTAGGTTTTTTCATCCGTACGGCCTCAGTAAGTTGCGTTTAAGAGGAAATGCCTCATCAGCAACGAGAAAGAATGGAAAAACTTTTGTGCTATTCGGTAGAACTCCATCTTCCGGGATGGAAAGTCCCGCATCATTGGCTAACCAAGATGCAGCAAAAATGCCTACCTCACTGTTGGAACCATATCCTCCAACATGAGCCATTGTAGATCGGTAGTGTGTATCGCAAACTGATAATAGTACTATTGAAAAGTGCTTTTTATAATAATAATACTTTGCACCAGATTTTCGCGGTTTAAACATTAATATATGTTTTCCATCGAGCGCTCCTAGGCAGTTTGGCATTTGTCATAATCGATAAAATTCACTAACAATTTCCTTCCAATTTTCAGTGGTTCGGGGAGCCATGTATATCGGTAGTAAATTGTCTACTATGGCAGCACACACTTGTTTAACGATTAACCAAATGTTAGAAATGCCCATTCGAAAATCTAAAGCTAGTTTTGTAAATGAGATTACGTGTGCCAAATGTCTGCAAAGATCCAAAAGAACACCAATAAATTTATATATAAATGTTTATCTTATTCAAGCATAATAATATATTTATTTAAATTTTGCAATATACTCACATTAGAGTTATACAGAGTTTTTCTTTGGCACTGATACTTTTACGATACTATGTGCCTGGACCTTCAATTCTATTTTTTATGCCTTCTAATATTCAGTTAAACGTATTTTGTTCCATTCGAAACAAGTTAAAATATCTATAACAAATATTTAAAATTAACAAATTGTTGCAACTAAAAAGATTAATAATTTCTTACTTAGAAGGATATTCATCCAATAGTTGGCATGTGGTTTTATAATAGCCGTATGAACCTCTTTTGAGTTGTTTGTTAAACTCATGGACCCAACAACTACGATTTTTTTTTGATTTTTATATAACTATATAAACAAATAGTTATAAATTTGTTTTAATTACTTATAAACTTTCTTCTTCTAATTATTGCCATGACTTCTTATAATTTTATTCTTATTTAATTTTTAAAATACTTTGAAAACAAAACACAAGTTAACGATACAACTCACAATTCACAAATAAAATAAGAAAATATGACAGCTGTCAAACAAAGTCAAAGTCGACGCCGTCGGTATGAATATACCAATGCTTTGTATTTGTGGAATTTACATTTTTTGCAAAGTCGAAAGTCGAAGTCATCGGTATGAAGAGTACTTTAAAGTAAATTAAAAAAGGGAGATGTTGTATCTGGAATGTAAACGTATAAAACAGATTCTACATGTAGGTCTGCAGAGCAGATCCCTGCTAATTAGACTGTTAATTGGAGTGCACGTGTAGTGTGTAGATGGATGAATATAAAATAAATATAAAAAATAGTTTGGATATAAATAAAGTGAATATTAAATAAGGACAATAAAGGCACCGAATACAACAGTTTCAGTCTCTACATGGCCAGTGTGAATTCCTCGTAGATACAGTTCTCTATCCACATCTCAACAGTGTGTAGCATTTGTCACTTATGTTGAACATTGAGTAATTCAGCGAAATGATTCTTCCAAGTGTCGAGTCACTGCATCGATATTAATACGGAGGTTTCCATCTTGGTCTCGAATGGTGATAGACGTAGGTTTGAAGGTAAGGTACAGTCTGGAGACTCCTTTAAAGAAGCTACGAGATCTGCGATCATTCCTGAGTGGTTGTACTCTTAAGACATCAGCTTTCCATCATTCACGATTTTTTCCATCTACAAATTTGGTTGACGTTTCTCATAGCAAGGACCACTTTGTTCTTCCATGCGATTGTAAAACGTATTCGTTTCTTTATATGCCTAGAGTCGCCTGGTGTGCACTGATAACCAATACCTTACGTTCTTAATACCTTCCATAGATTGTTTACATCATCACCAACGATGGTTGGTTTTCATAACGCTATTCCTAACAAGATCCTGATATTGTTGAAACGTAAGTTTTTCTGTGATCCGTGGCTTGTACGAAAACTGCCTTCTTAGCTTTGCAGTGGCCAATTGATTATCACTGCCTACAAATGGCAGCCAACCGATAAGATTTCCTGGATCACCCGAGACCTTACCTTAAAAATTAACACACGGTCAATTTGACTTCGGGACATCGTACGAGAGTGTGTTCATGTTTCCAAATAGACATAATTCTCACTTATAAGGAAAGAATTTGCGCGACCGCAAAGGATATCATTCTTTCCTTTTTCACCTTGGGCCCAAAAAGAAAAAAAACACCAGGATTGCCAGGTTATCTCCACTGTGAAGCAATGTGTAGGATTGTGACAAATGATTGGCACCTTCTGGCTATCGAGTTTCTTGAAGAGCAACTGATTTCAAGATATGCCATAGTTTTATCAGCGTCCACGAGTAGTAGTCGAATGCTGTGGTTGAATTCTAAGGATTCCCTGTGGTTAATTCTCCCAACCAATTTTCACTAATAGTGTATCATCAACTTTTAAGAAACACTGAAACTATGGCCAAGTGGGCAGATCCATACTCAACACATCGCTCAAAATATTTCAAGAGGGACATAATATTCTAAGTGATATTCTTTATTTGTTATTGTAAATATCTTGACACAAATATAATATAGTGAAGTGGAATGTTATGCCCGTATCAATTTATATTAGAAAATACATTCGTCCCCATTTCAAGTATCCACATTTCAAACATATTTTTTTTTATATTATTCAATTTATAATATATATGTAATACAATATCGATACATAACAATTTTAAAGACGACCAAATCACATCACCGTACGTATATAGTGAGTGTCAAGTGGGTATTATATAAATGACAAGTAGCAACGAGATAAAAATCTTATTTTGTAAAGATTTGAAATTGTGTATACATATATAAAATATAAAGAAATCGATAAGTGTTTTTAGGCAAAAATATTATGATTTCAGCATAAACAGCCACCCACCAACAGCACAAGACTAATGATTACAAATTGGGTTAAATAATAATTTCATTGAAATGGTGCGCCGTAATACGATGTTTTGAATATGATGAGAGAATATCTGTTTTGTTGCATTTTTGTAATAGCAATAGCCCATTTAAACACACATTTCTGTAATTTTTAATAAATCTGTAAATAAATTTATTATCTTTTATTCCCGCATTTTTACCATGCTTCGCTTGGAGTAATACTTTATTCAAGAACAGTGATTTGGTTGTTAAAAATTGTTAAATTTATGGCACAAAATGAAAATTTCCCAAATCCAGTAGGTCTTCTGCGTATTCCGATCTGAAAGTAAAACCGATCTGAAAGTAAAATCTGCTTTGATTATGAATCGGTACTGTGTAATGTTTTCAGATCGGAACAAAATGTTGCTATATATTTTTCTGATTTGTGATGTCAAATTTTTGTTCCTTAGGTTTTTGCGAATAAATGCAAAGTAGTAGTGATGCATAGATGAAAGTGAAAGTGAGTGTGTATTGATGACCATTGACAGAAAGATATTAAGAGACAAATTAAATATTTTGGAAATTCATTAGGTTATTTATTTATTTATCATTTTATCTATTATGTGAAAATATACAAGTATGCTTTAAAAAAATTATTGACACACAACAACAGAAATATATGTTATAATAATTAAAATAATTAAATAATTAAAATAAAATAATTTAACAACAGTTACTGCTTCATCCGTTTTTTAAACCGCTCTCTTGAAATATTAAAATCAAAATAGCCGTAACACTCATTGAATGCATTAAAAATATTAATTAGAGGAGCTGATTTATTAAAATTATTGGTACAAAAAGGAATACGCAATAAACCTGGGCGTGATCTTAAGGCCCGCTGAGAAACATTAACAAAAACTTCTCAAGCATCTCGGGACGGTAAGTTTTAGAGCAAAGAAGATCTATCTTACATCTACTTTCTAACGTTTGTAAATTTACTAAGGCAAGCCGATTTGTATAAAGTTCACGAACAAAACCACAGTTTAAGTTAGATAAACGAAGTAATGCATAGATCAAAAATTGTTTTTGAAAACTTTCGATCCTCGCCGAATAAGTAACATAAAGGATTTCAAATTACCGAAGCATATTCTAATACAGACCTGACGTAAGTAACATAGAGAGATTTAACAGTAATAGTGTCAAAAAATTCTTTCCTATTACGCTTAATAAACTCCAATAAAGAGTACCCTGTACTAACAATGTCGCTTACATTATTATCAAATGTAAGGTTTCTTAAAAAAATAACGCCAAGATTGCGAAATTCGCATACTCTACAAAGCTGTGTATCCATTAAAAAATATGTAGCCACTACACAAGAAAAACGCGATCTACAAAAAGAAACAACTTTGCATTTACTTGTATTCAAGGGCAATTTATTTCTAGTTGATCAGTTACAAATGACATCGAACTCGTGTTGAACTTGCACAGCACCACTGAACGAATTAATTGTAGCATAGATTTTTAAGTCATCAGCATACAATAGACACTTACAAAGCTTGAAACCCTGAACAACAGCATTTATAATTAACACCGTGAATAGTAATGGTCCAAGGTGGCTACTCTGCGGAAAACCAGACGGAATAACAAATTCGAAAGAACGATCCTGGGAAATACTCACACATTGTTTTCTAGATGTTAGGTGATTTAGATTTTAAGATTTTATGATTAAGTCTGTCGAAGGCTTTCGAAAAGTCTGTGTAGACCACATTAACTTGGCCGTTATTACCCACAGTTTCAAAGATATAACTCAAAAAACCATCAAGTTAGTAACTGTAGATTTGCCCTGAGTAAACCCATGCTGACGAGAACTTATCCTATTTGCTATAAGACTCTCTAATCTAGATTTGACCAAAGATTTAAAAAGCTTTAGTATAGCTGATAGTATAGAAATCCCTCTATAGGACTGAATCGACAGGTTTGAAAATGGGGACAATAAAAGAATTTTTCCAAATATCAGGAAATACTCCACATGAAAGGCTCGCATTGAACAGATAATATAACGGTTCGGACAAAGGCAGTGCAAATTTTCTCAAAATCTGTGGTGCGAATTTCCTTTAACATATATGAAATTTTCTAGGTTTACAGTAATGTTAATTTAATTTATGAATCAATATACGGTTCCAGTTTTTCCAAAATATTTAAAAGAATCCTTTTAGGTATTATCTTATAGGAGAAATAAACGACGAGTTGGATGCCATAAATAGTTCCACTGTCATTCCTCCCGCATGTTAAAGCTGGCCGCTGTGCTTCGTTTTTATGCTTAAGGTGGATATCAGTTGAAGGTTTTTCTATGAAAAAAAGTAGAATTCCCAATGTTATAGATGTCATAGGTGGGAACCATTTACAATTGATTCGGTCACACGTAAATGAAAATCGATTTTAATTGAAAACTTAGACATAGATATGTAATCATAATTGTGGATCACTTCACGATTTTTTTGTATCACTCAACAAATGATATTGTTTCCAAGATTTTCACACAAAAGGTGAACAAAACTGGCTGTTAGATAATACAATTAATTTATGTTTAGTAAATAATTCTTATTTTGATTGAATTTAACAGAGGATTCAGGATACCCACGTAAGTTGTGCTTTTTAACACCATAGCGCCAGATGGATGTGCAGAAGCAACATTTACACACTCAAACCCGCAAATTGTTACTATTTCGTATTCATTTTGCTCTTAAAGTATAAATAATATTGTGATTCAGTGACTGTAGCACGAATTGAGAAAAATTATTTAACGAAAAATATTAAAAAAATTGACCTACATTATTTTATTATTGGTTATTATGACTATCGAAAATATTTCTGATAACTAATTTGTTTTTAGATAAATTTTTCTGATTTTCGCCTATTTTGATTATGGAAATCAGAATACTCAGTACCAAAAAATACAAAAGTTAGAAATAATCATAAATTATCAAAAATATTTTCCGACTTTCAGAAATTATTAACTGAAAGTCGGCTTACGCGGTACGATATTGAACTTTCAGATCGGTTTTACTTTAAGATCGGAATTCGCAGTAGACCTACAGAATAGGTTTTCTTTCCACTCAGCTAGTGACAATAACTCAGCCATAGTATTACTAAATTGTAAGTGTTTATATATATATATATATATATATATATATATATATATATATATATATATATATATATATATATATATATATATATATATATATATATATATATATATATATATATATATATATATATATATATATATATATATATATATATATATATACAAACTTAGCATAAACTTTTAAAATAATACATATATTACGAAACAATGACATTTAAAAAACACAAAATACTTAATATAATAAACAATTAAATAACAAAAATGACAAAACAAATAACAAAACAAACCACCACGTACAAAATACAACCTGAACTGACGTATAAAAATAAAAACAAGAAAAAAGTAATAGAATGCGCATCTAGTACACACTCGTATTATGATGAACGGATGAGTCGACCATAGATGGCAAACGATACACAACGATAGGTGAAAGATCGATTGAGTGAGTTGCCCGAGACGTTTAGTGATATCAAAAAATGAAAAAAGTGTAAACGAAAACCTGAAAATACGAATAAAAAACCTCGCGATCGAGGTGAATAGATTCCTGAGGTGTTATATATAAAAGTCAAGGAGAGGTTTAGTTATATATAAAACAAAACATGAAAGTAAAAAACGAAAAACCGGGAAACCAATAGAAAACCTCTTGGTTAAGGTGGATGCACGCCGCGGTAGTGAGTAGAGTGAGAGTAAAACAAAAAACAAAAATACAAGTAAATCAGCCAAGAAAGTCAACAGTTGGATATCAACAGTTAAGATCAACAGTTGGATAATTAAAGGGTGCGCAAAATACGCCACCTACAGGTAAGTGCCACTATTTCTTTCCCTTAATAAAAATCCGCGTGTAACAAATTGATCCAAACCGCAGCTTCCCTTTGTTACACCCAGCCCGAGGCTCTCCGCTACCCTATCTATCGCTAGTCAGTATCTTGTACGCAGGTTGGTGCCCAATTAAATAAATAGAGATTTGCCTGCTAAAGTGTCAGAACCTGGAAGCGATCCAAATCAAATAAAGTTAACAATTTTTATGTAATTTGAGTAAAAATAAAACTTTATATTTAGTAAAATTTGAATTGAATTTAATCTCGTACGTCACAGTTTACCTGACACATAAAGAAAAGACTTGTAAATTTATGCCTGAGATTAGTCATTTTGAATCAAAACATTTCAAATGGGGTTCTAGCCTTGACGGAAAAATTAAAACCTCCATCGTAGTACTCCACGATGGCAGTCTAAAAATTAAAATAGTTAAAAATAAAAAATAGATTTTTAAAAACTAAAATTTTGTACAGTATTAGGTCTACGCACCTTTATTTTAGCAAAATCGCATCTATTAAGGTACTGTAATTCTTATTTTCAAGAAGTTCCTTATATATTGATAATGTTGCTAATCCTACTAATTTTTCTTTTTAAAATTTGTAGATCTGTTATAAATACTATTATAGATAAATTTCGATTCTAAATTGTATATATGTATTTTTTTTCCTTTATCTCCAATTTAGGAGCATAGGGCGTCCACTATTCTGAACCATCTTACTCTATTTGGGGCTATTGCTTTTATTTCCGCCCATGATTTTCCCAGGTGTTTTGCCTCTGCTAGCATCGTTCTCTTCCATGTCATTTCTGGCCTTCCAACCTTTCTTTTTCCTTGTGGATTCCAGTCTAATGACATCCTCGTTATATCACTTGATGCCTTCCTCAGTGTGTGGCCAATCCATCTCCATTTTCGTCGCTTTATTTCGGTCTCAATGTCTGACTGACATGTTGTTATATGCAGATTGATGTTACTGATCGTGTTAGGCCAGAAGCACTTAAGTATTCGTCGAAGGCATTTGTTTACGAATACCTGTAGCTTCTGTATGATTTTTCCTGTATGCTTCCATCTCTCACACCCATACAGAAGTACCGATTTCACACATGAGTTGAACATTCGTATCTTGGTCTTGCGCGACAGGACAGAAGTATTCCAGACTTTGTGTAACATGTTGAATGTATATCTGTCTTTATTTATACGTTTGTGTATGTCTTCTTCTGTTCCACCTGTTTTCGTTACTGTGCAACCAAGGTATACGAATTCATTTACATCTTCAATTTGTATATTGTTGATGTGTATCGGTGTGGTTATATTTGTGTTGAGTCTCATCGCCTTCGTTTTCTTGATATTAATTTTGAGACCAACTTCATTAGCTAGATCTGATAGCTGTTGCACTTTCTGCTGCATGTCGGAGTGTTTGTGTGAGAGCAAGCATATGTCGTCTGCATAGTCCAAATCATTGAGTTTACCAGTTAACCCCCATTGAATGCCATTAGGGGACTTGTTATCTAGTTTCCGCATTACACTGTCTAATACGATTAGGAACAGCATTGGTGAGAGTACGCAACCTTGCCTTACTCCTCGAGTGTTGTAGTATGTTTCACTTTGTTTGCCTTTGTATTGGATTCGGTTTCCAGCATCCCGATACATTTCTTGTATGAGTTCAATTAATTTCTTTGGGATGCCCATTTCACAAAGTGTCTGCCATATTGCGTTCCTGTTTATCGTATCGAATGCGCTTTCGAAATCGACGAAGAGCATATACAATGGTGAATTCCATTCATTGGATTGCTCAGTGATGATACGGATTGTGTTGATGTGATCAGTGCAACTTCTTCCTGGTCTAAATCCAGCTTGTTCGTTTCTTAATTTTGCATTGATCGTAGGTGAGATTCTATCAAGGACGATCATTGCGAGTATTTTTATTGTTGTGTTGAGGAGGGAGATACCTCGCCAGTTCCTACATTCTCTTAGGTCACCTTTCTTGGGTATCGTAATTATCAAGCCTTCTTTCCATTTCCGTGGGATTCTCCCAGAATTCCGGATTTCTTGGATTATTGGTGTTAATATGCTTGCAGTTGTAGATGAATCTCCTTTGAATATTTCGGCGGTTATATTATCTGTTCCAGCGGCCTTATTGTTCTTCAGTCTATTAATGACATCTTTAACTTCCCGTTCCATTGGTGGATGGGTGTTGCTAGTTTCGTTATTGATGTCAATTAATGACTGGAGGTTTTCCGGGTCGGCGACGACGTCTTCTTCGAAATATTCCTTCCATCTCTTTAACTGTGCTTCATCTGTTGTTAGTACTTGACCATTAGCGTCCCTTATAGGTGGTATATTTGTAATTTTACTAGTGACCTTTCTTACACACTGGTGTAGTGCTCGCATATTTTGGATTGCTGCTGCCTCTTCAGCAGCTTTGAGAATGCTTTCTGTATATTTTCTTCGATCATTCCTTGCCATTTTCTTTACTTGACGCGCTGTTTCTTCGTATCTACGTTTCACCTCTTCCATGTTATGTTGGCACATTTGCAACTTAAACTGACGGCGTTCCTCAACTTTCTGCCATGTATCATCACTGATCCAAGGTTCCTTTTGTATTCTCTGTAGCTGAGTACGTCCGTGGCAGTCTTGATGTTGGCTTCTTCTGCTTGGTTCCATCTTTCTTCTATACGGGTGGCTTCAGACTGGAGATTGAGTTGGAGCGTTTCATTGAAAGTGTTTCTTGTTTCAATGTCTCTCAAACTATTTGTGTTAAATTTTCTCCTATTTGTCTTCGAATGTTTTACAGCTGGTGGCTTGATCTTGAATTGTGCTATTACCAGTTGATGATCGCTGTGTAAATCTGCGCCCCTCATTGTTCTTACATCTTGTAGTGATGTGAGGAATTTCTTATTGATCATTACGTGATCTATCTGATTTTTAGTTCTGCCATCCGGTGATGTTAATGTGTATTTATGTATATTTTTGTGTGGAAACCTACTGCCGCCTATGAACAATTGATTTGTGCTACAGAAGTCGACAAGTCTTTCTCCATTGTTATTTCGCACAGAGTCCAATGCATTTCTTCCCATGATAGTGGTTAGGTTGATGTTGTCTGTATCAATTTTTGCATTGAAATCTCCTTGTATGATTTTGACGTCATTTCTGCGCGTTCTTGTTACTGTGGCTTGTAACTGCTCGTAGAACTCATCTCTTGTTTTATCTTCTGTTGGGGCATAGCACTAAAACTTATACGCTCTAAAACTTCAGTGTTCGCACCGTTTAAGTTTGCCAATTTTTTCAGATTATTTGAATCCATTTCTAGAAGAAAAACTTTCAACTTTATACCAGTTAGAACTAAATATTTTTAAAATATTCTTACCTTATAATATTAACATTCTTAAATATTATCAATCAACGAAAATTATCAATTTAATCCGAAACTAATCGAACAATTATAAGCGTCTTTGAAATTCTATTTTGTTTTCTTTTTTTTAATATGTTTCCATTAAGTTTACTTAACGAAAATATTTCAGTTTAACGACCAAACTATTTTGACTATATAATGTTTTTCAAAAAGAATCAAATACATTTTTTAATTGAACTTTAACAAATTAACGAATATTTAACGAAATATTAAAAGTTTTTAAAATTTAAATTACAATTATTGATCGAAAAAATTTTAAACTCCAAGTAATTGCAAAGGCTCAAGATGTTGCCAGATATTTTATAGATTTTCACCTCAAATTTATATTAATCGAGAGGCATAATTAAGGATGAATAGTTTAGATTCAAAGAAATTCTGTATAGCGACAAATATTTTTACGAAATTGTGACTGAAGTTGACGACCGATATTAGTGTGATATTAATATCTTTAAACTTTTTTTCTTTTTGGGCCAAAAAGCCAAGAAAAATTAAAAAAACGCACATAACGAAAATAATTTAAAGAAAATCAATATTAGTATTTTACGTAAACCATTTAATTTGTTTTCCTCCAAAGAACACTTTTTCGTAAAGTTAACTTGACGAAACTTTTCTTGACGAAGTTTATCAGACCAACGAATCATTTATTTATTTTGATTATAACATTATGCAAAAGCTAATTTTAAATTAATTTAATTGAAGTCAAATAACTTAACGAGTTTTTAACATTTTCATTTCAAGTTTATTTAGTTAAAGTGTGGAAAATCACCGTTTAGAATCCAAATATTATTGGAGATGGTAAAGTTCCCACCACATAAAATATAATAGCTGGTTGTATGAAAAATAGGAAACACAAACTGAAGCTCATAAGGTTTAAAGTTTTAATACGCGTTAAGAATAAGTTTGAATAACTAATTTAAATATGTTAATGAAGCTAGTGATAGTTTTTCATGGCAATTGGAAATAACATTGAAACTTAACACTTTTTATTAAACATTAAAAAACTTAACGAAACTATTTCTATACATTTCATTTTAACGTAATTTTAAATTTTAACGTGATGCCTGAATTATTGGGAAACCGTGAATTCATCAAATGTTTTTTTTTTAACTCAATAGCATGTAAATTGCTATCAATTTGGTTAAAAAGTCTTCCAAAGCAAGCTTAAGTTTTCACAGTTTAAGTTGAGATGGTAATATTATGTTTTCTATTTATGCCATTGAGACAAGAACGACTAAAAATCAAACTTAACGAAACTAAATTAACGAAAATTGTCACTTCACATTCCCTTTTTGATAAATTGTCAACCTAAAAACTAAATTAGCATAAAATACATGTAAACTTTTAAGAGTGTCGAAATACTTTAAAAGTTATGGTAATAGATCTTCATCACTTCCAGGACAGGAACAATAGAAGATTCACAAAGTAAAGATTTTAAAATACTATAGATGCTATGAATATTGTAACAAAAATGAGAACAAAAAGGAGGACTGGGACTCCCTAAATGTGAAGGTAAAAATTGAACCAATGAAGAGAACCACACATACCACATTTGACTCTGGTATGTATAATAGACTAAAATTTTTCTGAAATTGAACCGTTTAAATGTATAAATTATAAGAGACAAAATCCGACTAATTTCTTGTTTGGATGATACTTTTTGATCTGCTTTTATCTTTATGTCATTTGAAAATGTGTCTCTCGTGGGATTACCTTGCAGTCCCCATGTTTTTACTGGTCCGGAGTTTTCATTCATGTTCAAGCTGTTGTTATCTTGAATTTCAGTGGGAATCTCTCTTATCAGCTAAGTTGAATTAAATATCTATTTGCTTCCAGGATTGCTTCCTCTGTTGAACTGGTACCTGACAAACAATCATCTATGCAAAAATCAGGTTTTGGGATTATATTATAAAATCTAATAAAAATGTTGCTTTATAATCTTTAGCTATTTAATGAAGAGTTCGGACATTAACTGCCTTTCTCTGTACGATTCTTTGATAGTCTTGGACTAATTTATTTAGCTTCACCTGGCGATACATTTTCTCCACATCGGATGAAAATGCAATATCATGCTGTCACATAAGCAGAAAATATTAAATAATTTTGTATCGTCGGTCCAACCATCAACTTGTTATTCAAAGAGGTTTCAGTTGCAGATTTGCTTGAACAATCAAACACAAATCGAAGTTCGCTTATAGTTTGCGGTCTATGTTTGCGCTAAGATTATTTGCAACTAGGATACTTGCTCACATGGTGTACATGAAACTCATTCGTAATCAACTTATTTAATCTTGATATCGCTGCAAGCGTCTAAAAATTTTCGAATGATGATTAACGATCTCATCGGTGTTGGCCTCGTGACAGAATCGTAGTGGACGTCATAGTTTATGATGTCTTAGTTTATTCTGCATTCCTACTAGGGGGTCGTAGTTGTGTTCATCGTCACTATCGATCGCAGTCAAGTAACCGAAAACCGTTTTACATCGCCCCACCCAAACACCGCAGCATTAACCACTGCGCCAATTGCTAATTATTATTTAATAGTTTCACAGTTTTGAAGGGATTTGAATTTTCATGAACCCGCTCTAATAGAAGTACCGGGAATAATCATGATAGCAAAACCTGATAATCCACCCATCGATAAAGAATCATATAGAACCATTTCCTTGCTGCCAAGAATGTCTAAACTTTTCGGAAATTTTCGTTAGACACTTAAACCAATTATTTAGGCCAGTAATCTAATTCGGGATTCAGAGAAAAGCATTCTGATATAGAACAGGCGCATAGATGACCTTTAAATACAAGGTTCTTCGAAGCCTCATAAATGTGGCATGGTACACAAGGAATTAGGAGCTTCGCAGGGACCTACAATTGGAATATGAACGGAAAGTTTATTCATTTTCGACGACGAGTAAAGAATATGGTGGTAGAATTTTAAGGATATCATTCTCCTTTGCACTTTACTAGCAATTAAATATATCTTTTGTCCAAACAAACGATTAAAACCAACTGTTAGTACCTTCCATTAAATTACTTAGCAGCTTATTCCTCAAAAGGAAATTAATGAAGTAAAGTACACACAAAGATGATAAATTGTCTTAATTAGCTAGGATATAAATATTCATAAATAAATAATTCAGAATCACTGGAGGATACAAAAAAAATGTTTTGTTCAAACGATCATAGTCACAAATTTGTAATTAGTATCTTCTCTTAGTAAATAATTAGCTCGATAAATCTAAGATGATACATAAAAGTAGAGCACACAATCATAATGATTTAAGAGCAAAGCGACACAGTATATCATAAGAAATAAAAAATAAACTGCCAACAGGCAATAGAAATTTGTAAAGCTTTCTATATATGTATGTACCTATATCCTGTTTAATTGAATTATTTTGTGTAACGACATGACGAAATCTTCTTAAAAGAATTCCCTAAAGCTTTAAATAAATTTAAATTTATTTTTTATAGTAGCTTTGTGTGGGTATGAGTGTGCGTGTATTAATATGTGCCTACAAATATTTTCCGAACAAAATAAATTGACTGTTTTTGCACAACGACAAAATAAGACAACAAAAAAAAGCCTCCCAAAACGGTATGAGTGAGCTTTCAAAAAAAAAAATATCAATCAAGGTAATCAAAATGACAATGGGGAGTTATCGTCTGGAATTTAGAACTTTGTCTCTTTTGATTACTTCGTTTTTCTTTGGGGAAAAGTTTTAGTATTTTTTTTTTCATAATTTAAACTTTTTATACAAACACAAGATGTGCTTCTAGTTTTTTTGTTTAAATCGAAGGTCAAAAAATTCATTGTCTGTTAGAGAATCATGGCAAATAATTTGAGGCATAGATTCACATCAGCATGATATTTTCAGTATTTACAAAACGTAATTCCAAATGTTTCCAATCCCTTAAAGGCTCCCTTGATACGAGACTTAATTTGTTCAGATTTCGTTGAAAAAGTGCTAGAAACACAAGGAACCTAATTATAATGTTCATTAAACTAGTTTTAAGATTTAGTATATCTTTTAAAATGCAGGAAACCAGTTCGAGTACTTTATAATTGGACTTATTTGAAAATAATATTTATAATAATGACAATAATTGGATTTTACAGGCTATTGCTGGCCCGTACCGAACCAACAATCCGCATCCAATGGTTCCAATGGTTCTGAGTGTGCTTTTGTTATTGTTCTTGAAAACCCCAAAAATACTAATCGTTCTCTTTCCGAGAAGTCATCGTCATCTATCTATCAACACCTGGCCATTTTTTTGATTGGGTAACTAATTACATACTTGCTAAACCCAACTCTTAAACAGCTTAAACATCTTAAACAACTTAAACAACTCAAACAACTTAAACAACTTAAACAACTTAAACAACTTAAACAACTTTAACAACTTAAACAACTTAAACAACTTAAACAACTTAAACAACTTAAACAACTTAAACAACTTTAACAACTTAAACAACTTGAACAACTTAAACCACTTAAACAACTTAAACAACTTAAACAACTAAAACCACTTAAACAACTTAAACCACTTCAACTACTTAAACAACTTAAACAACTTAAACAACTGAAACAATTTAAACAACTTAAACAACTTAAACAACTTAAACAACTTAAATAACTTAAACAACTTAACCAACTTAAACAACTTAAACAACTTTAACAACACTAAAAACTTTGTTAACTTAAACAACTTAAATAATTTAAACAACTTAAACAAATTAAACGAATTATACATCTTAAACAATTTAAACAATTTAAACAATTTAAACAACTTAAACAACTTAAACAACTTAACCAACCAAAACAACTTAAACGAATTATGCCACTTAAACAACTTAAATAGTTTAATCAACTTAAACTACATAAATAACTTATTCAACTTAAATAACTTAAACAACTTAACCAACCTAAACAACTTAAACAACTTGATCAACTTAAAAAACTTAAACTACTTAAACACTGTAAACAACTTAAATAATTTAAACAACTTAAATAAATTATGCAACTTAAACAGTTTAAATAACTTAAATAACTTAATCAACTTAACCAATTTAAATAACTCAAACAACTTAAACAACTTAAACAACTTAAACAATTTAAACATCTTAAACAACTTAAACATCTTAAACAAATTAAACAACTTAAACAACTTAAACAACATAAACAACTTAAACAACTTAAACAACTTAAACAACTTAAACAACTTAAACAACTTAAACAACTTAAACAACTTAAACAACTTAAACAACTTAAACAACTTAAACAACTTAAACAACTTAAACAACTTCAACAACTTCAACAACTTAGACAACTTAAACAACTTAAACAACTAACACAATTTAAATAACTTAAACAACTTATAAAACATAAAACTTAAACAACTTAAATACCATAAACAACTTAAATACCATAAACAACTTAAACAACTTAAAAAACTTAAACAACTTAAACAACTTAAACAACTTAAACAACTTAAACCTTTTAAACAACTTAAACAACTTAAACAATTTAAACAATTTAAACAACTTAAACAACTTAAACAACTTAAACAACTTAAACAACTTAAACAACTTAAACAACTTAAACAACTTAAACCACTTAAACAACTTAAACAACTTAAACAACTTTAACAACTTAAACAACTTAAACAACTCAAACAACTTAAACAACTTAAACAACTTAAACAACTTAAACAACTTAAACAACTTAAACAACTTAAACAACTTAAACAACCTAAACAACTTAAACAACTTAAACAACTTAAACAACTTGAACAACTTAAACCACTTAAACAACTTAAACAACTTAAACAACTAAAACCACTTAAACAACTTAAACCACTTCAACTACTTAAACAACTTAAACAACAACTTAAACAACTTAAACAACTTGAACAACTTAAACAACTTAAACAACTTAAACAACTTAAACAACTTAAACAACTTAAACAACTTGAACAACTTAAACCACTTAAACAACTTAAACAACTTAAACAACTAAAACCACTTAAATAACTTAAACCACTTCAACTACTTAAACAACTTGAACAACTTAAACAACTGAAACAATTTAAACAACTTAAACAACTTAAACAACTTAAACAACTTAAATAACTTAAACAACTTAACCAACTTAAACAACTTAAACAACTTTAACAACACTAAAAACTTTGTTAACTTAAACAACTTAAATAATTTAAACAACTTAAACAAATTAAACGAATTATACATCTTAAACAATTTAAACAATTTAAACAATTTAAACAACTTAAACAACTTAAACAACTTAAACAACTTAACCAACCAAAACAACTTAAACGAATTATGCCACTTAAACAACTTAAATAGTTTAATCAACTTAAACTACATAAATAACTTGATCAACTTAAATAACTTAAACAACTTAACCAACCTAAACAACTTAAACAACTTGATCAACTTAAAAAACTTAAACTACTTAAACACTGTAAACAACTTAAATAATTTAAACAACTTAAATAAATTATGCAACTTAAACAGTTTAAATAACTTAAATAACTTAATCAACTTAACCAATTTAAATAACTCAAACAACTTAAACAACTTAAACAACTTAAACAATTTAAACATCTTAAACAACTTAAACATCTTAAACAAATTAAACAACTTAAACAACTTAAACAACTTAAACAACTTAAACAACTTAAACAACTTTAACAACTTAAACAACTTAAACAACTTAAACAACTTAAACAACTTAAACAACTTAAACAACTTAAACAACTTCAACAACTTAAACAACTAACACAATTTAAATAACTTAAACAACTTATAAAACATAAAACTTAAACAACTTAAATACCATAAACAACTTAAATACCATAAACAACTTAAACAACTTAAAAAACTTAAACAACTTAAACAATTTAAACAACTTAAACAACTTAAACAACTTAAACAACTTAAACAATTTAAACAATTTAAACAACTTAAACAACTTAAACAACTTAAACAACTTAAACAACTTAAACAACTTAAACAACTATTACTCGGATTTGCCCATTGCCGATTGAATCGAATTCTTTATCAACTAAGTAATAACAGAAGTAAAATCAAATGAAGTTATTTACAGCAGAATTATTTGCAGGTGACATATGATGCCAACTATCAAGGTTAAATCTTGCATTTTTGAAATTCAGTTGGCAACAAAACTTTTTGAATACAAAAACTTTACTTTATTTGCTTTAGCAACCGTTCAAATATAATGCAACAACCGAACCCGTCATGCCATCAGCATCGTTTAAGGTTCCACTGAGCTTTGTTAACAAATAAGCTAACAGTTTAACTTTGACGTATATAGACCAATCAACATTAATAGAAGGTAGTTAAAAATTATTTGTGGAAAAAAACAGTACACACCTCAAGAAAAAAGTCCTGAACAAGATACAAAACGATTAAAAAGCGGAGTTCATTTTTATATAGAGATGTTAAACGTGATTGACATTCAGAATGACGGGAGAAAATTTTGTACGAGTGCTTCTTAAATTATACATTTCATGTTTAAACAAAGTATCAGAGCAAAGATGGAAATGGTTGACATTAACAGGTTTGCAAAGTACAACTCTAGTAATGGAAGTTTCCCTTGATGTGAGGTAGATATAATTGCAATATATTCGTAAAGCTTAACAGGTTCACAATTAAGTTGGCCAAATATTTTTTTTAAATCTTCAAAAAATATGTTAACGGTTCTGGGCAATCATAAAAATGTATTTAAGCAACAAATTAGTAAAAAAATATCAAATCACATTTTTATTTGTTCGTTTTTCTTCGCTGTTCTTGAGCTAAATCTCTTCAGGGAGCTGGACACCATAACAGCAAGTACACAGTAAAACGTGACGCTTATAAAAAGCTGAAGTTATGGATAATTCAGTACACTAATTTGTGAAACTTTATATATTTATAGCACATTGATGACTTACCACAATTGCACAATTTATAACGGAAAAATATAACGAATACTGTGTGAAAATTTTACTTTTCTTTGCCATCACATCCTCGACTAGTTCCTCCGGAAAGTCATACGTATCTGTAAATGGAGAGTTTACCATTGGCGGTTCCCAATCGTATTGTTCAAATTCGCCTGATTTAAATCTCTCCAAATCGGACTCTGTCAAAAGGTTCGAAGGAATTACACATTCATTTTGTAAGTAGTCGTATATCTCATCTTTAGAATGATTACACTCCGGTACGGGCAGGCACGTTTTATTCATTGTATTATAGAAATTTCGTTTACCCATGTATTTAGCTTCACAATTAATTGGGGAACAACGATCGAATGGATCTAGATCAGGCGACGAACATTTGGATGTATTAGAGAACCTCGGAATATCTATAGGGGTCATATAAATGTTGAAAAAATTACTTGATTTATATTCTGGATGAGACATTAAAAATGACTTACAGTCAAATATAATATTGTCCTTTGAAATAATGTTGTAGGTTGTATTGAATTCGATTCGCCATGACAAACGAATTTTTTCGGTGTATGATTTTGTGGCTAGTATTACTATATCACAATAACCAATTCGATTGAAAATCACAATTGTAGGCCACACAAGTGTCACGGTTTCAGATTGACCTGGAAAAATATCACCAAAAGTACCACCCACCATTTTCGAACTACACTCAGTATCATTCCCAAGAACGATCACACAACACTTTTCACAGTGAACGTTAAAATTGTAGGTCGCTTTACTGTTCAGATTTGTGATTTTCATATCAAAGTTGAGCGCAATATCACCAATGCGCATCGGCTTCATGACGACCGATTCAATTTTTAGATCAGCCGCAACGAACTCAATGAGCAAAATTATAATGACTGAACCGACAATGAGCATTACAAACTGAAATGTTTTTTTGCTATTTTGACACTAAATTATGAGCCTTCTTTGACCCAGTGAATTCGGTCATTTTTTTCACTCTATTTGCTGAATTTTTTTATTTTGACAGTAACTTAAATCGGTACAATAAAGACAATTATTAAAAATTAAAAATTATTTGAATTCAACGTGCGAGGGTTAATACGGGAGCTAATAACATAGCAAACAAACAGTGCAGATGTTAGGACCTCTTGGATTGATATTGTTATAGAAGGGTAACCAAACCGGAGATGCATATCCCTACCCTTTCGGAAATTGCGGTGTCTTACACGTTCTTCAAACGAGACCAACATCTGGGAGAATGTGTCGCCGACTATGTACCCAAGCTTAGACGTCTTGCTAAGAGCTCTGATTTCTATAAAGATAGCCTGGACCAAATTCTACGAGATCGCATGGTTTGCGGTTTGGGTTGCATTATATTTTTTTGGCTCAAGAGGATTTATAGTTAGACACTTGGCAGCGTTGCCGCAGAAGCTTCCGAGAAGAATCTTGGGTCATTGCTGACACCAAGTTAAACAAATCGTGCCAACATATAAAAATGCCCCGGTATAATTTATTCAACAGAAGAAACCGTTATGATCACAATGGTGTTTTAATCATGACCGATCTACAAGCCAAAACTTATTACCACATGTTTTCTTTGTGGTATAAAGGAACGAGTTCTTCAACGAGTGCGATGGCCAGCAGCCGCAACCAACCGCCTCACAACAAAAAGCATTCGAATCGTTTTTACAGAGAAGTGAACATTGTTTAAAGTCCTTCTGCTGTTAATACCTATGCCACCGTTAACAACAACTCTAATCCGTGTCGTTTCGAAGTCGATTCTGGATCGAGACACACTATCATTTCCTAGACAACATTCCAAAGCATTTTTCGTACATCGCCACCACATCGTGAAGTAAATCTGAATCTGGTAGATTACTAACGGAATGTGATCGATATTTTGGGATGTTTAGACGCTGATGGACAATACAATGGTAAACCAAATAAAACCATATTTCCAGTTTACTATTATACGTCACCAGAGGGAATAAAACAAGTATTCTTGGGGCCTTTGGGGCTTCCAATTAAAAGAGTCCTTGCAATCACAGACATCAGTTTTTCCGATGTACTTTGGTGGAAATTCAGCTGCCTATTTTTACCAGTGCTTGGTTCATACAGTGTACCTCTTGTTGGTCTTCAAGTGGATCCAAAAGATTCCAAATCGTTTGCCAGCACGGCAAATTTCAATCGTCATGCGAGCAGCTGTTGAAATAGAGCTGCGTAAATTAATTCGATAGGAATTTTTGGAGTCGTTTTCAATGCTCAATTTTGGCCAAGAGTACCAATAGCTCATCGTAGATAATATATCCGCTATGGTACAAACAATTACGATATACAAGGGACGCACCCCAACTGACTTAAGGTCAACTGACAAAATATCATTTATAACCTAAATATTTTTAGACAAAATCATCGTCATCGCATCAGCTGACACCGATTTGCGCTAGAGGTAAATCGAGACCTTGCAATGGTTTGTTCAAGCTGGTATCCATCTATTGGTATCACCAATTTTCCTCGCTATAAAATCGATTCCGAAGGTTTCGATTTCTGCCCAACAAATAAAGGACAACATCAAACTTTCCTATTCGCTTAATTAATTTTTACCATTCTTTCAGTCAAAATAAGGCGACCCCTGCTGAACCTTTGCAACAGATGCTCCACAAAGATTCCTTTGGAGATTAATACAAAAGGTGCCTTGATGCAACATTCTAATGCAATTTAGTAAAAAATGTTCTTTGTTATGTGACGCTTCCCCATATGGAATTGGCATCATACTGTTACATCTAGTAGGAACAAAGGAGGGTAAATTGGTGTCTTAATTATTAATGAGCACAATGTCACCAATTTTAATGTTCGGCTTGGGTTTATGCCATTTACTCCGTTGTTGTAAGTTCGTGAGCTATCCTAGTGACCATCTCTTCCAGATATGCTGATTTATTTGCTGCAACAATTGACATCTAGATAATATTAAGAATTGATCTGGAGTTAGATAGTCAATATCGGAGCTTGATAAGATGCAAATGGTTGGTAAATTTAGCATTGCCTCCACTTCAGTCAGTAAAGTGATTATTTCTTCTTTCGTGAGTGTTTGTCCATTAGTGACTCTTCGTATATGATACTTTGCACTTTTGACCGCAGCTTCCCATACTCCTCTAAAATGTGGTGAGCTTGGCGGAATTAATCGGAATGATATTTGGTCTGTTAATAAAAAATTAGAAAAAATATTAAAATTTTTATGCTCAATTCTTTGCGTGGGAAGGTCGGCCATGACTTGGGTAAGTATCCCCTTGCATTATGTTCCACACATTTGACGCAGCTGTAAAGTATTTTCCGGATTAAATTTCTGCCACTTAAGATCCAATATTTGCTACGCAATGTTGCCATCATAAGTGTGGGTCCAGCGTGCAAGTGACTCAAATGATGCTCCCTTACTAATAATTCTGTCAAAGTTTCCTTTACTGGCAATATCAATCGATGTTTGATTTCATAGGTAATTGCTGCATTTTATATTCTACCTCCATCTCGTAGGAGGCCTGCTTGGTCGATGAACGAGTTGAGATATTTTAATCGACTGGATGATAATAATTCTTTATTGGCTCCGGTCCTATTACCAACAAATGTACTCTATTTTGATGGATACGCTGACAGCCAGTCTAAAACGATTGTAGAATCCGTCCAACCAGCGATCCCATTTACTTCAACTTCTAATGCATTTTTAACCATTGTACGTAGTCAAGTCAAAAGGACTGCTACACATAGCTCAAGTCTGGGTATGGAAACGTGCTTGATGGGAGCCATTTTAGTTTTTGATGATAATAATTTAATTACTAAATCTCCATTTGGCTGAATTATTAGACCATACATCGCTGAATATGCGTGTTTCACAGCATCGGAGAAGCCATATAGATTAATTTTGCAACCGGCTCCCAAAGTTATATACCTTTCAACAGTTATATTTTCTATTTGTGGTATATTATTGCGTATATTTAACCAAGTTGTTACCAAGTACTTTAGTAAAAGGTCATCCCAAGCAAGGATATGTGACCAAGGAGCTTGAAAATATATTTTAATAGCAACTGTTACTGTAGCAAGCCTTTCTAATGGGTCAAATAGCCGACTTGCTTCTTAGAGAATTCCTTTTTTGCTTAAAATTGGTTGTTCGTTTATGTTCATTTTAAATTGCAGTCGGTTTTTGGGTTCCAAATTAATCCCAATAGTTTCACATGGGTACTTTCTTCTATTTCTAATATATTTAAACCGGATTTTTCTCATAAGATAAGCTTTTCCTCAGTATGAATCCAGCACTTGATAAATTGTCCTTTATTTGTCAGCTGCTTCATTCAACGCTCGCGTAATTTGGTAGGCTGCACTTGCGGTTCCGTAGGTAACGGTTTAAAGCTCATAGGTGGTAAATGGTGCTTCTGATTTTTCTCTCCATAATATTCTTTGACATTTTGTATCCTCGGCTGACACACGAACCTGTCTGTACATTTTTTCAATGTCAGCGGTAATTGCAATTTTATGCTTTCTGAAACGACACAATACATTATAAAGATTTGATTGTGCAGTAGGACCAGCAGCAAGACAGTCATTCAATGATATTCCCTTATTAGTTTTATTTGAACCGTCAAAAACTAACTCTTAATTTAGTAGTGCTGCTGGAAATCTTAATGACGCCGTGATGTGGTAGATAGTATCCACTCGATCTGGTTTGATTTTCGGTTATTAGTTTCATATGTCCTAGTTGCATATATTCAAATCGTTCCTCCATTGCATACATTCATTTTACTGCTGGTTTGAATGACTTTCGTAAGTTAAGTGGCGGGAGCTTAAATAACAACCATACTACAAATCGGTTTATGATAGTTTTGGTGGTTTCTTTCAAATGATTTTCACAGTATTTCTCCTCCTGGAAGTAATACTAACTATAAGTTTCAATTGTCTCTATTTCCCAGAACTTACGTAGGATACTATCTAGAGTTGTTTCGTCTTGTTCGGTAAAATTAATGGCGTTTGATTGTGGCACCTGCACTTCTCCAGAACTGCCTGTGACTTCCTAGCTTAATAGGGTTTTTTGAAAAATGATTCCACTATTGTTAACTTTGCCTTCTGTTCAAGATGGCTCAACACTTAATGATACGCCACTGTTTTTAATGCTGACCATCCATCACGACATCTGTTATTGTTATTATTATTAATATTGTTTTTTTTTTCTATGTTAGTTGCTATCAAGAATAGCGAGTTACTATAAATTTGTATGTAATACCCATATTATTTACCCATAAATAATATTGGGTAATTTTTTATGGCATTGGTTAATATTTTTTGAAAACAATAGATGTCTCTCCCCAAAGTAGGGGGAATGTCATAAAATGGAATGTCATAAAATATTGTAAATAAAAATTGTTTAGCCAGTCGAGAAATAACACTTCAGCGATTAAGTTGTTATAAAAAATACAGTGAGAACAAATAAACAGTGATTTTGATATACCGCATTACCAAATTTTAACTTTAACCCGCCTCCACCTGGACAAGAGATATACAGCATTGATAAATTAAAACACGCTTTTACCTGGACAAGAGAAGATACCGCTTTAATAAAAACAACCAACAAACGCATTCAACTGGACACGAGAAAATAAAATAAGAATTTGGCATAAAAATTTTATGGATTTTGGGGATTGGATCTTGGACAACGCCTCATTTTTGGCCACAAGATTGCAACCGAGTCCATTGGCATTTACACATGGTCCTTCGAGCCGGATATAAACTGTGAGTAAAAAGTTTAGTTACTACAAACAAGTGAATCAATTTAACGGTACGAATAAAGCGATATTATACCGATTTAATATAAGTGAATATAAGTGAGTGAAAATATAAGCGAGCGTCACAGAAATAATTGAAAACTTGTGCACTACAAAATGGCGGAGACTAGATCAATAAAACGCATGCTAAAGGTTCTCGAACAAATCAAATTCAAGTAGCACTGCGATTGATTACGAGACTCGCATCAGTGAAGTCAAAGCATGTTTAGCTTTGTTAAATGATGAATGGAAAGATTTTCAAACTTTAGAAAAAACCCTCAAAGGAAAATTTGACGAGGCAAATTCGGGTATGGTAGATAAAATAGAGACCTACCAGTTTGAATTAAAACAAAAACTTGTCAGATTGGAAAAGGTGCATGAGGAAGACAATGTTAATCAAGGCAACGGTAACATGGATGCACTTCTGCTTAACCAAACTAATTTTATACATGAGTTGTCTAATCTAAATAAGCGTGAAAGCGAAGTGCGATTACCTCGAGTAAATATTCCGGTGTTTAGTGGAAAGTATTCAGATTTTCCTTCATTTCGTGACCTTTTTGAAGCTTCCATACATTCTAATGCAAATATATCTAAAGTGCACAAATTGCAATATCTAAAAGGTTTACTTAAAGGAGAAGCATTTTCTTTAATTAATCACTTAAGCGTCACTGAGGCCAATTATGTTGAAGCTTGGGACAAGATAAAAACGAGATACGATAAACGAAAACACGTTGTGCATACCTTATTGAAACAATTTATGGAGCAGCCAACCTTACATCAGTGTTGTGCCAAAACACTTCGTCATCTAGCTGATGTATCAGATGAAGTTATTCGGGGGCTCAAAGTATTGGGTGAAAAGGCGGAGAGTCGAGATCCCTGGCTTGTTTATATACTTGTAAGCAAATTAGACAATGAATCAAAGGAAGCATGGGCGCACGAAACAGCGGAAATTGATTTTCCTTCTTTGGCGGACTTTTTTAAATTCTTAAATAAGAGAAGTGACGCATTTGAAAGTCTTAATTCAATGCAAAAAACCAAAACCAATGCTCCAAAAAGAATTGCTTCGTTATCTACACAATCTAAAAGTGTATGTCCATTATGTGCCGGTGAACATTACTTGGGAAAATGTGAAAAATTTATGGCGCTACCAGTACCAGAACGAAGACAAACGGTTGCTGAGAAGAAACTATGTTTTAACTGTTTATCAGCAACACATCAGGCTATTGTATGTCGATCTAAATTTACGTGCAAGCGTTGCAGGCGAAAGCATCATTTGACCTTGCATCCTGAATCAGAAAATATTGAGAAGAAAGGAGAGGAAACTGAGACGGTGAATTTTAATACAATGATGCAGCCATCATCATCTAGTCATGGTCAAGCTATTCTACCAACCATCAGTGTAAACATAAAAAACCAATACGGGGAGAGATTCAGATGTCGAGCACTACTCGATTCCGGATCGCAATCCTCATTCATAACTGAAGATTGTGTCCAACGATTCCGTTTACAGCGAGGCCGAGCCAATGTCAATATAACGGGTTTAACAGCTGGTTCAATAAAATCAAAAGGCAGAAGCGTGCTAGTGCTGCAGTCATTGTACAATCATGAGGCACAACTAGAGGTTAGTGCATTAATCATCAATAAACTTCCTTCTAAAATACCAGCGTACACTTTAAAAAACGGGGATATTGAATTTATGGAGAATATACAACTCGCTGATCCTGAATTTCGTAAACCAGCAAAAATAGATATATTAATCGGGGCAGATAAATTCTTCACAATATTGGAAAGCGATCGCAGACTACTAGGGTCAACTATATTACAGAAAACTGTCTTTGGCTGGGTTGTATCTGGTCAGCCTAAGTCGACTCCAATTTCAAATTCATCCAGTTCTTTCAATATTCAAATAGATGTTAACATTGATAAGACTCTGCGACGATTTTGGGAAATCGAAGAGGTAACCACAGTCAATAAACTTTCACCCGAAGATACAGAATGTGAGGCCTTTTTTAATAAAACATTTAAAAGGCAAACTGACGGGCGTTTTATCGTACAGCTACCATTTCGTGAAACACCTTCTAAGCTAGGCAATTCGTTGATGATTGCAACACGGCGATTTTTAGCTCTGGAGCGTAAGTTGTCCAACAATGAGAACTTGAGAAACAAATACATAGAACAAATTAGAGAATATATAGAAATGGGGCATATGACCGAAATACCTGAAAGTCAACATAAATTAAGCGATAACCAAGCATTTTATTTGCCTCATCATGCAGTGTTCAAGGAATCAAGTAACACGACGAAGATGCGAGTGGTTTTTGATGGTTCCAGCAAAACTAGTAACGGAGTATCATTAAAGGATATTTTGATGGTCGGACCAACTATTCAACCAACACTTTGGACCACATTAATGCGATTTCGGTGTAACAGGATAGCATTAACCGCTGACATTGAGAAAATGTACCGGCAAGTGATCGTCTCTGATAATGATACTAATTATCAAAGGTTATTATGGCGAGAGAATTCCACTCAAAAAATTCGTCATTACCAATTAATAAGAGTGACCTTTGGTCTTGCATGTTCCGCATACTTGGCTATTCGGTCTCTCCAGCAATTAGCTCGTGACAATGGTGATAAAGCTTTATTTCCTCATATCATAAACAATTTTTATGTTGATGATTTCTTATCGGGCAGTAAAAATCTACAAAGTGCGATTGATCTCAAAGAAAATATAAATTTACTTTTGAAGAAAGGGGGGTTTTCATTGCGAAAATGGAGATCAAACATACCAAGTTTGAGTGATGATTTTAATAATGAAACAATCACTTAACTATGCAATTATGAAGCTTCTACAGTAAGTGTTCTTGGCCTTCATTGGGATCAGTTCGATGATACTTTCACATTTAGAGTCAGTTCAGAAAAGCAGGGTCCAATAAATAAAAGAAAAATATTATCGGAGGCTTCAAGGGTATTTGATCCCTTAGGATTCCTATCTCCATCTATCGTACTATTGAAAATTTTATTTAAAAAAATGTGGTTCTTAAAAATTGAGTGGGATGACAAACTTCTTGAAATTTTCGAAAACAATTTCAAGACTGTGAGGGAAGAATTTAAATACTTCGAAGAATTCAAAATTCCACGTTTTACAAACCATTACCAAAACATTCAAATACATGGGTTTGCAGACGCCAGTGAAGTCGCCTACTGCGCAGTTATTTATAGTAGAACAACTAATGAAAAAGGAGAGATAGTTATAAATCTACTGGCATCAAAAACCAAGGTTTCACCTGTAAAGAAAATTTCTCTTCCTAGATTAGAGTTATGTGCGTCGCATTTATTATCCAAATTATTGTTTGCTGTTAAACAGACCATAATAACTGATGCTAGATATTATGCCTGGACAGATTCCTCCATTGTGCTAGCATGGCTTTCAACATATCCAAGCAGATGGAAGACCTTTATAGCCAACCGAACCAGTGAGATATTGGACAAATTTCCGAGACAACATTGGGGTCACGTGAGATCTGCGGATAATCCTGCCGACCATGGCTCCCGAGGAATCACACCACAAAGATTGCTAAAGTTGAAACAATGGTGGCAAGGTCCTGATTGGCTAAAACAATCCGAAACCCTTTGGCCAACTACTCATTCAAGCTCAACATCAGAGGAAACCGCGATTAAAGCCGAGCTCAGTAAAACTAAATTACCAATAAACATATTTCAGACTACAATACAAGAAGATTGGTTGGGTAATTTATTTGCACGACGATCGAAACTCCAAAAAAATATTCCGCGTGGTAGCATACGTAAGACGCTTTATCAGAAATTCGAAAACAAAGAACCCTGCGCAAAGAATCTCTGGTGAACTGAAAGCAAAGGAGATTGAAACTGCTAAAACTACGTGTATCATTTGGGTGCAAATTAGTGAACTTCATACTGATGTCAACAGTTTACGCAGAAATAAAGTGGAGGACAGTAGATCAAATTTATTATCTTTAGCACCGTTCATAGATGCATCCGGTTTGTTGAGAGTTGGTGGTAGACTGTTCAATACCGATTCCGAATATGATAATAAACACCCAGTGATACTTCCATCCAACCATATTTTTACCGAAAAACTGATATGGGAGACGCACTT
This sequence comes from Tipula confusa, assembly GCA_963556175.1. Classification (NCBI taxonomy): domain Eukaryota; kingdom Metazoa; phylum Arthropoda; class Insecta; order Diptera; family Tipulidae; genus Tipula; species Tipula confusa. Next base: position 140,875,262 of record OY744476.1, read on the forward strand.
AAAAAATTTACACGCCGGGCCCACACTAACTAACAATCTAATAAGGCAAAAATATTGGATAGTTAAAGGCCGTACCAAAATAAGATCAATATTGAAAAATTGTGTGATCTGTGCAAAATATGCACGTAAGACCAGTGCACAGTTAATGGGGAATCTTCCAGTTGAGAGAGTAATACCAACCAGACCATTTACCAATTGTGGAATAGACTTCGCTGGTCCACTGTATTTTGCTGCAAAGAAGGGCAGAGGTGGCACTAACCCTGTCAAAAGATATATTTGTATATTTGTATGTCTGTCGGTCAAGGCCGTTCATATAGAACCAGTAAGTGACCTTACCAGCGAAGCCTTCTTAGCTGCATTGAGGCGTTTTTCCGCAAGGCGAGGTGTACCAAGAAAGATATACACGGATAATGGTTCCAACTTCATTGGCGCAAAGAGAATCTTAAATGAAGCACACAACCTCATTCAAAATATTAATAAAAATTATATTATTTCAGAATTTTTAAGCGAAAGTGGTATAGATTGGCATTTCATTCCACCAGCACCTCAACATTTCGGCGGATTATGGGAGTCGGCCGTGAAATCTGTGAAGACGCATTTGTTAAAAACGACGAAAAACGTGAATCTTACTTTTGAAGAAATGGCGACCCTATTATGTCAAATTGAGAACGTCTTAAATTCACGTCCTTTATGCGTTACATCGACAGATGATGACTACGAAGTACTGACGCCCGCTCACTTCCTGATAGGAACATCAACGGGGTCTGTTCCTGAAAAACATATAAATGCAGCAAATTCTACGCTGTCTAGATGGCAACGAATTCAAGCCAGAATTCAAATATTTTGGAATAAATATCGCACGGATTATATAAATAACATTCAACAGAGGCGCAAATGGCAAAAACCGAAAGAAGAGATTAAAGTTGGCGACATAGTTCTTATCAAAGAAGACGACTTACCAGTTTGTAAATGGCCTCTTGGGCGAATTCTGGAAACTCATCCCGGTGATGACAATCTTACTAGGGTGGTAACTATCAAAACTTCTAGTACAACGTTACAAAGACCAATAGTAAAAATTTGTAAACTTCCTGTTGGTTAACGAAATGGATCGTTAACGGTGGGCGAGTATGTTCAAGATGGCTCAACACTTAATGATACGCCACTGTTTTTAATGCTGACCATCCATCACGACATCTGTTATTGTTATTATTATTAATATTGTTTTTTTTTCTATGTTAGTTGCTATCAAGAATAGCGAGTTACTATAAATTTGTATGTAATACCCATATTATTTACCCATAAATAATATTGGGTAATTTTTTATGGCATTGGTTAATATTTTTTGAAAACAATAGATGTCTCTCCCCAAAGTAGGGGGAATGTCATAAAATGGAATGTCATAAAATATTGTAAATAAAAATTGTTTAGCCAGTCGAGAAATAACACTTCAGCGATTAAGTTGTTATAAAAAATACAGTGAGAACAAATAAACAGTGATTTTGATATACCGCATTACCAAATTTTAACTTTAACCCGCCTCCACCTGGACAAGAGATATACAGCATTGATAAATTAAAACACGCTTTTACCTGGACAAGAGAAGATACCGCTTTAATAAAAACAACCAACAAACGCATTCAACTGGACACGAGAAAATAAAATAAGAATTTGGCATAAAAATTTTATGGATTTTGGGGATTGGATCTTGGACAACGCCTCATTTTTTGGCCACAAGATTGCAACCGAGTCCTTTGGCATTTATACACCTTCTTTTAGAATATCGATAATTTTTGCATTTCTCCTTTTTAATTTTAATCTTTGAGCGCAGAGTTCAGTAATGAATGATCCTTGTGAACCTGAATCGAGTAGCACGCGACATTTTTGTTTTCGGCCATATCCATCAACTACGCTTACTAAAGCCGTTGGTAGAAGCAAAAAACCTTGGGTGTTTGTAGTATATCTTGCTGATTCACGCTCCTTTGATGACTTCCTGAATCATCACAACTCTATGTTGCTAGAATTTGTGTTCTATCATGAAGAAGAGTCTGGTGCTTTCTGTTGCATTTTCTGCATCGGAAATTAGACTTGCAAGTATACACGTTGTGGTTATCATTGAAACAATTAAAGCACCTCCCTTCCTTTTGTATCGCCATTTTGTGTTTATTTAGCGGCATTCCCTTGAATTTGGCCGGATCTTTGTTTTCACTCCTGTCAGTCAATTTAATACGGATGAAATGTGGGCTGCTGTCCATTATAATATTCTGCTTCTCTCTTTTCTTTGATGACAAACTATTAATTATTAAATTAAGATAACATTTCTTATTTTGTCAGCAAAGATGATAGTATTACCAATCAAAACCTTCCTGGGAAAGAAACTTTGGCTGTTGAACAATTACATCTTTATATAATTGATGCAAATTAAAAAAATTCGGCCTTAAACCATTCTAATTTAAGATATTACACCATTTCCCTTCAGCTCCCTGTAACGTAATAAGAGACAAAAAATGGGTCACCAGCTATAAAATAATGCTTTGAATTCAACTATCATATCGGTTCAGAAATGTTGATCAACGTCCATATAATATTATAATATGTTGTGTTATTGAAGACAATACCTTAAAAGATAATATCTCGAAACTAGAATACCAATTAAAAACTGAAATCTAAATATTTTCCTATATACCGAGAAAATCTCTTTAATCTCTTGTTTTCTTTCTAATTTGCAATTTTATTAAATTTCAATTTGTATAAATACAAAAAAATACCTGTTCCAAACGACGCAACCGATAAATATTCAGAAAAACCAATTACCATAAATGCACAACTCAATATGAAAACATAAAATAAAAAAATAAAAAAAAGTTTCCAAACAAAACCGATTTAAATTTGATAACTTTAAACATAAATTGTTCAATTTAATTCTACAAATTTCAAATACTATGGTTTACTGCGGTATACACACACAAAAAAAAACATTTTTGTTTCCTAGAATTTTTTAGGTGCTGCCACATGTGTGACTCAATGAACCAATTGAACAAAACAATTGAAAAATGAAATATTTCTGTAGAGTGTAAGACGTGTCCACTATAGATTTATTTTTTGGGTAGACTGAAGAGCGTAGTATCATTTCTATGCTCTACTAGTGTTAATTCAGCTTCAGCTTGAAATAAAATGTACCCTTTTCCTTATATTCCGAGCTTACCACTTGGTTAGGGCTAATACCGGAATATTTAATTTGATTTGGTAATTTATTGTTTGCTGTTTATATACAAAAATATTTACTTGTTGTTTACATTAAACATAATATAAATCCACATAAACATAATATAAATCCACATGGTAATATAAATCCACATGGTAATACTCCATTGAATGTTAGCCTATTGACGTGATAGATGTCACTACTGGTATCGTTTTAAAATAATCAAATTATTTGTATCTGTATAATCGCCTAAATGTCATAGATGTATTGATACTAAATTTTGACGATATTCTCTCGACCCGACATCTGGAACATCAATGAGTAAACTGTTTTTTTCTTACGATGGTAGTACTATGTGTATTTACATTATGCATTAAATTTGATTAAATTAACTTTTTTATTTTATTTTATAAAATCAAAAAATTCAAAACTGTATTACTTGAATGAACCTATCATACAAAACTGCATAATGTTGTACTTAAATGACGCTGTTTATATTGAAAAACTAGGGTATACAGCTATATACGGTATATCCATATCGACTTTACAGTTTCATTTTCAGTTAGTCACTAGTATAAGCCAAAAATGCATCACTGGACAAATCTCCAAAAATGTCTCTGTGTATAGCCTTTGTACTTAAACAAATAAAAGGAAAAATATAGGCTTTATAAATTTTCTGCCATCGTCCTTTAGCCAGATGAATTTGGATAGTGTTTATTTAAGAGATTAGTGCGCCTACCGTCGGTCGAAGCTAGTCCACTAATTCTAAATAAATATTTTAGTTATAAATGAGAAGCGTTAGTTTTTATTGTTTTCTAACTTCTAATTCTTTATTAAGTTTGCATTATCTTATATAGTCACTAACACGGAAGTAACAACGAAAGATGAGATGCTTTTATAGAGTAAAATATATACATATAATAAAAAATAACGCACATAAATGCTGTATCAGCAAAACTGTGTGAAATTATGTGAAATTAAAAATAAAAGATAAATGTGCCATATTGGCAAATATATGTTTTTATGTTGGAATCCTTTGTTACCTACTGGAGTGGTAACATATTCCCGGGCTCTTGTTGAATCGTCATGGACCTGGAAGTGGATTGGCCGCAGCAATTCGAGTTGTTCCTTTGTGCTTAACATATATAATGGCTGCCGTGATCAGCAGTATTGCTATGATGGTGTACGATGTTGTGTAATGATGAAAATCATGCACGTTCATTTCTGTTGATGTTCTTAGATTGCTTTTATGGTCGCGAATTGACTTCTCAATGGCTTCAATAGCTAAGCCAAATTGTGGGCTTCGGTTTATTTTAATGGTCGGGTCCATGTTCATTTTATCGCTCAAATTAAATTGTGGTATGAAAGAGTGTTCCAATTTACTTTTAAATGCTCTGAATCCTGTTAAAGTGACTGTATCTCCTTTCACACACAGGTTGGATCTGGTGTTAGGACCCCTTCTCCTTCAATGAACATGGTTGTTGTTTCGATTGTTCCACTGTCGCTTTCGCAAATCACATTATAAAGAACTTTTGACTTGATTACGAAGATCCATGTTTGTGTTGGCATAGCGGAATTCATAATGAGGTGATGTCCATTTTATGGATCTCACAACTATTTGGCACGTTACTAGTCTGTTGGAAAAGTTGCATCTCACCACTGCTTGTGTTTGAGTGATACGTATTCAGTGGTTGCTGTATAACACAAATATTTTTGTCATTAAGGTTAGTACAGGTATTCAGTTCAACCGAAGAGAGCCGTATATATTGATTTTCTTGTATCGCATTCAACAAATATTCTGATGATGGTTTGATGTATATGTATTCTTGCTGGTGTATCATTGGGACAGGTATAACGTGGTATATGTTATATAGAGTCCTCTGTACTAAAGGAATTTTGATCTCGAATATGACAGTTGCGTCAATTTTTATAGTTTTGACGGTGGCTGTTTTATAAATGGCGGCTATATCTTCTCTTCGGTATGACATGGCTTGATTTAATTTTAAGTTGGGGATGATTTGATTGGTCAATTCCTGAAGTTGGTGTGGAGTTAGGATCAACGGATCGAGGATGTCTTGATGGATTTCTGTGATCGTGCTGATTATGGCGGTTTGAAAGTTTCTTAGCTTCATCATTGGCAAGATCTGTAAATTCTTCATGGTATAGGATGGTTGTTAGTATTTGGTGGTATGCCTCAAATTTCTGGGTTGTTTCTTCATGGGTGTGTTTCATGACGTTGATAGTTGACTCTAGTATCGACATTTGGTTTTGTAATAATTCCTTAGGATGCTGCTGGTTCGTATTTAAAGTTTCTATGCGTTCTCTGTAAGCCTTTCCTTCCCTTTGATCTAGTATTTCGAATAATTCGTTGGCAATCGTACCTACGTAATCGAAAAGTGCTCTTCTTTTGCGGGTAATTTTGTTCCCGCCCAAAATATTTAAGATTTCATTTTTTTCCTCTAATTTTTTGTAAAGAGATTTTATCTGTGAAATAATAGCTTCACAGTATTTAAAAGGATCAGTCTGTGCTGGTGTTGTAAGTGTTTAATAGGATGTGAGATTATAGTTAGTTATTATCTTCCATTTTTCGTTGATTAGAGTTCCTTGCCCAATTTTTTCAAAGTGGATCCCTGGATGGGAGATAAATCTCCTTATATTGCATCTTGTCGGTGGCTCTGTCACTACTACTCGCTGATTATTGCGAGAGTTTGAAGTAGCAGTTTGGACTTAGAGCTTGCTCTTGTCACTCGTTTTTGTTTGTTTTGTAGTATCATATTGGCTGCTGCTGAATCTGTTTGTGTTTTCTCCGGCAAAGGTATCGGCTCGCATTTTCCATTGTCTTCAATTGGCAAGCGATTAATCGTAGTAATGGGCCTTTTGAGTGATCCTCCCTTGCTGGTTTTAAACGTTACAGTTCTAACAAAACAATCTTTACCACTGTGGACTTCATTAATTCTTCCTAGAGGTCATTTTCCAGGAGGGCAGCTCATCGTTTTGAATGAGTAAAAACTCTCCCTTTGCTTTATTTGGTTCTTTTTTATCCCATTTACTTCCCTTCTGTAACAGTACTAAGTATTTAGTTAGCCAGATCTTCCAGAATTCTTGCGTTATTTACTGCAAAAGTCTCCATTGTGTTAAATAGTTGATTTTTTGATTTAGATGGGTTGGTTCTGGTACAATTCGCAGTAGTTCTCCTATCAGAAAATGTCCCGGTATTAGTGTTGAAAAGTAATTGGGGTCTGATAAAAATGGAAGAAGTGGTCGCGAGTTTAGGCATGCTTCTATTTCATAAACAATTGTTGTCATCTCTTCAAATGTTAGGTGTTGTTCTCCAATTATCCTGCGTTGATGATGCTTTATGAACTTAACTGCCGCTTCCCATAGTCCACCCATGTGTGGTGCCCTTGGTGGTATATAATGCCATTCGGTGCCATCCTTTGCAAGCAGTTCCGCTAGGTTTTCGGGTAGTTGTTTCAATGCAGTGATCAGATCGTTCTTCTTAATTCCTATAAAAGTTCCTATAAAATTGGAACCACAGTCACTGTAGAGGTCAGAACAATGACTTCGACGTGCTAATAAGCGTTTAAACGCCGCTAGAAATGCCTCAGATGACAGGTTGCTTACCATTTCTAAGTAAAAGGCCTTTATTGCGAAACAGACGAACATTGCTAAATAACCTTTATAGCTTTTATTACCTCGTCCTGGCGAATGCCGCAGGTGAAATGGCCCGGCGTAATCCGCTCCTATGTGTGTGTGTATGAATGATCTGGTTGGAGTAACTCTTGCTGCTGAAAGATCTCCCATTAACTGTTTCATAGACTGTGGTTGTTGTTTATAGCAAGTTACATATTTGTTGATGAAAATTCTAACTGCTAACGGTTCCTTTATTATCCAATACTTTTGACGGATAAAAGCTACCGTAAGGGATTTGATTTCGTGTAGTGTCATCTTATAGATGACACTACATCTATAAGATGACTCTGGCGTTAGAAAGCCTTCCGCCCACTCGCAGTAATCCATTGTGGTCTATTTTTGGATTAAGGGTTCGAAGTGGTCCATATAAAAATCTTCACTGACCGTTCTTTTCGCTACTGGAAACGTATTGCCATCATCCTGAGCCAATTGATATAGAACTCTTGTGGCTAGATATGTGGTCCAGGCAGTTCCGTATGTAACAGTTTTCAACTTATTTCTTCACAAAATCAATTGATAACCTTGATTCTGTGGACGGATTTGTGTTTGCCTGAACATTTTTTCGATGTCAGCTTTGAATGCATACTTATACTTCCTCCAGCGCAATAATATATTTGCGAGCGGTTGCTGCATAGTTGGCCCGGTGTGGAGAAGGTCGTTTAACGATATTCCTTTTGTAGTTTTCGCTGAAGCATCAAACACTACTCTCAATTTGGTTGTTGAACGGTCGTCTTTGATTACTGCATGGTGTGGTAGAAAGTAGTTTCTACCTTTATCGTCAAGTTGGTTTATTTCAATCATATGATCCAAATGGATGTATTCATCCATGAAATTTTCATATTCATTTTTCATCTGGATGTTTTTATTTAGTTGTTTTTCTACTTGGAGAAGGCGCACTGTGGCCGTTTTTCTTGATTCACCTAATGTGAACTCATCGTCTTTAAATGGCAGCGTGACCTGGTATTCACCATTTTCCAATCTTTTGTAGTTATTTTTAAAGTGTTCCTCACACCTTTGTTCATCAATGGTTAATTTTCGTTCTAGGTTGACTTCTTTAATTTCCCAAAATTTTTTTATCTGATTCTCTAAGTCGATATATGATATCATGGTTTTTATATGGTGGTGTTGGGCACTTGAACTTTTGAATTTTCCGAACACGATCCATCCTAATTCCACTTTTTGTGCCATTGGCTGTTCTGGGCTTCCTTTTATAATGTCCCCTAACACGATCTTTGCTTGGCGTTTTATAATTTGGCTCTGCATGCTCTAGGTTGTTAATATGCTCCTAACTTTAGTATTTTAGAGCCGCCGTCCAACGTAAATTTACCCATTGTCATCAATGAAGGAATCTAATGGCCGTGGGTTACTGGTTTTTTTGCAGGCTCTTTATACTGTAATCTTACTAGCTCATTTTTATAGAATTTGAATTGCTCGTACTTACAGATGGTGCGTGCGATGTGAAGCACCTCTTCATTTCGATGATAAATGCCACTGATTCTTTTGGTTTTAGGTTTTGCCGTGTTGCCAAAAAATCTGGAGACTAAACATCATACTCTTTGCAATTTAAAAAACATTTCATCGAACCATTCATTTATACTTGATTTGATGAGAGTGGAGGTATCTATTTTGTTGTAACTTTCAATTTGATGGCCATCACTTATGGTTTGAGGGGGCCAATGTTTGGATGTTTTACATATCCAATCTGGATCATTCTACCATAGTGAATGTGATTTGAGCTCACTGGGTAATATACCTGAGGAGGCGCAATCTGCTGGTTTTTCTGCTGAAGGAACGTGTAGCCAATTTTCGCGTGATAGTATTGAAATAATTTCAGATGTTCGATTGTCTACGAATGTGCTCCAACGCCTAGGGTAATTTGGAAGCCAATCTAGAACGATTTTTTAAGATTGGTCCAGTCTTAAGTTTTGATGATTTTTAAGCGGATTTCTTTCTTGATTAACTGGATTAGTCGAATGACGCACATAGCTCCAGGCGAGGAACGGTTTTGTTGTTTGATCGGCGCTACTTTGGTTTTCGACTTACTTCGATAGAACGGTTCTTTAAGTAAAATTTTTTGAGTTTAGCAGTTGAGACGTGAACATAAAGCAGTCAGCTCTTGGATTCCAGTGGATGTCTAAAACTTTAATGGATGTTGAATATTATTTTGTGTAATCCTGGATATCTTTGTTATTTTCTTGCTGATGTTCGGTAGTGGATTTGTTAACAATCACTTCTGAAGTGTGTGTGTATGGGGAGTTGCGATGGTCTTCTACGGCCGGTTTAATAGCTCTAGTTGCGAGAAAAGATGCCGATGCTAGATCGTAGGTGACCATTAGCAAATTGAAGTGACGAATCGGTTTAGATGGATCGGGACGATATACTATTTTTTGATATTTTATGTCATTTGAATGTACCCAGACCTGGCGGTACATATTTTCCACGTCTACGGAGAAAGCGATCTGATATATTCTGAATCGCAGACTTAATGGAAATAAACTCGTGAGGCAATCATTCAGGGAAATTCCGGAAATAGGTTTTGCAGACTCATTGAATACGACTCCTAACTTATTAGTTGTGCTAGAGATTTTAAGCAATCCGTGGTGTGGTAAATCCCCCTCTCAGTTGCTTTTGCTGGAGAGATCTCAACCATGTGGTTGAGGTTTTTATATTCGGTCATGAATCCATGGTATAGCTTTGCAAATATGGGGTCACAAATGAAGTGGTGTTCTATGCCTCGAAACTTTTGTATTGCAGTGGATAACGAGTTGCTTAATTGATTTGGGAACTCCTAATTGGAAGTTTTACGGTCGATTCATTACAACATAGACTCTTCTGTAAGTTTTCCAAGAAATGAAAACTTTTTCACAAAAGGTTATGTTATCACCTAAAGAAACCTTTTTCACAAAAGGTTTCTTTAGGTGATAACATATTTATTTCATGATCAGTAGACTCTATCCCCCGAATATTCTTAGACTTTGATCAATGTAACAGAGCTCTGCAGGGTATTATTGTTCCTGAGTTGTCGATAGCATTTACTATTGCAGTTGGAAGAATTGTAATGACACTTGAGCTTTGTGCGTGAAGAGTATTAACTACATATGCTGACATAGGCGTTGTATGTGGTAGTACTTCGAAGATGTTTCTTCCTGATATAATATCGGATATTGTGTTTTTCCCCATATTTTTGGAAATCTTTGGAAGTCTCGATTGACACTTGAATATTGGATGATTACTTCCACGACAGTTGAAGCCTGGTTAGGAATTTGAGAAATGCGGTATGTGTCAAATTATCAGTGTCGGCTGTCGTTTCTGCCCATTGTACTTTTGACTTGTCATCCAATTTATTCAATATCAAAAGGATTAACCATGGGTCTCGTGTTTCCGCACTTTCACCAAGAGTTTTAACGCCTTGTATAACTTCGTCTGAGGTGTTCATGATTCTCCTAATATTTTCTGCACTCGTATGAATTGCTGATTTATTGGTTGCTCTACGAAGGTTTAAATAAATGAGTAAATTATTGGACGTTTTCGATTATATCGCTTTTCAATATGGTTATTGCTCCCAAGTAATTGGTCTCAGCGAAACTAATGTGGCGCAATAGATTTGCCGCTTCACCACGTGACAGACCTTTCAGATACTGATATTTCTTTACCGCGTTCAAGAATGTTGAGTCGTGGATTGTTGAGCAATACAGATCATAGAACGATAGCCACTCTGTATATTGTCCAGTGAATGTGGGAATATTGATTTTTGACAGTTTTATCTGGTTATCCACCTCCAGTTTGCGTTAAATTCATCGACGTATCATGGGTTGCACCTGTTGCTGATTTCGATAATTTAGACTGGATCCATATGTTGAGACCAGTAAGAGCTTTATATAGTAACTCTCTTCATATTGGTGAATATTTTTTCTTTGATTTTCGTGAATTCTGGCATGAATGTTTCAACACGAATTATACGGGTTTGGAACTCTTCGATTAGTGTTATTTCATTTGCATGATCAAGAAAGTTTATGATTTGGGTTAGCTTACGCCCGAAGAACATTTTAAGACAAATCGAACGAAGAGCAAGAAGAAAAAATGCACTTTTAAATTGCCTTTTAGGAATATCAATAAAATTCTTTGCTAGAAAATCCAGAAAGGGTAGCCACTAAATGATTTTTAAACCTACAACATAAATTAATTAATGACGCTATGTTAAAAAATTAATAAGTGAAAGTGATTAAAGCATACATTTAATTACGTCATATGGAAGAAACAAAAAACTAAGACATTATCATAGCTTGATATCAAACGCCTCAAAGGTTTTCGACCCACTTGAACTCTTGTCACCAAAAACTTTGGCCAAGAAACATAGATTAGGATGATAAACTGCCAGAAGATATTCTTACTGATGTTCCTACTGATGGTCCTACTGGCATGAGATCGCAGCGGAAACTGTGATAGTTAAAACTATTGCGCTCAGTAGCAATCAATATCGTTAAATAATGGGTTACTCGATATACCAGACGATACTACCAGACAATACTACCAATAAACCCATAACAACACTCGCATAACAACACTCGCCAATCGATAGAAAAGCTTTCTAGTGACTTTTTCGTTTGCACACCAAAACAAAATCAAAATCAAATCGAATTTCCGTACAACAAAATTGGTGTACTACTCGTACAGTACATATCGCATAGTAAGAAATTTAATATTCGTGTTATAGTTGTTGTGAAGCTATAACATTGTTATTAAATTGCTAGCAAAAAAGTGACTTCCTCCTTTAATACCGATTGAGAAAGTATATATATGTTCATATAGTCGTATAAACCATACATATGTACATATATAGTCGACAGTTCAATTTATGGTTTTATGAGAATGTTCCGTAGCTATACATACATTTTCGTACAAGTTTGAGATCTAGCACATACGTACGTAAGTATATATTATATGTTATAGCACATATACTATAGTATGTACATAACAATAAAATAAAGATTTTATATTTATATAAAATTTCCAATGGAACTTGAACAGGTTCTGTTCCTTTGTCGCAAACAATGAACTAAAGATGGAAGACTAAAGTGGTAAAATTGTTGTAACGATTTTATTGATCGAATATCATTTGCCTGTATACAGTAAATACGAGTATTAGTTATAAATTTATAGAGGATGGGCTAGGAGTTTATATGGCCCAGGCCCTTGCTTTATATATTGAGCAACGATAGTGATCCAAATAAAAAGTTTACTCCTGTTGAAGAACTGACTGGCTTTATTGAAGTAATCAAGAACTATATACATATATATGACTATATGAAGAGAATTCACGAGTCAAACCGGCATTCACAAGTTTATTATATGTCACTCAGAGACTGCAACAGAAAGCGCAATATGACATCAATCCCAGAATATAGCGAACCAATTCAAAAATTTAGACAAATTATTAATAAAATGCCTAGAAAATCGCCAATAAGCAGTAGCAGAAAAAATGATCACACATTAGTTTTAGGTTGCTCTATATTAGCTAACACTTAAATATAAGAACATCTTAGTGCACCAAGCAGTGTTTGTCTCATTCGGCTATTCAAGAATATCATCTCGCACGGTTGAAAAAGTTTGTAAAATCTACTGTCACTAATAAAAACAAGCGCCAAGACGGTACTATACATTGGTAGGCAAGTTCACTTGACTAAATACCTGTAAATGGAAATTGGAAATTTTTAATTTGTGGCATATTTCCACAAATTGTTCTATTAAGATAGTATTAGAGGTACAAAGACAAAACAGACATCTGAGGGATTTCAGACACCAAGTGATTTGAAATCTCCTGTTTCTTGGAGTTCCCATAGGGATTAGTTTTTTAAAATGTTTCGCATGGTAACCTTAAAGTACGAATTTGAACATCGCAGAAATTTCTCATCTCGAAATTAAAATTAGAATAGATGTGTTAACTGATTTGCGCACTGAATACGACCACCTCATTGGTTTTAAATCAGGTTCAGATTACAATGAAATTCTAAATGATATAGAACAGTTAAATGACTACATTTATCAATTAAATGCGCGTTTGTAATCAGTGATTCAGAACCAAGGGTGTTCCACGAACAACCCAAATCAGGATTCCAAATCAGAAGTGTTTTCTACATTCGGTCACATAAAATCAAAATTACCTGATATTCCAATTCCTCATTTTCATGGAAAGCCGGAAAATTGGATTCCCTTTTGTAACACATTTGTTGCACTTGTAAATAGTGATTCTAATTTACCCAGCGTTGTCAAATACTTGTATCTGCTTGATCGATTAAGTCAGGAAACCAAGTTTCAGCTCGGAATAATTGTATTGTCCGACGAAGGTTACGAATTTGCATGGCAAACTCTTTTGGACAATTATGATAATAAAAAAAATATCGTATATCATCATGTCGATGCTCTTTTGAACCTTAGTACAAGTTTCTAAGGATAGTCACAAGGACTTAAGTCATTTGGTCAATGTATGCATTTCCAACATTTCGGCATTACAGGAATGCCAACAATTTGGAAGGCCAAAATGTTAATCAAACATCAACATAGTTCTCGAGGTTTCTCACTTGAGATTTCTCAATTGATTTTTCACTTCGGAAATAATGGGAAAGTGAACCAAGGATCTTCCGAAATGGCAAAATTTCATAGAATTTTTGAAAAAGAAGTGTAGGGTGTTAGAGTCCCTTGATGCATCAAAGAGGCCAGTAGCGAGTGTGGTGGACTTCAGAAATTTCAAGAAAACCAACAATTTTTTAAATTTAAAGGTACAAATCCAGATTCTCAAACGTTTGTTGCCACAAATTTTTCCTTTTGATAAGTTGTTGACAACTCGGACTCGGTTATCGTGGCCTTTACAAATCTTAACAATTTTTCCTAAACACCACTGAGTTGAGGGAAGTTGTTCGTCACACACAAGAACAATGTCATTTATTTTCAAATCGCGATCCGCATTTTTCCTCTGAAAAGCTTCTCTGTTGCAGAGAAGGCAAATATTGAATTGAATATCTTTTCCAAAACCGTTGAAGAGCCTGTGTGATTTTTTCTTACCTAGTTAATCGAATGAATGTAATATCAACCAGATCGGGTTCTTCCGGTGCTGTTATAGATCTGCCATACAGAAAATGTGCTGGCGTTAAAGGACTGGGGTCATTAGAATCTTCAGACAATAATATTAGAGGCCTTGAATTCAAGGTACCTTGAATCTGGATTTTGAATGTATTTAATTCCGCATAAGAGAAGTCATATTTCATATTTGAATTAATACATTTTAGATGACCTTTCAGAGATTTAACCGTACTCTGCCATAACCCTCCAAAGTTAGGAGATCGTGGAAGTATAAATTTCTAAATGATTTGTTCAATAACACAAAATCTGTCGATATCACTAATTATGAATTCATTGGTAAGTAATTGTTATATTGCTTCTTATTGCTCTTTGATGGCAATAAAAGCTTATGTTTTTGAACATAACTAAGATCAGACTTAGATAATCTTCCTCCTACTCTAAATAAACCTACTGAATTAAGAAAGGGATTCAATGACACCATTGGACTTTTTCGAGAAAGTTGACGTCCTTTGCTTAACGTCGATATTTCATCTTTGAAATGCTTCTCCTGAACCACTCGGTCTAAAGCATATAGTGCATTTTGTATTTGTGTGGACAATGGTCCATTCTTACGAATAGCCTCCGGCTTGGAATTATTTTTAAATCTTAAGCAGTATACAGTTATCCGAAGAAGTTTGATGTACGAGCTGAATCAACTTATTAATTCGTTCTGACTTTCATCTGTAAAAACTGCTATCGACGTTAGAGTATTGTACTTTCTTTTTAATTTAAGTTAATTTTCGTCAGAATTTTGTTTAACATCTTCGAAAATCGTTGAGAATTGGTCCGATGTAGTCATTTACTCTATAACATTTACATTTTGCCATTTTTAGTTAGCTTGGCTTTACAAAGAAAATTTCCATTTGAGAAATTTGATACAAGACGCGATGCCTAACGCATCATGAGATAAAAAAAAACAAATTTCGTTTTATGAAATGTTCTAAGACAATTATGTCTAACACTCTAAATGGTACGTATAACATAATTTCGTCTTCGAGGTATTTTTTGTGTGTACTCACGACGTATGTTTTTATATATTTACATGTTAAAAAATATTTTGTATATGTAGAACATAACAAGTTGCTAAAAACATAACAATACAAATGAAAAACATGAAAATGGGAAAAATAATTTAATGGAAGGAAATTGTGTACGATGATTCAAGGAATAAAATTATTAAAATGTGTGAGTACGCAATTTTAAAAGCAATATATCCTGATGACATGGTAACATTAGACCTTAAACGAATATTTTAACTCGATTCAACTTGGTGGCGACCTCTATAGTGTTGGGTTAAGGGAAGAGATGTTCCTGTTATTTATGTAAATTTTTGATCGATTAAATTAATTTGCACCTCTAAAGATAGTATGGGTGTGCGGTTTTTACTGGCGTAATTATAACATTCGATTGTGCAAACCGTTACTGACTGACGGTATCATTCATATTTACACACTTTAGTCAATTAAAACCGCAGCCAAACGATTGCAAATAATCAACCAAATCATGTTTCAATTGTTTGACGAATATGCGTAAAAGAAATCGTCTATAGAGCGAATTGGAACATATATAGCCTTGCTTTAGCCTTAATGTCGTGCCAATGCAATAGAACAATGTTGCAGTCACGGAGCCCAGTAGCCAAATCGAAGTAATAAAGGCAGACAATCAACGATAATATTGTCAGTCGTTTGAAAGATACGCTCAAAGCCCTTGAGGCTGAGATAAAATCCATTTCAAAGATTAGCATTGCTGAGCGAAATATAGGCTTTATGAAAATCTCAGCTCCATCAGGGATGTTTGACTTGCGATGAGCATCGAAATAGTCGGCCTTTAAGGTCGACTAAAAGAAGGGGTAAACATAGTGGAAACACTAAATAAACGGTACTCGAGCCAGGTGTCCATACAAAGGACAAGATAAATAATAAAACTCAATGGAAACTAAGTAAAGTTGTCAGAGTCAACCGATAGTTGGCCAAGAAGGATATTTTGCTAATAGCGAAGCAATCAACACAAAAGTAAGGGCTTTAATAAATCCTGCGGTATCATGGTTAGAAATTAATAAGGTCAGTAATGTCAGCAATAGCATTATAATCGGGACCTCCAAAGCTGAAGACATAGAGTTTTTCCTAAAGAACAGGGAATTGCAAGAGTCTGGGCTAGTAGCTACGCTACCTGCAAAGAAATTACCCAGAATCATTGTTTATGACGCAGACCGCACGGAAAACTTAGAAGACATAAAAACTTATATTACTAATCAAAATAACGGTGAAATCACGAAAGAAGACTTTAAGTTTGGGTTCAAAACTGGACCCAGAAACAACGAGGTCATCCAGTGGGATATAGAAGTTTCGCCAAAAGCCAGGAAAACTCTTCTAAACAAACGACGAGTATACATTGGGTGGTCTTCGTGCAGAGTTTCTGACTATGTCATAATCTCAAGGTGCTTTAAGTGCCATGAATTAGGATATATTGCCAAGTTCTGAAAATATTGTAATGCCAAATCTTAACTTGTGCCTTGGCTGTGGTATTGGCGATAATAAACGATTAGATAATTATTTGTCGAGATAATCATGTGAAATTTCAATACATTCAAAATTTCGTATCAATAACAACATCCAACATACAATATTACAATCACATACCGATTTTAAATATGTATTATGTTAGATGTACAGGATGTCAACTAAGTACAATATATCAAAATGCGCAGTGTATCGCAACTCAACTTGTAAACGGTGTAACACTAAAATTTCAAAATTTATTATTTTATATACATATTGTCGTTAATATCAGACTGATGGTGCAATTTTGTTAGTCGAAGATATCGTTTTGTAATTTTTTACGTTTCTACTGTACATTTTGTGTTTAATGTAGAGAGAGAGAGAGGGAAAGAGAGTATTGTTTTCCTTGTTCTCTTTTTATTTATACTTCGTAGCAATTTATAGCATGTTTATTAACAGTTGCAAATTTTGTTTTTAAACAGTTTCGAGATTTAATGTGTGTTGTTGTGAAATGATCGTTTTATAAAGGGTTGACCAAAAGGAGTGCCATATATTGATTGATTAATTATGATTGATCAATATGCATTATATTGCATGATTACATTTTCAAGTTTTGAATTGGGTAACAGCATGAATAGTGTTGTAATTTTATTATTTTGGGTTTTAATTAGCAGCAATATGGCTGCTAATATGGTGGGATATCGTTGATATTGCTTTTGTTAGAGGATTTTTATAAGAGGTCATGGAACGGTTGATTCAATTGATTTTTAATCAATTTAAAAAAAAAATGTCTAATTTGTGTTGGTTTTGGTAGTTTTGTGTCAGGTAGGGTGTAAATAAATTATATGACAAATGGATTGCAGTGATTCGGAATAGTGGCGGTAATTCCGAAAATATTGTTACTTTACAACGGTGGCATTTTATGACGGTGACGTTTCATCAATTTTTTGAAAGTCAAATTTGTGAAGGTTTGGGTTTTGTGTCAAATGAAGTGTATATGGATTGGATTTTCGGCGATCGCATGATGTGTTTGTCGTGGAACGGTTGGTTCAGTTGAATTGTAATGTTTGATCTATTTTTTAGAGTCTGGTTGTATGGATTTTAGGGTTTTGTGTCAAATAAAGTGTGTAAATTGGTTTTTCGGCGATTGTGTGACGTATTTGTTGTAGAGCGGTTGATTCAATTGGTTTGTGGTGTTTAATCAATTTTTTTTTAAATATTTAGTTGTGTAATTGTGGGGGTTTTGTCAAGTGGGGTGTATATAGGTTGTATTTCGGCGATTCTATGACGTGTTTGTCGTGGGGCGGTTGGTTTGTAATGTTTGGTCAGTTTTTTAAGATCTGATTTGAATGAATTTTGAAGTTTTGTGTCGAATGGTGTATATAAATTGGATTTTTGGCGATTGTATGACGTGTTCGTCAGGAGGCGGTTGATTCGATTGGTTTGTAATGTTTGATCAAGTTTTGTGGGATCTGGTTGGTATTATTTTGTAGTTTTATAGTTTCATGTTTTTGTAAATGTGATAGGTCGATTGATTGTAGATTTCAGGCGGGGGAAAGTCCAATTTATTACAGGCTTGCAGGAATTATATTGTTGTATTATGGATTGATTAGTTAATGTTTTCAGAGTCATTAGTGGTTTTCGGGCGGGGGCCAACACAATTTGTTACAGCTTGAGGCTTGTGGGAGTTGTATTGATGGATAATTGTATTATTGTGTTAGGAATTGTTTGATTTGTGATTTCGGGTTGAAATTGGTTCTGTTTCTTACAGCCTGTGGCTAAAAGCGGTTGGTTCATTAATGGATTTTGTTTTCGGGAAGCCTCTGCGGATTGCAGTTGAAGGGTGGCACACTGGAGTTGCTGATAAGAGATGACAGAATGCAGAGCTGCTCGGTAGGGCTGTGATTGTCTTGTACTTGCGGTGTTTTAAATGTTGGCTGCTGGCAGGCCGAATCAGTTCCGTCATTGATGACCTACCTTTTCTTTCCCTACCCTACAGGAATTTGCTGGCTGTTGGTTGTCATGGTGTCTGTAACCGGGTCGATCTCAGTACTTGACTAGTGCCTTGCCTTGTTCCTCCAAGTGTACGGGGGAAGGATGTACGGTGGTTCCGGCGCTATTCGAGAGATTCTGCTTGGTGCTTGGTCGTACATTCTGGATCAATCAATCAAATCAATTTCGAATGTGACATGTCCCTGGTTAGGATTTTCATACACGCACTTGTGTATTTAGTACAAAACGGTTATTCGATCGAGTTCGAGCGTGTAATTGTTTTGTTAAAATTTTATTTAAATTGATTTCGGTAATATTATTTCTATTTAAGTGAATATAAATAGGAGCTCACTTAATAAATTTTAGCAGTATGGAGTTGAAATATTCAATTTGTAAATTTCCGTCGAAAACTAATGCTTTATATTACAGGGTACGGTTAAGAGTAATTAGTGCATTAAACAGTGTTGTTGGATTGTCGAATTTTATATTATTATATTTCCTAAATTTTATTTTTTGATATTCTTATATTAATATATTGTTATTGAACAAATTAATAAGTTTGTACTTTCAGGAGAAAACTAACCCAGTTTATTTCAGCCTACGGCTTGCAGAAATTATATTATTATATTTTGAATTAATTAATTTATAATGACAGATGAAAATTAATTCAATTTATTACAGCCTACGACTAAGAGCCATTAGTTCTTTTATATATTAATGTTGCTGATAAGAGACGACAGGAAACAGAGCAGTTCATTAAAATTGTGATCGTCTTGTGCAAACTGTAGTTTCAACATTGGCTTCCGGGTAACCGGACCAATTCTGTTATTGCTAACAAACATTTCCCTTCCTACACCACAAAAATACTAACTATCGCTTAACTGTCAGTAACCGGCTCGAGTCTGTCACAAGTAACATTCCTTCCAATCAATCCTTCGGTTTTGTTATATGTGACACGGGTGTACGGTGGTGGTGCTCGGCATTCCGGGATTTCCTGGTTCATCCTTGGCCGTACACTCTAATCAATCAATCAATATTGTCGTTAATATCAGACTGTTACAATCGTGGGGACGACTCACGCCCTGAGATAGTCTCCCCAATTATGATGGTCGATTCGTTAGTAAATCGGTACACGACTCAGTGTAGCCTTCTCACTTTTCATTATGCGAAATGCAAAGTAAAAACTGAGTAGGCTACACCTAGTCGAGTCGATTGTCATGTGACTCGACAGTCTTAATTGGGGTGATTCTTAACACCAGGCCACATAGCTCTATATTTGTTTTTGTTTGACAATTCCCACTTTGTTTGTCAAACTTCTGGATTTATTTTACACTCAGCAACTACTAAATTGGAGTCAACGTATATCTTTAGCATGGTATATCCCCAAAGGTTGGTTTGATTTACTACATACTTCATAAGCTACATTCTCGATCCTTCTTTAGATTGTTGCCTTAACAAATTTCATCGCCAACTTGCCAGAGAAATTATTGGTAGCATTGCTTTGCACAAAATTTCTTACAAAGACCTGTTTACCTGGAGTTAATGTTCGTTGACGAGCCCACAAGTTATAGTTTCCTGCATTTTATGCATAGGCTTTCTGTAAATTACTGATAACAATCGTTTGTGCTGCTGATAAATGGTCAGCATTCTTCTCGATTGCTACATAATTTTCATTCAAGAGGTTTATGTTCCTTAACAACTTATATGTGCTTCCGTGCAGTATCTTATGTTGGCCAAATACTAGGAAATGTGGAGAAAAATTTGAACTGGAATATACTTCATTTCTCAAGGCTCCGGTTATCTCTTCTAAATGTACATCCCGCGTCTGATGGTCATCTTTTATGTAACTTCTCACTGAACATACTTTGTTACTAGGTTATTGAAAAGATGGGATGTGAATTGGACTTCGTTATCAGAAAATATCATTTCTGGTACGCCAAACATATAAAAAAATTTATTTTCCAAAATATTTGTTATATTAATAGCCGTCGCTGACCGCACTGGGAACAGTAAGAGAAATCTGCTGTATTGATCAAGTACCACGAATATGTGTGTGTGTCCATTTTTGGTTCTGTGGTATGGTCCTAGGAAATCCATATAAATTCTTTGCCAAGGCGTAACTACTTGCCATTGTTTTCCTATTTTCGGTCTTGTTCTATAGTTTACGGACTTTGAACCTTTGCAAATTTCACATTCCCTAATAAATTTCTGGATTTGTGACACCATGCGAAATCATCTGGTTAGTCATTGATTGCTAGGTTCTCTTGTGCTATATCTGAATTGGTAATCTTTTCTATTTTTATGTATAATTTTCCATCTATCACTTTAAAATTCGTTTTCATTTCTGGATTATTTAATATCGCTTTGACCCTTTGAACATACTGAGGATCTTCAAATTTAGGATCATTTAAATTCACATTTGGTGGGTCTTTACTTTCTTTTTCAATCGTCTCCATATGTACTCTAGATAGGGTATCTGAGACTATATTTAAGGAACCCTTTCAGTATTCAACTTTGAAATCGTAAGCTGCATGGACCATCGAGCTAAACGACCAAACAGATCACGTTGCTCCATGAGCCATCTCAAATTAGGGTGGTCGGTTATCACTTCGTGAATGAATAACCTTCGATATAAGGTCTAAACCGTTTAACACTTAGTACTGTGGCGAGGCACTAGCTCCGTAATACTATAATTACGCTGCGTCTTGTTTAGTTTGTGGGACATGAAAGCTACGGGATACTCTTCACCACCGTCCCATCGTTGGAAAAGTACACGTTCTATTCCAGTAGTGGATGCATCGCACTGAATAAAAATGTGTTTCCCAAAATCCGGATTGATTAAAACTGGTGCTGTTACTAGTGACTTCTTCAGTGTTTAGAACGCTGTCTGTGCGGCAGAATTCTATCTTTATTTTGCTTTTTTCTTAAGCAAATCTGTTAGTGGTGCGGTTAAAGTCGAATAGTTTGGTATAAATCTACGGTATCAGCCCGTCATACTTAGGAAACGACGAACTGCTTTAATATTAGTTGGAATAGGGAATTCGTTAATAGCTTGCACTTTCTGAGGCACCCCTCACCAATTAGATATCCCAAGTATTTAGTTTTTTTTAGTGCAATCTCATCATTTGTGATTTTCCACCATAGTCCATTTTTACCTTTCGATGTCCTAAAATTCGTTGTGTTTCACCGCTGGCGGTGGACAAGTTTGATGTTAACTGATGAAATTTAAAATTATGTAATTCTGAAAACTCCTCTGCCCCTGCTCCTTATACTGAAATGCTTGCTCCACTATCTAAAAGTCCCTGATATGGGTTTCCATTTATCAATACTTTGGCATAAGGTCGTTGATCGTGATTTTCTCACAATATAGATTCTGAAATGATTTTCTTAATTTTAGGTTGCGCCGGGTGTTGTCAACATGGTCGGTTTGTGTGGTCCTGCTTCCTTGGACGAGTGTGGTATTGGTTGGCGTTAATCCTGTTTGCGTTGCAAAATCCGATAGAATTTTGGATCGGAGGGGAGATTTCGAAACTCCGAAATTCCTGAAACCTCTCTGGAAGTTTCCCTGCGTGTAGTGATTTCTACATCTTAAACAGTTAACCTTTATTACATTTTTAGTTCCACACCCAAAACAGAATCTGTTTGTTATAGGTGAATTACAATCTTTAAACAAATGTGTTAGGTTACCGCAATTCCAACACTCAAATTTATTTCTGTCGTTACCTTTCCTAAAGGGTTTGTTTTTCATATTTACAGCACATATCACATTATATTGTAATAAAAGAGTCGCAACTGTTGTCACAAACTTTGGCCCACTACAGAAAAATGTGACCTAAAGGGTGTCCGTTTTGGGCCCACACCTCTGGAACATCGTATTCAATACTAGCATGAACGCCAATGTCCAAGAAGTAGCATTTGCAGACGACAAGGTAATGCTCCTTGCCAGAAACACAAAACAAAGTATCCAAGAAGCAGCGCAGAGTTATGATCGAACTTAAAGGATCATTCGACATCAGAAGACCACCTATGGTGTCTATGAATCGAGGATCAAGATGGTCATAACTGTTAAATGACTTGGGGTAGATTTTGACGAAAGGCTCGGAGTCACGTTGCATGCCAAAAGGATTGCAGAAAGCAGTATGAAAGTTTTCTAATCACTAAGAAGGGTAGCTAAAGAAACTTAGGGTCTTAAACAAAAGACGCTCAAGATTATATACGAAGGCCTAGTGGTTCTATTACTTGCATATGGTTGTGCTGAGTAGGCTGACAGAATGAATTATTACCACCAAAGAACATTGACAAGTGCACAAAGAGGAATCCTTTTTGGCATTACTAAGGCTTACAGAACTGTATCAACCAATGCACTTCCGGTGTAATACCAATTGATATACTGCTACAGGAAAGAATTGCAAGATACAAAATTAGAAAAAGGATAAGTGTGACATACAGAAACGTCGTGATACAAGGAAAACAAATTGACACAAACCTAATTGGTTCACTCAGGAGGCAGATGCGGAAAGCATCTATCGCAATATGGTAAGATAGATAGAACCTCGCTTTGGATGGAAGGACAACTTTTAGTTTCCTTCCAAACATTGAAGAAAGGTTGGATAAAAGACTTGAGCTTAGTGCACCGTTTACACAAATGTTAACAGGGCATGGTAAAATAGCATGCTACCTAAAAAAGTTCCGCATAAGTGAAACCAGCAGATGTGAGTGTGGCCATGACGACAAAACCATGAACCATGGAAAAGGTTCTGTGAAAGAATGGCCAGATGGCTACACTATAGCCAACCAAACAAGATGGACATCTTACTTAATGCGGATAATTTTCCTCGTATTTTGGTTATGAACCAAGTGGTAAAGAGGAATCATTTGAGCTATGATGGAGCATTTTGGCTGCATATCAAAGGATATAAATCCAAGGAGCAAAACTCCCCATCTTTCGCAGCTATATAAATCAAATTGATTTCTACGTTGACGACCTTTTATCACGGAATCACAACATCGATGACGCCAAGGAAGCATCGACTTGTTGACTTATTGAAAGCAGTTGGTTTCAATTATCCACAACAAATAAAAGCTGCCAACCCAGGCAACAGATCCTTAGGGCTAATATAATTCATCGAAAGATCGGTAAAAAATCTTATATTATGATAAAACCATGACATTGATACGTTCGAATGCACGGTAGATCTCAGTAATAAAAGTAGAACGTTGACCAAACGGAAAATGCTATCCGAATTAGCCAAGAGGGTGGTGTGGTAGTGACTCAATAGGGTAGGAAACAGCTTTATGATAGCAACTAAGTAGTTGTGACTCAATCTTCATTGTTCCAACTATGTAGATTGCGCCAATTGCATCTAAAATACCTCCAAGTGGTACCACCCGGGTAACGAATGAGGTCACTGACTATGGTTGGCAAAATATTAGATACGAGTGTTAGCACTATAAAATTAAGGGCCGGATTAAGGTTTAAATGTGACTCGTACTGATGACCAACTTGCCTGGGGGCCCTTTCAACTAGCCTTGAAAAGAGATTCTGACCTCCAGATGTATTTAGCCTTGTCTTTGCATTTCGGATCTATGCAAGGATGGACATTCTTTTCTCTGCTACTCTCCGACACTCTTAAAAAGCCGGTAACGCAAATAGTAGAGAATCTAGTCTGTAGACCTTCTCTCACCATGGTTAAGAAGGAAGACATATGCACCGATAATGCAGGTAACTCCAAACCAACCTATAATGATAGGACAAAAGCACGAAAATCCCTAAAAGGCTTGAAACGAAACCGTTAGTGAAAAGGACGTATAAGGACAGTGCCACACCAGGGTGGTTCTAACACACTAACCGTAGAACCTAAGCCAGGAGGTTCATTTGAGAACTCCCTGTCCAAAAGACAGAGATTAACGGTTGAATCTCCAAAGACGACAAAGAAGTCAAAGTTGCAGGCAACTGTAATTTGGTCGGTTAGTGAGATTTTCAATGATCCGTTGGTTGTAGCTATAATCGATGGAGCTAAGGACGATTGTAGCATTACCCCTGCTGATTAGAAGAATGTGGAAAAGGTTCTAGCCTTTCTCTTTCCTAAAAATTATGCGGGAGTACCTAGGAACTACTCTCACATGTCAGGACGGTGGTTAGTAGAGAAACCATGTCAAGTTGACAGCTTGTGCCAACCACAGATCTCTGTACCTGCATAACAAAGTAATCAGTAGTCTAGGTGAAGTTGGGCCTGAAGCCAAACTAGACGTTTTTGCGCTAGAGGATACCCCGTTCAGGCCAATAGCTCTTGCGTGGTTTATGGCTTAGCCAAGCGTTCCGAGAACTATTCTTGAGTTAATTAGGAGTAGCAATCTTGAGTTGCCGACCAACAATTGGAAGATAGCCAGGGTGGAGGAAGCGAAAAATGATTGTAAGTTGTCTATAATCATAAAGAATAGCTAGGACCGGTGGCTTAATTACCTATGGTTCTGTCACGCTAAAAGTGTATAAGAAAAATGGAGCTGCTAAAATGGGGCACCAGAATCATTTGACAGCTCGTCTGAGGATGTGTGTCCTTTAAACAAGCTGCCTCAAACTGAACTAACAAATGATACAAATCTTATAAACAAATTATCCAGATCAATGGATGAACTCTGTAATATTTCTACGGCCTTGAATTCAGAAGGATCCGATATCACCGTTGTGGAGGCTGATATTTAACCAGCAACATGCTTAAACTACTTCAAATCATTCAACACCACTGTAAAGCAGCGTCAGCTGCTCTATAATTCTCAAAATAATAAAAGATGACATTGATACGGTCTTGCTTGAAGAACCATGGATCAATGAGGAACGGGTTCTTAGACTTAGGGCTGTAAAGTATAAATTACTGTTTTTGCATGTTAAAGGTAGGATTCGGTCGTGCATTCTTCTAAAGAACAAATTAAAGATTTTTCTGCTTGCCAATTTTAGCAATGCAGATCAGCATTGAGCAACTAGCATTGAGGTGAGCAATCAGAACCTCTGGCTCGTCTCAGCGTACTAAAATGCTTAATAACGGATGCTCAGGTACGTAAACTCGGAATCGTCATTGGTTGCGATACAAATTCACACCACAAGATCTGGGGAAGCACCGATACGAACGAGAGAGATAGTAACTCGATTTATGTTCTAAGTACTAACTTTTCTTTCAGGCTCATGTCCTATTAGAAAGCCTAAGGAAAAATCTCGTCCCCCATGGTGGTTGAAAAACTTCAAATAACACGGCTGGAATGCTCGAAGGTCTTCAAAATTGCGAAGAATACAAAGTCTGGCGTGGACTCCTATAAGGAAGTCCTTAAATCATATAAATACAGATTAAGAAGTGCCAAAAGTAAAGCTTGGGGACTATTCTGTCACAATATACAGGAGCCTTCTGAGGCACCTAAGTAAGATTTCATCTACCTGATCCGCCATTCCAAGTTATCTGCAACGACCGAATGGTATCTATACTAGAACGGGCGGAATATCTGGAGCTCCTACTGAAAACTCACTACCCGGGATGTTCTGGGTCTCCGACTTTTTTGCCTAAAACCAATAGGCTACTGGTCTCACTGAAAAATTGTCAACAGGAAAAATATCTTGTTGTCAGTAAACAGTTTTAAGCCTTTTAAGTCAGCAGGTCCGATTGGCATTATTCCTGCCGATATCCAACAAATTGGTGACTTAATCTTTCCCTGGATTAAGGTTATTTTTAGAAGTAGCCTGAAACTATGTCATATTTTAAACAAATGGACTGAAGTAAAGGTTATTTGTATACCTAAGGCGGGATAACGCTCTCACTGCTACCCAATTTTAGCTTGTCCTCATACTTCTTGAAAACTTTAGAGAGACAGATAGAAGTTTATATTAAACAATCGAGCCTGTAAAGTTAGCAGCATCTGATTTGATGCTGGATTAATCAAATCCTCAGAGGCAGGGTCCTTTTGGATAATCTTAGTGATTTTCGGCAAATGTCCTAGCACCCGCGGAGACCTTATACAAAATGCTCTTGGTATCCTTACCAAAAAGATCAATAGGTCCAGTTTAGGTTAGGTCACGGTGGACGTCTTAAAGGACATGGCAGAGACACAATTAACAGCAAACTATTGACAGAAAACTAAGCTGTAAACCTAATATTTAGGGAAGGGTAAAGAAAGCTATGATTGCTATATTCCTGTAAGAATGCCATTGGGTGTGGTCTTAACCTTCACATCGTATATTGGCTGTTCACGTCTGTAGTTAGACCTATTCTACTGTAAGTAGTTACAGTTTGGTGGCCAACTCTAAATACAGAAATGTACCAAAAGCTGTTGGTGAAAGTTCAAAGATCTACCTGCATGTGTATATTAGTGGTGTATACCCAGAACCACTTCAACTCAGGCACTAGAGATTCTCATTCATCGAATTCCTCTTGATATCTTAGCTAAACAAATGGTTGCGTGTACAGCTATTAGGCTTAAATCAATTTCTCTGTGAACACTCATTTATTCTAACGAATCAGGAAATCCCAATAGCTTTTGAATATGCCATCCCAACATCATACCTCGTAGTTAAATTTCTGTCTTTTATTCCTTCCAGAGAGGACTGGATGAGTGAAGCAGTTCTGAATCCCGGTACAATTAACTTCTTTATGGATGAATCGAGAATTGATGGCAGGGTCGGTTGTGGGGTGTTCTGCAAAGAATTAAATTTAAACCTCTCTTTTTGCCTCTCTGATTACTGCAGTGCCTTTAAACGGAGTTCATCGCAATCAAAGAAGCAATAAACTGGATGACGTATAATGTAATATCTGTAAGAGATATCGTCATTTTTACGGACAGTCAGACTGCCATTAAAGTTCTACAATCAAGTTTTATCACGTCGAGAGTAGTGTCACATCTTACCATACAACGCTGATACAGAATTACTGCTTACTATATGTAAACTACTCGTCAAAGAAGATGCTAATAAAATCACAAGCAATGATTACTTGGCAAATTTGGCCTACACTAAAGTAGGATGTGTGTTAGGGATATCAACTGCTCGAATTCGTCCCAGTCGGTATTGAGTGGAGAACAAAATTTGTGTGCTAAGGCTACGGACTAATTGTGTCTATGCCACGTTTTTAATATTTTGGGAGGCAGCAGTAAATAATTTGCATAAAACGGAATAATCAATTAATAAATTCGTAAAATTTAATTACCTTAAATTTAATCTTGCATAAAATTTATGTGCCTCGTAAAATTTTGCAATAAACATAATTTTATCGTAAACATTCTTAAAGTACGAAACATTGAAATAATTTTATCTGACGAATAAGATTTTTGTTAAGAAACGATATATGAGTTGTGACCGGATAAATGTTTAGCAGACTGGAAAAAATGTTACATAAGGACAATGGTTTTCTCATCTTTAAAGCAAAATCTAATTTATTGTCTTATCACTTAATTATATCGACAACAACAAAAAAGTCATTGTCCGTATTACTAATTAATGCTTTTGTTTACGTATCCGAAAATAATCGTCGAAAAGGTGGAGCACAACAATTGTTAATGACTTTTTAATTCGTTGGGCACAAAGTGAAATTTATAATACGAAATCTCTTTAATGGCCATTATATAATTAACCTCAATAAATTAATTCAAAAAGCACCCGCAATTGACTGTTTTTATATAAGAAAATCGGTACGGTATGGCCATCGTATTAAATATCGTCTTTAATTTAGGATACACGACACCGTTTATCTTAAGCTAACACATTTTATTTAATCGTTTAATTCTTATTTATATTCGTTTCTGTTGTTGCTTTAACACATTTTAAACGATTGCTGTACATTGGTTCAACGAAAGGCTGATCTAACCCGAAATTGTATTAATTGACCATAATTTCCTCTAAATCTGTGATTCTGTTAGTAGTGGAAATTTTATTTCAAACAATTGCTTTTGCACATTTTCATTGATTAAACTATTGATACCACATTGTTGGCCTTGCAATTTACAGGGGTCAGATACTAGTTTTTTTTTATTTTATTTATTGAAACTAGTCTTTTCAGACTAACAATCAATTTAAACTATAATGAGGTTACTGTTGATCCAGCGATGCTCCAATGCCTGTTCTTTAATAGGTAGCTGCTCACATACTGACGAGCTCGAAGGGTTTGGTTCTCATTAGTCTCCTAACCAAGTGTTCATTATCCAGTAGCCGAGAGGCTTCCGCATTAACATGTTGCAATAGCCTCGATTCATGTTTCGTTGCAAATCTTTTTATTTCGTGTTTTACATCCGGTATCCCCAAATCTTGATGCAAATCAACCATATAGCCAGACCGGTTTTAGGATTTGATTGTAAATCAATATTTTGTTGTCTGTGCTTAATTTTGATATTCGTCCAATTAGCCAGTACAATTGTCTATATTTAAGATCAAGCTCCTTTCTTTTCTTCTTCACATGCTCTTTCTATTTGAGCTTAACGTCCAGTGTCATACCCAAGTATTTGGCGCAGATTTAAACACATGCGCAGATTTTAATTCATTAAGTTTGATTTTCCATCACTTGGTCCACTGGTGAATTTCTTCACTTGCATATTGAAGTTTATTCGTCGCCTCTTCGACAGTTTTCGCTGTTGCTATGCGGTGTCGTCAGCAAACGTTGCTATGCTTACATGATCAGACTGCGGTATATCACTTGTATAAAGTAGATATAGGAGTGGGCCCGGAACACTGCCTTGTGGGACTCCTGCCCTTACCTCTCTCACTTCAGAATACTCATCTTCTTGTCTTACTCTGAAAAGTCTTTCAGATAAGTACGACTCCAGAAGGTCAACGGAAACATAACTTTTAGTTTATGTATTAATTCCTCATGCCGTACCTTATCGAAAGCTGCTGCCACGTCCAGAAATAAGGTAGAACAAATTTTTTTATCTTCTAACGCCTTTTCTTTAATGTCTGTAATTCGGTGAACCTGGTGAATTGTTGAATGTTTACATCTGAATCCAAATTAGTGATCCGGTATTCTGAATCAAAATTTGTGATCCGGTTTCTACTTTCTATTATTGAAAGTTGTCATTCTTCTCAGGAAAAGTCTCTCCATTAGCTTTGAGATGATAGGAAGCAGGGATATCGGACGATATGATTGGGCTTAATTTGGTGCTTTACTTGGTTTCGGTAGCATATTAACTTCTGCAACTTTCCAGGCGGAAGGAACATGCAGTAATCTAATAACAGCATTAAACAAATGGATTAGTTGGGCAATAGCTTTCTTTGGTAGTTGCTTTAGAACTTCTCATGTTAAAATATCATATCCAGGAGCCTTTCCGGCCTTCAGATTGAATTGTATTTCCTTATTAACTTCTTTCTGGGTTATTAGAGGGATTCTGCCCCCATAGTCGTAGCTTCCATTTTCGATTATAATATCCGATTCGGTCACATTCAGTTGGAAAATACCAGCCAGGTGATCAGCAAACACTTCAGCTTTTGATTTGGTATCCCTGGCTCACGAGCCATCACTTCGCTTAATAGGAGGGATCTGCATGATTGGTGTTTTCATTCTTTTGGTTGCTTTCCATAATGAGTAGTCTGTATTTTCATCAGCCGTCAACTTTCCAAGAAACGAAGAAAACGAATTTTCATTTAGCTTCTGAATTTCTCGCTTAAGCTGCTGTGATTTGTCATTTAGGATCGTCTTGTCAGATGGACTCCTCGTTTGTTGCCATTTTTTCCTAACTTTTCTTTTTTCTAAGACCAGGTTCCTAATTTCTCTTGGGTAGCTTTTACCAGTATTTTTCAACCTCTTCCTCTAGCTCCGTTACCGTTTTTAATCGTGTTTGCAGGTTAATGTTGCTTTCTAATTCAGATCTGAATCTAACTCAGTCAGTGGTTTTATTGACAAAAGTTAGTCTTGTTTCCTTCCTAATTATCATGTCGCTTATGGTAAGTATCACTGCAGAATGATCAGAGACCATATCTGAATTATCCTCTACTTCAATAAAATTTGATGAAACTTGTTTTGATATAAAGAAATCCTGTAGATCAGGAGTTTTAACTGCGTCCGTAGGCCAATATGTCAGCTTTCCAGTGGAATTTATGTTACATCCCATTTCATTTATTGCATTTTTTAGTTCGTTATCTTTGGTAAGCCTAGATCCAAAGTCAACATGTTTTGCATTAAAATCACCTCCTAATATAAATCTACCGTTGAACTGTTGTAGGATATTCATGTAGTTTGATTTCTTCAGGTTGTATCTAGGTGGAAAATATACCGCTCCTATCTGAAGGCGTTACTTGGCAGATGTAATTTCTACTACGGTAAGCTGGGTTTCAGGTGATTGATAATGCTGGAATTCATGGTGTTTAATATAATATTTTATTATAACAGCGGTTCCGCCTCTTGCTTGGTTATCCGGATGAATTGTTTCGTAAAGTTGGTAACCCTGTATTTTTAAGTAAGATTGTCTTGTTGAGTGGGTCTCAGATATCAGACACACATCGATATTTTGCATTTTTAAAAAGGTTTCAAGTTCATGTTTTTTATTTTTAATACCGTTAGCATTCCATGTAGCAATTCTCAATTTTCTTGGTATATCATTTTGGGAGAAATAATTAGAATAATTAAGCAGGGTTGCCATGCTCCAATCTTTGTAGCCTTTCAGAAAGGTTGCTTATGGCATTCGAAACTTTTTGCATCATTTCCATTAGAGTATTCGAATGTGTAGGGTTCAGCTGACCTTTCCTGTCACAGCCACCTGGGCATAAGATATACCACCTCTGACATGGTGACTAAAGGATTCTGTTGACTCTTTTGTAATCTCATTGGTTTATTTTGATTATTTCTTATTTTTTGGAGTTCTTTCGCTACCAGACATCCTCGGTAGCTTGCAGCGTGGGCCTGTGCACAGTTTGAACACTTTGCCGCGATGGTCCTGGGTTTCTCACAAGCAATAGTTAAATGTTTCTCAGCACATTTAACACTTCTAGGTTCGTGTTGGCAGAAATTTTGAGTGTGGCCATAGCGCTTACATTGCGGAACTATACGATTACTTCTAACTGCCTCGATCTTTAATCCCATTTGAATATATGAAAAAATAGTACAAAACTGGTTTATCATGATGAGGTCCAACAATTTTACAAACCATTGGGTTATATCAATCCAAACTTGACCATAAGATAGCTCATGATATGTTAGCCCATCGACGTGGTAGATGTCGCTACAGGTATCGTTTTAAAATAATCATTATATTTGTATATGAATAATCGCCTAAATGTCATATATGTTAACTAAATGTTGACGATATTCTATCGACCCGACATCTGGAACATCAATAGGTAAACTGTTTTTTTCTTTTGATGGTAGTACTAGAGGTTATGTCCTTATACCAGAGATTGGTAGTTATATTATGGACGGCTAGGGTCTTATCAGTTGTAATATTAATAAAAAATAATAGAAATAAAATTGAATTGGGGCTTTGCAGTTCACAGTAAATTTTAGTAATGATACCAGTCTAAGATGGCTCTTTTGACGAAGACTGGTAACCGTAAAAAATTGAAAGCATACTAATTGTAGATGTATAGATAACAACTTAATTTTACATGTACTTCTAGAACACCAAAACGAGCAGAATTTGTAGAGACAGTCAGTAGTCAAAACATCGTTACACTCCACCAATTTTTTATTACACTTTTTTTTGTATATTCCTATAACATAAAGTGACACGTTCATGTTCTAACAACAAAATTTATGTCCCCCGTGTAAACTAATACACTTTTACTGAATTCTTTGCTCCACGGTAGCGGCAATATAAAAAATAAAACGAAAGAGCAAAATACCGAAACGAGATGAAAAAAAATCATCTTCTCCCTTATATACAAGAAGTATCCTGACAACCTTTACACAGATTCATTTATTGGATTTTTTTTTATGTTTCGTGTATTTCGATTACTTTATTGTGAAAACCTGGAAAATTCATAAACATATATATAAAGAATACACACACGAACATATGTACAAAATATAATGCAATGGAAGGAAAATACAAAAATAACTGAACGACAATACGACATAGCAAACAATACCAACACGGAAAAAGGGATTGGAAAATCCTGAATTTTAAATTTTCAATGTTTACCTTTTTTTTTTTAAATCGATATTATGTACAATAAAATGATTTAGTAGTTGATATAAATTACAAACGACAAACATAAGCCCATTATGATTTATTGTAGGGTATCAAAATGGGTACGGTGCTCAGAATTCCTTTGATTTATATTTTGATTGTTTTTGTAATTTTATTTTGAATATAAATTTACCTCACCCCTGTTGGGGAACATTCAGATAACTCGTAAAATGTATTCAAACGGGCATGATAATAATAGTTTTGGTTCATGGTAGGAGTCGCTGGGTTATCAACCCGTGCTACATATATCAATATTTTTAAATTCATTTTTAAGGTTTTCCGTTGATTTATAGTGGATATAACTCGGCCAACTTGATACTAGATTTATTTTAGGGTCACAGATTAAAAATTTTACCATCAATATCAGCTGTGTACAATGGAATAAAAATGGAATATCGCATTATATTATAAATCCACCAAAGTGGATTTAAGTGAAATCCAAAAAATGTTTAGCTTCACGGGTTGAATCAAATTTTTTATTCCAGTGCTATCTC
This sequence comes from Tipula confusa, assembly GCA_963556175.1. Classification (NCBI taxonomy): domain Eukaryota; kingdom Metazoa; phylum Arthropoda; class Insecta; order Diptera; family Tipulidae; genus Tipula; species Tipula confusa. Next base: position 140,908,405 of record OY744476.1, read on the forward strand.
TAGATAAAGTAGTGAAATCAACGAAACTTTTAATTAATTGATAAAGTCAGTTATTAAAAAAGTAAAAATAAAAATATAAGGTCAGTACCTATATAATATTATATATATATATATATATATATATATATATATATATATATATATATATATATATATATATATATAAATATTATATATAAATATATATTATATTTTAAAATAGGCTTTAAGGTTATATTATTACAAGTAGATTGGTTGGCATAGTCGAAATATTAATCTAAATATTAATGTTGCAATTTTGATCCGACCGCCTTCAAAGCTAATCTATACCCGGCTTGATAAATTCCCTTAGTGTACCAAATTGTACTTAAAATTAATTAATAATTTTCGAGCTAATATAGTATTGATAACGCAGCGTACGGATAGACGATATCCGACAAAAATTGAATTAAAGTAATGATTTTTAGATGAGATACATTCTGAGTAAATTATCTGAACTCAATACTTAAGAAACATTCCTTAAGCAATAGTAATTGATTTGGTTTTAAATCTGCAGATGAGAAAAAAATAATCATACATGTATTTAAAATAATCATGCCATTTGGTTTCTTTATCGTAATCCTTTAACGAAGTCGGGTTGACAAACATTGGGAACTTGGGTTATAAATAAATGGTTTAGATACTAACGACTGTGCATTATTCGTAAATTCAATAAATCCATTCATCCATTCAATGAACAATGATATAGAATTTAATAAACAAAATCGTTAATTTAATGAAAACAATGATGAACTTAACGAATTAATATGGTGCGTTGATGAACAAATTAATAAGGTGATAACGTTTTAATTGTTGTTACACTTATTAATAAAATTAGTGTAAACATTCATTGGCTCAATGAAACCTGTTACAAGTTAATAAATTTATTCGATAATTCCATTAATTTATTCATTGGATCAACGAACATGTCTATCAGTACTGTGTTGTTCTACCTGTCATTTAATTCAATCGTAAATTGTATTTCATATTGAGTGGTTCAGTGAAGTAAAGTGCTCATCTAATTAAACTTAAAATAATTTAAAGCTGTTAAATTGAATCAATAAACGGTAAGAACGTAATTATTAAATACAAATCGGTGAATATTGTTAACTATACATATAAAATATATATACTAAATGTAATATACACATGGTTGATGGTTTTCTATTACGGATCTCCGCATGGAGTTTATACTGATATCTGTAGTTCTTAAATAACATCAACAGTCTAATGTATATATATATATATATATATATATATATATATATATATATATATATATATATATATATATATATATATATATATATATATATATATGTATATTTTTATTTTTTTTTCCTTTATCTCCAATTTAGGAGCATAGGGCGTCCACTATTCTGAACCATCTTACTCTATTTGGGGCTATTGCTTTTATTTCTGCCCATGATTTTCCATGTCATTGCTGGCCTTCCAACCTTTCTTTTTCCTTGTGGATTCCAGTCTAATGACATCCTCGTTATATCACTTGATGCCTTCCTCAGTGTGTGGCCAATCCATCTCCATTTTCGTCGCTTTATTTCGGTCTCAATGTTGGACTGACATGTTGTTATATGCAGATTGATGTTACTGATCGTGTTAGGCCAGAAGCACTTAAGTATTCGTCGAAGGCATTTGTTTACGAATACCTGTAGCTTCTGTATGATTTTTTCTGTATGCTTCCATGTCTCACACCCATACAGAAGTACCGATTTCACACATGAGTTGAACATTCGTATCTTGGTCTTGCGCGACAGGACAGAAGTATTCCAGACTTTGTGTGACATGTTGAATGTATATCTGGCATTATTTATACGTTTGTGTATGTCTTCTTCTGTTCCACTTGTTTTCGTTACTGTGCAACCAAGGTATACGAATTCATTTACATCTTCAATTTGTATATTGTTGATGTGTATCGGTGTGGTTATATTTGTGTTGAGTCTCATCGCCTTCGTTTTCTTGATATTAATTTTGAGACCAACTTCGTTAGCTAGATCTGATAGCTGTTGCACTTTTTGCTGCATGTCGGAGTGTTTGTGTGAGAGCAAGCATATGTCATCTGCATAGTCCAAATCATTGAGTTTACCAGTTAACCCCCATTGAATGCCATTAGGGGACTTGTTATATAGTTTCCGCATTACACTGTCTAATACGATTAGGAACAGCATTGGTGAGAGTACGCAACCTTGCCTTACTCCTCGAGTGTTGTAGTATGTTTCACTTTGTTTGCCTTTGTATTGAATTTGGTTCCCAGTATCCCGATACATTTCTTGTATGAGTTCAATTAATTTCTTTGGGATGCCCATTTCACAAAGTGTCTGCCATATTTCGTTCCTGTTTATCGTATCGAATGCGCGTTCGAAATCGACGAAGAGCATATACAATGGTGAATTCCATTCATTGGATTGCTCAGTGATGATACGGATTGTGTTGATGTGATCAGTGCAACTTCTTCCTGGTCTAAATCCAGCTTGTTCGTTTCTTAATTTTGCATTGATCGTAGGTGAGATTCTGTCAAGGATGATCATTGCGAGTATTTTTATTGTTGAGTTGAGGAGGGAGATACCTCGCCAGTTCCTATATTCTCTTAGGTCACCTTTCTTGGGTATCGTAATTATCAAGCCTTCTTTCCATTTCCGTGGGATTCTCCCAGAATTCCGGATTTCTTGGATTATTGGTGTTAATATGCTTGCAGTTGTAGATGAATCTCCTTTGAATATTTCGGCGGTTATATTATCTGTTCCAGCGGCCTTATTGTTCTTCAGTCTATTAATGACATCTTTAACTTCCCGTTCCGTTGGTGGATGAGTGTTGCTAGTTTCGTTATTGATGTCAATTAATGATTGGAGATTTTCGGGGTCGACGACGACGTTTTCTTCGAAATATTCCTTCCATCTCTTTAACTGTGCTTCATCTGTTGTTAGTACTTGACCATTAGCGTCCCTTATAGGTGGTATATTTGTAATTTTACCAGTGACCTTTCTTACACACTGGTGTAGTACTCGCATATTTTGGATTGCTGCTGCCTCTTCAGCAGCTTTGAGAATGCTTTCTGTATATTTTCTTCGATCATTCCTTGCCATTTTCTTTACTTGACGCGCTGTTTCTTCGTATCTACGTTTCACCTCTTCCGTGTTATGTTGGCACATTTGCAACTTAAATAGACGGCGTTCCTCAACTTTCTGCCATGTATTATCACTGATCCAAGGTTTCCTTTTGTATTCTCTGTAGCCGAGTACGTCCGTGGCAGTCTTGATGTAGGCTTCTTCTGCTTGGTTCCATCTTTCTTCTATACGGGTGGCTTCAGACTGGAGATTGAGTTGGAGCGTTTCATTGAAAGTGTTTCTTGTTTCAATGTCTCTCAATCTATTTGTGTTAAATTTCCTCCTATTTGTCTTCGAATGTTTTACAGCTGCTGGCTTGATCTTGAATTGTGCTATTACCTTAGTTGATGATTGCTGTGTACATCTGCGCCCCTCATTGTCCTTACATCTTGTAGTGATGTGAGGAATTTCTTATTGATCATTACGTGATCTATCTGATTTTTAGTTCTGCCATCCTGTGATGTCCATGTGTATTTATGTATATTTTTGTGTGGAAACCTACTGCCGCCTATGAACAATTGATTTGTGCTACAGAAGTCGACAAGTCTTTCTCCATTGTTATTTCGCACAGAATCCAATGCATTTCTTCCCATGATAGTGGTTAGGTTGATGTTGTCTGTACCAATTTTTGCATTGAAATCTCCTTGTATGATTTTGACGTCATTTCTGTGCGTTCTTGCTACTGTGGCTTGTAACTGCTTGTAGAACTCATCTTTTGTAGTATCTTCTGCATCTTCTGTTGGGGCATAGCACTGAATGATAGTTATGTTTCTTATTTTTGAATGGAACCTTGCCACTATAATTCTGCTGTTAACTGGTTGCCATTCGATCAATGCTTTCTTTGCTTTATTTGTTGTTAATGTGCCCACGCCTTGTTCATGTGTGTCGTCTCTACCAGAGAATATCATATAATTTCCATTGCTCGTGTTTAATTCTCCACTGCTTTTCCATCTGACTTCACTGAGGCCGAGAATCTCAATGTTATAACGATTCATTTCCTTCTCTACTTGTGCTAGCCTTGATGTTTCTGTAAGAGTTCTGATGTTCCAGTTTCCGATTCGTGTCCATGTACGATAGCCAAGGGTCGATATTTGTGTTGGTGTCCGGTTTGTGATGTTATTTGTAGTGTTCGTTTCTGTAATCATTTTAATTTCAGACTAATGAATGATTGGTCCATTGAATCCTAGCCAGTTTCCTGGGCTGCTGGATAAGGTATACTGGCATACCGGGCAGGAGGTTCTCATTCTTCTTCATGTTTTGTACTTTTTTTTTCTTCTTAACCAAATATGTACTAACCTCGCATATGGTTGCTTGACGTTGTTCATGAATGGTGTGACATCTCTTCTGTCTCTTCTACTCACCCCCCATATATGTATATGTATATACATATATATATATATATATATATATATATATATATATATATATATATATATAAATATATATATATATATATATATATATATATATATATATATATATATATATATATATATATATATATATATATACATATATATATATGTGATTTCTTCCTGGAAATTGAAGTTTCTACTCAATGATTTTGTAGGTAAGAAACAGCTTTAATTTTACTAACCTATTTTATTTTTCAGTTGAAAAAATTAAGCCGACTATTAAAAATAATAAAACCTAGTCAAATTTAGCGTTCCGGGACCCAAATTTAAAAACACCATCGACCCAGAGCTCATCAACACCGTCATCTATAGTAGATTTTCACCATATCCAAGAGCCGAGACACCGGGCTCTTCGATTACTCTTGATAAAGTCGTGTCTGAAGGTGCTAAAGTTTCAACGATAATTTATTATTGTTGTACAACAGCCCAACTTCAAGATGACCAGAGAAATATTCTTATATAAACGTTATTTGCCAGTACTTCATCGATAAATCTGTACAGGTGACCTTAACTTAACAACCAACCATCATTTAGAAGAGGAGATCTGCGAAAAATTTCATACAGAAAAACCGGTAATAATAATTTAAATTTTATTGGTTCAACTGTATGAACAAATAATGAACTGATACCTGATTTATTTAAGGAATTTTATCGCAGCGGTAAACGTGGTAAGCTGTATAACCGATATTGTAATCTAAAAACTACCTTTAAACCAATATCTACAAAGTGATCTGTGCCTTCCTTCGAAGATCTTATAAACTAAGAATTAGGTAAGTTTGTTTCAACTTTTTTAACAGTTGTTTATATTTAATTTTAATCAATTATTATTTTTTCATTGAAATTAAAGTTGTTGATTAATTTTTTATACACGCAGTTATTTTTTATTTCTAGTATCTGAAATAGATGCCGTCTGCTGTAAACGAATTTTCGATAAATTATCGGTAGAAGAGTTCGATCGTATATGGCAGGCATGCAACTACAGAATTCTAGATGTACAAAAACTGGCCTACACTACAACAATATTTAAAAATAGTCATTCTATAAAAAGCCATTTGGATATCGCTTGGTATGATTATTTAGGTTTTAAAATATAATAATATGCATATAATATAAATAATTTCTTATTTAAGATTGATATGGATTTTCGAGTACTATTTCCTCAAAATATTATTTTGGAGAAATGGTCAACACACTATTTGGCGCTAAAGAACTTCTACCAACCGAGGGAAAAATAAAAGATCAAAGTATTTTCACTGACTTAATTGAATTAAAAAGAAACGTAAATATTTCAAAAAGTAAGCAACATTATTTATTTTAACCTTTATAATGGTAGTTTATACATAATTGTTTTTATTATTTATAGATAACTGCAACACATTACTGTTGTGATCGGTACAATGGATACTTAGTACCAAATTAAAAAACCGTCACTAAAACCAATTCTTTATAGAAGTCGGTTACGAAATTCACTATAGAAGATTCTTAAGAAGAGCTTCAATCACATAGAAAAACCATCAAAGAACTAGATGACCATTTACGTTTCTTGGCATCCAAACAGTCCAATTCAGTCATTCATATTAGTTTTACGGAATATTATAACTGAAATTACTGAAATATTTGTTTACTAGGAAATAATTAATCAGTAACATGTTAAGGGCAACAGATATATGTTTTAAAATATTCCATTAATTTAACTTAGAGTATCCACAATTTTATAACTTTGTTCAAGAGTTATTTTATAATATGAAATCCACAAAATTACAAAATACGAAAGTTAACGTAATGCTAACTAAAATCTCAAACACCTAGTATAAAGTTTTTATTAAATTAACATTTTTGATTTTAAATTACAATTGTATTTTATTTTAATAAGAACATTTAATAGAAGGCAATTCTATAAATTTTAATAACAAACACATGCATCAAAGAAATTTTATAAATTTAATGTAAGAAATAAATGAAATTTAAACTGCAATAATAAAACATTCGCATAACTGATTGACAATAACTTATTGAGTTTACTTTGTTTTCCTACAGAAATACACACATTTATAAAGATATATATATATATATATATATATATATATATATATATATATATATATATATATATATATATATACATATATATATATATATATATATATATATATATATATATATATATACATATATATATATATATATATATATATATATATATATATATATATATATATATATATATATATATATATATATATACATATATATATATATATATATATATATATATATATATATATATATATATATATTTATATATTTATATATATATATATATATATATATATATATATATATATATATATATATATATATCTTTTTTCTATTAATTAGTTAATCAAATTTATAAAATTTATTCGTTGAATCAATGATTGCGTTTCATAAATATTAATAAAATTGATAAACTAATTCATTATCCTAATTAAATACTACATTAATATTTGATATAATTTTGATTAATTCGTACGTTGATTCATCGATCAATCATTATAGATCATTATAGATCATACAAATTTGTTACAGAATGATAATTGGCATTGTTGTAACAATGAACTAGTTCGTTACATGGTTTGAGTTTTTTTTAATAAATAATTTCGTTGAATCAATGAATTTTTTATTGTTTAATAACTTGTATTATTAACCAATAATATTTAATTCATTGAATCAATGAACGCAGTTTAAGGATCCAAATTATTAATAAATACATTGTTTCAATTAATTTATTCATTGTATCTACGTATGTTTTTTTTTCAGTGTATCACAACTTCGCAATAATAGTAGGTAAAGTTATTGCGTTCATAGTATGAAGGAAAAAACAAGGGCCTCAACAACTTCCAGAACCAAAAAGATCAAAACAAGATAGCAGTCATGAAGATACAGGTCAGATTAGTGGTCAGAATTAGAGATGAAAATGTTTAACAAGACAAGTGACAGGGTACTTTTGCCCAATATTTTTGAAGTACGACCCTGATGGCGTTTCAACGTAAGCATAACAAAACTGTGGAAGTTCACAGCGTAAGTTTATCTAATAACAGAAATATCTTTAATCGAGAATATGAAGATTGTGTATTCTGGCTGTGGTGATTTAAGCAAGTGGGAAGAAAACAATATCTTGCAGGACAAGGTTACTTGTATGTGCTTATATAGAAGTCTGGTTAGTTTAAGTCTGGCAGGGATAAGTAGCAGATGCTGATCATACAGTGACAGCTAGGGCTTCACCTTATTATTAATCTTCTATCATACAAGATTAACCAACAACATAAACTCTGACCAGCACAAAAATATTATATATTTTCAAAATAACACCAATGCAGGATACTTTTAGGTTCAGGATCTATGGGTAATATTATTTTAAAGTCACTTTTCAAAAAACTACAACTTCCCAACGAAAGTCTAACACTGTCGTGAGCGGAGTAGCTTCAAGTACGACTTCACGATGGAAATCTACGGTAAAAATTGCATTCTAGGTCGGTACACAATGCCATCTAACAATAAATGTACACGTGACATCCATCGTTACCAACTCCATCGTTCACAATGATGCACTTACATCAGTTCGATCATTTAACACTACGACAGTTACCGAATTTCAAACTGTCTATGTATGCAGACTGTGTATCATGTTTATATCATCATGTTTAGATATTGATAAGATACTACAAATGTTTTGACCAACAAAACCATGGCAGTTTTATCGCTATCAAAGTTCACCATCACCGAAGGGCAATGCAAAGAACTATTCAGAGGAAAAGTTGAACGAGAGCCTACTGAACGTACATTGTAAGGCGGCCATTTATCGAAAAACCAAAATATTTATATTGAATTTTGATTCTCTGAACCATTTTGGATAGAAGACACTGAAGCTGATTGGGTCTCAACATTAAATGAGTCTTAACTTAACACACCAATGCAAAAGAGGAAGCTGGTATCGGTTGAAGACTCAATAGAAGTTCAGTAAAATTTAATCCTGGATACAATTGAAGTTAATCATTGCAGTTTGTCTGAGGACTATCAATAACTGTCAGCAATCCACTTTAAAGAAAACTGAATTGATATCAGCTGCACAAAAAACTAGCGTTCCATCATTAATTAATGAGCTAACCACGCAAAGAGATATCAATGTAAAATTGAGTTTAAGGAAGCCTTAACAACTCACCAGCTGATTTGAATACAAAACATCCTAGGAGAAGTAGAATGTATGCTCAATTCGCACCCGCTATGTCCACAATTCACATCCGATATCAATTCACTAAAGATATTTACACCATGACACTTCTTGATAATGGGACTTCTAGCTACAGTTCCAGAAGCTAGCAATGCAGATGTTTCAATTGTTCATCTAACGCGCTGGCAACAAGTAAACAACATGTAAACAGTTTTTGAACGAAATATCACAGCCGGCATACAGCAGGCAGCAGGCATACATACGTATATTCCACTCGGAATGCCATATTTCACAAAAGCACCACCATGGATGAGTATATAAATATTTGTGCGACTCTTGCGACTTCTAACCATAGGGGTAAGCTAGATATCATTAACCGAAAATGTTGAATATTTCACCAGGTTATGGTGGCACTATTAAATTTGATTAAGGGCAATATTTGAACTGCCACTGTAATGAATGTAAATACCAACTATATAGTTCATCAAACCGACAACACATTCATACATACATATCTCCGTTAAATCGTCTTCAAAATTTGACCTAATATACATTCCTACTCGTATATCTGTTATATATCCATAAACATAATAACGATAACCATCTCAATTTCATTGAAATAAGAAACATTGTTTAAGCCTCTTGAATCCGACCAAATACTATACGACTATAAACAGTATGATTGTGTCCTACGTCGATATTTCGATGTCTACCATAAATATTGTCAATTCGAATCAATAAACGGAACAAGATAAAGAAAAACCCCAAATAAATCCCAAGTACCAAAATTTATACAAAAAAAAAAAAAAAAAAAAAAAATGTTTTACCATAACATAATTCTGATAACAAATTGTTGATTAGATTATCGATAAGTCAACCGAATTGATCAATCAAAATTATGAAATTTATGTTGATTTATGTCGGACCATATTACATACAGTCAAATTTTATGTACGAGTATATTACGTATCGCATATGAGTGAATTTTAATGCCCATGACGATATTGAAACATAATCAATGGTTATATAGGTTATATACATATTCCGTCATACTATATGTGTTATTTGCGTATTATGAATTTCCCCTACATATGTCGAAAATTTTGAAAAAGGTATACGCACACCAAGTGTATTAAAGGAACGAAACATTGTTAGTTGTTACAAAGTTGAAATTCATTCTCTGTCAAAATTGAAGACGGGTGAATTATTTCATATTGGTAGTATATAGAATGGTCTGTGGTTCGATCATTAGTAAGGAAGTGAAATAAATCGATTTTGACATCTGTCACATATTCGTTAATATATTCGAATAAAATATAAATAAAAAAAATTAAATCACATCTATCGAAGGAAAGCTCTGGAATAATACTGTTACGTTTTCGGGCCTTCTAGTACGGTTCGTGTGGGATTTCGCAATTCAATAAAACACTAATAGTTTTAGTTCAGAGTATTTCTTATTTAATTTTCTAACTTTAGATCACTCACAGTTGATCATTTACTTTCTACTAATTCCTAACTAAGACTAGCCGCTTGCCATTGGTGGGGCTATGACACTAGTCCTTTCGACTTGAACACTTTCACGGTTGCAAGTCAACTGCTTTCTGTCCAAATTGTTCGGTCTTATATACTCGACAATCGACCTTCCCGATGATTCTCTTAGTAGTGTAGGGTTGAATTTTCTCGTTGTATTTGTGTTCCCGTTGTTTCATCCCTAGGCTAATTGCTTATGGCCACACCCTCCTTCTAGAATGATAGTTCACCCAATTTTATTCACCATACCTTTTCTCCGCCGGTGGTATTATTTTAATCGTTGTTATTCTTCCTTCCGCAGTGGACCAGTTAGCATCGTTCGTAATAATGATAAATAAGAAATAAAAATTAACCATGACAAGGGACGAACCATCGACCTCATGGTGGACATGTCAAGTGTTTAACCACCGCACCACGGCGGTGGTTAAACACAGATTCATTCGTACTTCTAACATTGTACTTGGTTAACCGATCTATGTGCACAACCTTCATTTTACTCCTGGTGCTTTGTTGTATGCGATATACAACGTCATTGATCCTTTTTATTACTTTGTACGGTCCTTTTCAGCTCCTCTGCAATTTAGGCGATCTTCCTTTTGTTTTTTTAGAATTATATAACCATACGAGGTCTCCTTTCAAAAATCCATTATTATTTGCTCGCAAGTAGTAGCCTGTTTTCATAAGGTCGCTCGTATTTAATAAATTCCTTTGGACTGCTTTGTGCACTTGGATTATTCTTTCTCGCAGATTGGCAACATAATCAGACGTAGACACTGGTTGACTGTCTGGCGATCCGAACTTGACATCACATGGCAGACGTAATTCTCTACCGAACAGGAGCATTGATGGTGAATTTCCCGTTGTGTCATGTATGGAACTTCGATATCCCATTAAAAACAAAGGTATGCATCGGTCCCAATTGTCCTGGTTGGAATTTACTTCTCTCCGAATATGTTCTTCTAGAGTCCTATTAAATCTTTCGACCATTCCATCGGATTGAGGGTGTTTTGGTGTTGTTCTTGTCTTTTTGATGTTGAGTATTTGATATACCTCTTGAAACACGGATGATTCAAAATTTCGTCTTTGGTCTGGATGTAGTTCTAACGGTACTCCAAATCTGCATATCCAGTAGTTTACAAAGGTATTTGCTACTGTTTGAGCTTTTTGGTTTTTGATTGGATATGCTTCTACTCACTTCCTGAAATAGTCTATACATACGAGAATGTACCGATTGCCATTGTTCGTTTCAGGAAACGGGCCCGCAATATCCATTGCTATTCAAAGGGCCCCAACAATGTACTGTTGCTTCTTTCCTTTTGCCCTAGTTTGAGGTCCTTTACTGCTTACACAGACTGCGCACGTTCTGCACCACTCTTCCACGTCTTTTCGGCAGTTAACCCAATAGAACCGCGTTCTGATTTTTCCCAACGTCTTATTGACTCCCAAGTTCGATCCGGATCATCCATCATGCATTTCCGTTAACACCTCTTTTATTCGGGTCATCGGTATTACAGTTTGTTGTATATTGTTTCTGCCATCCGTTGACTCCCAAAGCCTGGTGAGCTATCTACTACAGCTAACAATTCCCATCGGGTCACGCATTAATGTGTTTGTGCTTTGGAAAATACATGACTGTAATATGTCCATACGCGTTTTTTGCCTTCTTGGATTTGTTAAAGTACAGCTCCCATTCCGTGCTTGCTAGCATCTGTGTCTAGTATGAAGAGCTCTCTTGCCTTCGGATATCCTAATATAGGTGAACAACATAATTTCCTCTTTAGCTCTGCAAATGCTAGTTGATGGTCCCTTGTCCATTGGAATTTCTGACTTTTCTCGGTTAGACGGTGCAAGATTCGTGCGACATCGGCAAATTTGGGTACAATTACCGAAGATACGAGCATAGTCCCAGAAAATTCCTTACTTCTTGTACATTTCTTGGAGTTGGCCACTCTCTGACTGGTGATAGCTTTTGTGGGTCGGTTTGCACTCCTTCACCCGATACGATGTATCCAAAGTAATTCACTTTCGGTTTAAACAGGCTGCACTTTGATGTACTCAACTTCAATCCTGCGCTTTTAATGGTGTGAAGTACCTGCCGAAGATTCTCTAGATGTTCTCGAAATGTGCGTCCCAACACAATTATATCATCTAAATACACTAAACTTGTTCTTTTGTGAAGACCTCTCAGTACCTGCTCCATTAATCGCTCAAACGTAGCTGGCGCGTTGTATAGCCCAAAAGGCATAACTAGAAACTGGTACAACCGTGTGCCCGTCGTAAAAACTGTCTTCTCCTTGTCATCAGGATGAATCCCCACTTGCCAGTATCCACTTTTTAACTCTAGTGTGCTAAATATCTTGTCTCCTGTTAATGTATCCAAGGTGTCATTTATACGAGGTAGTGGATAGGTATCCTTTTTAGTGACATCTTGATGCTCCGGTATCCAGTGTGAGTGCGCATTTCCTTCTGTTCAATATCCCATTAGCTACTAGGCTGTTGCAGTCCTTCTCGAGTCTAGCAATCAGGACCGTGATCCTGAGGCATCCTTCCGCTTTCACCAACTTTCTCCCCTAAAGCTGGTGGAACCTAGTTTTCCGGATATTCTTTGAAGAAATCGGCCAATTGTCCTCCCTCTTCATTATCTTGCGTCATTATCTGCCGCACATCTCCTTCTTAGTGCCGCCGGTTCTATGCTGTCTCGGATGTAATGACCAGGTTTCTGGCATCTAAAGCATTTTGATCGAGACGGAGATAGACGATTACGAAACGCTGGCCGTCGTTTGCTTTCCTCTATTAGCGCCTTTATTTATCCTATGTCGTTGGCCTCTAGCTTTCGTAATTTTATGGCGGTATCGGTCGATAAACTTGCTCTGGCAGCTCTGTACTCTAATAGGGATGTGAAGACTTCATTCATTGACTTACCTTTTGCGTTTGTTCTCAGATGAAGCTTCAAATTGTCCTCTCTAACAGCATTGATGAATGCATCCACCGTCAAACCACTCAATATGTCAGCTGGAACTCTACAGTATGCCTGTCGTGTCAATTTGGTGATGTCCCGTTCAAGCTCCTGAAAGCTCTTCCCGCGCAGCTGTCTCTTATTGTGAATCCGGATCTTACTTAATTCTTGAACGTGGGCTTGCCCGTATCTTAATTCCAATTCATTCATGATATCTGCTGCTTTTCCTCGGAGCGCCAGTATTAACGCATTGAGTTGCTCGCATTTCGTCCATCCATTGTGTTGTATTGCGGCTTGAAATTGGACTCTGAAGTTCTCAAATGGAGTTTCGCCATCAAATGCAGGTGGTTTTAATAGTCCTTTTGAGCTTTTAGCACCTAGTTCTCTAGCGATGGTTGACGTAGAGTTTTGTTTGGAACTTTTTTCGGTGAGTGGAGTGCGATATTCTAGATGGCTTTCGATTTCTTTAAACTTTTCCTCGAGCTTTTGGAGCCGCTCCTTCATTTTGTCTTTTAAATGATTCATTTGTACGCCATCCTCTAGCGTTTTTGTATCAGCTTTTACGCCACCTATTTCTCTTCTGAGCTCCTCCAATTGTTTGTCTTGTGCTTCTCGAATTCGATCTAACTTTTCGTTTTGCTTATCAATACTTGTTCTTTGTTGATCAAACTTGGTGTTCTGCTCATCACGTATTTGTTGAAAGTTTGCGTTTTGTTGTTCTTTCTGTTGCTGCATCTGTAGCAATATTGCCTGAAGAACTGCTGTTGTATCCGTTTCTCCCCCCGACTGAGTGCTACGTGTGGTGGTTGCGCTTAGAGGTCGATCTACGACATATTTTCTGTCTTTGTATGCGCAATTTGTTTATGCTCCTTTTCACCATTAGCTTCTGGCTTCGCGGTTGAAGCTGGTGACAGTGGCCTCTTAGCAGTTGGTGCTTTCACTTTCTAGGTTTTTAACTTGTCCTCAGCAACACGGTTAGCTTCTCCTGGCTCCTCTTTCTGCAATCGTCGATATAGCTCTGATTTATCTCCGGTCTTGGGTAACCCTCGCGCTCCAAGCATATCACGCAGCTGCTGGGTTATGCAATCTTGGAAATTCTCTATTCTCAATTGCGGAATCCTACTTCTGACATCAATGTTACGTTTTCGGGCCTTCTAGTGCGGTTCGGGTGGGATCTCGCAATTTAATAAAACACGAATAGTTTTAGTTCAGAGAATTTCTTTATTTAATTTCTTACTTTAGATCACTCACAGTTGATCATTCACTTTCTACTAATTCCTAACTAAGACTAGCCGCTTGCCGCTAGTGGGGGCTATGACACTAGTCCGTTCCACTTGAACACTTTCACGGTTACAAGTAGATTGACGTACTTGTTCATGCATCGACTACCAGTTCCAGATGTGTCATATAAAAAACGCTTGTTTGTTGACATATACTTGACAGGAAAAAAATTATAGCGAAATAATGAAGTTGGCTACGAGTCATTATTTTTCATCTTGCAATACAACATACTACGTGAATGGTATAATACGGCTCTTATATGAAATCGACTATAATTAAGTTGTCCCATATGTCAACAAACAAAAAATAATAATTTTTAAGAAACCAACCAGATAGAAGGGAATTTTAGAAGGGAAAGAGATAAAAAAATATAGATCACATTTTTAGTGTTATTTATTTTATAAATTGGATTACAAAAAAAAAGTGTAACAGCACAAAAAGGCTTGTGCTACAACAGTACTAGTGATACCAAAATAAAACGTTACAAAGTTCAGTGAAGTGGAGCATGGAAAATACAAGGTTTTAAAGGTTAATTATTTTGAAAAAAGAAAATTTTACAATGTCAACACATCTGTTAGAAAAATAAGCTGGGGTTGGAGCAAAACTAGCACAACTTCAATTCACGAATAATTAGCAGCAGCATTTATGCTGATATCGAGAGCTTTGATTAAAGAATCACTCATCAAAATCGGGACGTATTGGTCATAAAATAGTTAATTCAATTGATTTATAATGCAGTTCCAGTTGTACCAGAGGTTCAGTAACATAAGCTTAGCTACTTAGCTTCCCCAGAAGACTCTATTGTGGCCGAATTACTTTCTTTGTATTCTTAAGTTCTTTTTTTTTATTATTTTTTTATTATCGGTAGTTAATAATAGAGTCATCGATGAATTGCCAAGATTTAGAGTCCGACGAGTTCGCAATCAAGTGTGAGGTTAGGCGATTAAAAGGGACAATGACTTTTCTTCTTGCAAAATTGCAAGAGTCTATCGATAGGGAAAATAAAGATTCTACCACAATACCAAATCGTGCTCACCAGCGAGCATTAAGATCTCCAAAATGAGAGACAGCGACGTGCACCGAAAAGCTAAGAGCAATTCATAGAAATTTACAACAGATTATCGAATTTGGGAAAGATCAGTCTTATTCTCGCGATTATTACATATTCAACAAAGCATAGTAAGTATTTCATCCTCCCAAAGTGTTGCTCGTTCGGTTAGCACATTATCAAAATCTTGCCAGTCCTTACTAGAATTAATTTCTAAAATAAAAGAGACACCTGGTGATTTTAATGAGTCTTTGGACCAACTAAATTATATTCAGATCCTCGATAATCATGATGGCAATCCTAATCGTGCTTCTGAGGATGAGAAATTTTTCTTTTGAATAGAATTGATGACGGAAACGCACATTATACCAAGAGAGTCTTTGGTTTATAAACTGGGTTCATTGATGCAGGGTGTTGCTCGCGAGCATTTTTGGCTTTTGTTCGAGCAGAATCCATATTTCAGCTGGAAGCAGTTAAAGGATGGACTCATGCATCGTTTTCAGAATCGGGGATCTGATTCTGATATTAAAATTTCCCGTTGATTTTTATTGTGAAATATTGAAACTAGCACAGCTATTAAAGACTCCATTTTCCGAGTCTGAACTGAGTGATATTTTGAGAAAAAATATGCGTAAAAGAGTCGCAGTTGCGAGGGAAGTGTTTACCTCTGTGGCTGTAATGGTGAACCGTTGCGTTGCCATTGAGGAAGCTTGGAAGGGGGTGGGTATAATCCGGAAGTCGCAATGGGTCCTGGGTTTTCACGAGGGATACACGAAATTAGCAGCCATCCTGTTAAGGCAGGTGCATATACAATGCCCGAAACCTTGAGTGGTCGTTCACCATCAGGTCAGGTATATTTTTTGGTGTCACCCGCAGTTCAAAAAGAAATGTACGCGGAGTTAGATCGCATGTTATCGCTCGGAGTTATCCAGGAGAGCACGAATCCTTGATGCTCACCAATGGCTTTGGTGAGGAAAGCCAACGGAAAGTGCGACTTTGCTTAGACGTCCGTAAATTAAACAGTGTTACAAAGAAAGATGCCTACCCCTTGCCATTAATTGATGGTCTACTAAGTCGACTGGACCGGGCTCAGTTCATGTCCAGCCTCGACTTAAAGAATGCGTTCTGGCAGATCCTATTGGACTCTGAATCTTTGGAAAAAACTGCTTTCACAGTGCCAGGACGCCCGTTATACCATTTTACTGTTATGCCATTTGGGCTCTGCAATGCGCCTCAAACATTATGCCGTGTATGCATAGAGTTATCCTACACCATTTACATGATCGAGTGTTTGTATACCTCGATGATCTGCTCATTACAACTTCCACGTTCGAGGAGCATCTGTCTCTCCTGACTGATGTAGCAAATCGGTTAGGTGCAGCGGGGTTCACCATAAATGTGGAAAAAGTAAATTTTTACTGAGAGAGATCAATTATCTGGGTCATGTGGTTGGTGCGGGTACTTTACGTTCCAATCCGGAGAAGATTAAGGCAATTGCAGAGTACCTGGTGCCAAAAACGGTACACCAGGTAAGGAGGTTCCTAGGCATTTGTGGTTGGTATAGACGATTCATCGAACAATATTCATCAATTTCAACGCCTTTGACCAATCTGTTGAAAAAGAATCAAAAATTTGTTTGGTCCAAATCAGCCCAAAACACTTTCGAATTGTTAAAGTTAGCCCTTACCACCACCCCTGTGATGAACACGGCGGATTTTGAAAAACCTTTCTACATACAATGTGTGATGCCAGTTCAACGGGAGTTGGGGCCGTGTTGTTTCAGAAGACGGAGGGTCAAGACACGCCAATCGAGTACATGTCCCATAAGCTCAATGGAGCACAACGACATTATAGTGTGACGGAGCTCGAATGCTTGGCGGCTTGAAGGTTTACCTTTCACGGTAATAACGGACCACGCGAGTTTGACTTGGTTAATGTTACAAAAAGACCTTACTGGAAGATTGGCGAGGTAAAGCTTTAAGTTGCAGAGGTTAAACTTTAGGATTGAGTACAGAAAAGGAACACAAAACTGTGTTCCTGATGCCCTCTCCCGAGTTTATATGGATGAGATTACGGGCGAAGTAAAAACAAATCAAGTTCTGCTAGGCAACAGTGAGGTTCCACCTCACGTTCATATGGATTCCGAACACTTTAAAAGCGCCGATTATCTGAAACAGGTTCATCAAGTAAAATCTTCGTTAAAGGTAACCAATCTGAGGGTGATCAACGGAAAATTGTACATAAATATGCACTCACAGAACCTAGATGGTCAACTGGATATTCCTGGTTGGAAGTTGATCATTCCAGGGCCACTTAGACTATCTTTAATACAATATGCTTATATCGTCATGTGATACATGTAAGTGTAGTAAAGCTCCCAACGTGATACTGAGACCTCCTCTCAGTTCATTGCCGATAATATTTAGACCCTATCAGAGGATCTTTTTAGACTTGCTAGCACCCTATCTAAGAAAAAAGGCAGGAAACACCTATATTTTGATAGCCATAGTCCACTACTCGAAGTTCGTGCTTACCCGAGCTATACATCAAGCTACCGCGGAAGAAGTTACAAGATTTGTTGAGAAAAACATATTTCTATTATTTGGCGTACCAGAGAATTTTGTTATGGATAATGGAAGGCAATTTACTTCCCGGGTGATAAAAAAATTACTAAGTAAGTTGGTGCCCAACGTTTGTTTACGGCTAAATATTCCCCACAAGGTAACTCTTCCGAACGTGTCAATCGTACAATACTAGCGTGTATCCGATCGTATGTTAACGAGGGTCATAGATCATGGGATTTAAATCTTGATGCGATTACTCAGGCCATTCGCGGGTCTGTTCACGAATCTACCAGTTTTGTTTCTCATCTGCTAGTTTTTGGACAGCATCCAATCATGCATGGGTCAACGTATGATTTGTTACGAGGTGTATATTCATCAACTGGAAATTATATGAAGCCCGAAGGAAAGCCAGACGAATTGTATTTAATATCCGAAAAGGTTCGTGAAAATTTAGCCAGAGCTCAAAGGAGAGCCCCTGCTTCCTATAATCTGAGTAGTCGGCTACCGAAATTTGTCGTTATAATATACGGGTTTATTGAATTATTTGGTTTTGCTTATAGTTTCTTGTTTTTCTTCTTCTTCTTCTTTTACTGTGGTTCATTTGTGAGGTTTTTGATTTATAGTGTTTTTCCCCCTCCAATATGGATGTAATGTGTGATTAGATACAGTATGGCGGGCCATGAATTGAGGTAAGTAGGCAATTATTGGGTTTTAAACTGGGCGCTGGTTATTATTATTAATATTATTATTATTCATTATTTAATTATTATTTTTTTCTCTCTCTTCTCTCTCCCCACACGAGCAATCAAGGTCAATTCATACCTCGGAAAATCAACCCACTCCCTTAACCTAAGCTCTAGTCGCCAAAATGACCGTTCCGAGGTATATGAATTGACAAATTCAGTCTGTAGATCGGATTTTAATTAACGGTCTCATAACCATGACCGAAAGGTCCTGTTACAAGGTTAAACAATAAGTTAAATATTTTATCTACATTAAAATTATGTTTATTAAAATAAAATACAAAATAAAATGTTGACAAACATCACAGTTCATTTTTCCATGGTTCGACAGAATCCATTTCGTAAAGGCTGATATGTTTGTAAAAGCCGTTGGATAACCTGGTCTACATTTAAGTGATCCAAACGAAACAATTCCTGTGGCCAATTTATTACAAATTAATGCACCACCAGAGTCACCCTTGCATGTATTAGTTTCAGCAGTATCTCCGGCACAAATAATCGTGCTACTTATATATTTAAATTTTTTTATACAAATTGTGATTGAATCAATTTCAACATAACCAAAATATAAATTTTTTCGCCTAATATGGTTACGATGAAGTCCCCAACCTATTACTTGGCAATTCGTATTTATTGGAACGGATTCCTTTTGTAAACAAATTGGTTTTAATGAATTTTGGTTTAGTGGTATGTCACGGTTTAAAAATAATAATGACAAATCATTGAAAATTCCTTTAATGCCGCACATTTGAAAATTTGGATGTAATGCTACTCGATTAACACTAAACTGATATTGCGTGCTACTGCCTAGTATAATAATGCCCGCGTATACTGCAAATAATCTTGCAGGACGAATTTTGCAAGTATGCTTAAATACTACACAATGTCCAGCAGTTAAAATTTTGCTAGAACTTATGATTGAACCGCCACAATGAAAGTAACCACCATAATAAATTGCTACATAATGGGGAAATTGATTTTGAGCCGCTAGATTTCCTCCTACTATAAATACTTGCTTTGCTAGTTCAGCAAAACACTGGTTAACACATACGATACAAATAATTGATAAAACTAACATTTAAATTTAAAAACGAAAACATAATTACAAGCTGACATATTTGACAATGGCAATTTAGTTTTTTAATCAGACAATCAATTAAGCCACTTGTTGGCCGATAATTTTAAAAAATCAACTTTTTAGGTTGTGTGCCAATTGGTTAAAAAGTTAAATATTTCAACTGTGGTATATTGTAATAAAAATAAATTCACTTTTTAACCACTTTGCCGTGCCAATTGAAACCAGTTAAAATTTTTGACATTTCAGCATTTATCAATGTAAAAATTCAATTGATTGATTGATTGATTGATTTAGAATGTACGGCCAAGCATTAAGCAGGATCTCCCGGAAAGCGCCGGGCCTACCGTACACCCATTTTTATATATACTTGGAAGGATAAGGAAGGATATTAGTTAATTTTTGAGATTGACCCGGTTACAAACACCGTGACAGTCAATAGTTAGTAAATTTTTTGTGGGGTAGGGAAAGAAAAGGTATGTTAGTAATGACGGAATTGGTCCAGTTTCCTAGTAGCCAATATTCAAACTACTGTTAGTATAAGGCAATCACAGTTTTATTGAACTGCTCTGCATTTTGTCATCTCTTATCATCAACTCCAGTGTGCCACCATTCATCTGTAATCTGCAAAGGTTCCCTGAAAACAGAATATATTAATAAACTAATTGCTCTTAGCCGTAGGCTGTCAGAAATAGAATTAATTTCAATCTGAAATTATAATTTAATTAATTATAATATTATAAAATTATAATTCTGCAATCCATATGCTGTAATAAATTTGATTAGTTTCCCTTGAAATTCGTTCCGTTGTGTTTTTGCTTAAAATTAGGTGTTAATTTAGTACCGTACTATAGTGGTGATATAAATCATAATATAACAGTACAAAGATAATAAACTATATAACATACAATAATATAACAATATAAACACCAAAATTCAAATCTGAAACATAAGAATATACAAAATATAAAAATATAAAGATATCGAAATTAATTAAATAACATCGGCATTTGTACGCAAATTAAATGCAGCAGCGATACTTGATTCGACACTTATTATTTCACGGCCCTTAAGATCTTCGTTAAATCATGTAATTTGTAGGAGAAGCCGGCATCCACCATCTTCGGGATGATAGCTTTCAACAACGGCATACGGATATTCTTTTGGGTTTAACACAAAATCGTCAGAGCTTTTCTGGTACAGATATAATTTATATAACTTTATTTTATTAAATAAAGGATCAATTTTAAACATATAAATTTTAATTTAAACCCTAAAAGTGTCCACCCAAATATTACGCACAGACTAAAACACTCTACACTCCGACAAAACTAAATGAACCTAAGAATTACAAATTTTAGCTTAAAAACTAAAAAATTAGAGTAAACATTTTATCTATAATATTTATTATATTTTGCATATGTAATTAAAGGATTGTTATTTATTTTAATAATTTTAAGATAAAATATCATATATTGATTAGCAAATTGCGAACTACATTTTGCTAATTTATTTGTACTGCCCGAAAATTCTACAAATAGAACTTTATTAAAACAATTAAACATTCGAACTCGATCGAATCCACCGTTTTATAGCAATTGCCCTAGTGATATATGTACATACATGTATATATACATATTTCATCTATGTATTTAAAGAAAATTAAAACAAAATGTCCCAACACCAAAATAAAATAAATAACCAACACAACTGTGCAAATACAAGTCACGAAAGGATAATTTCAAAACTTTTTTAACATTTTAATATCAAAAAACCTAGAACCAACACGTGTTTTATATACATACTATCACAGAAAACACACTTTATCAGAAGTGAAGACACAAACAAAATATCACGGGCAACAACACCCCCTCCGCAAAATCCACAATTTCCAAATCCATCCAGTGAGCAACTCCAATTCAATCTACAAAAAGTTACAATAAAGCTTGAATGTGACAGACTTCCCCCATGGAACCCGCCCCATCGCCACTCGTTCCCCTTCACAGTCACACGCATACAAAATCCACTTCACTTATATAAAAACACTAACACAATCGTTTCCCCGGCCGCCCCCGCCACCTCCTGCGCGACCACCGATCGCACGCCATACCCTTCCCAATCCTGCTTCCCTCCTCTGCTGCTCTACAAATACACGCGCACATGCAGCTACACAATTCAACAAGAACAAAACATTCATCTATATTAAGATGACGCACCCAAAATCGTCCCACTGCTATCCAAATTCATACAGCAATCCCCCATACCTCTCCAATTCGGATATGCTGGCCAATAGCAACTCGATGACAAATACATTCCAATTCATAAAAAAAATTCTTTGACTTACACACACAACCCCACCCCACAGGAAACAATGAACCCCTTCACTACACAGTGCAAAGTACAAAACTCCATTGAGACCTGGCTTCAAAAAAAAAAAAAAATAGACTCACGGTGGTTGGACCGACAGTACAAGATGTTGTCCTGAGGTGTTCCTCTTTTACGAAAGGTAAATTCTAACATTCGATTAAAAACTATCGAGGACAACATATTCTTGCCGTACCCCAGAGCCAGTTATAAAAATTTCTGATAGCTTGTTCTCAACTTTGACACAACATTGCTGTCAACAGGTTGGCTAGTTGCATGCGTAAACGCAGCTCATACATATGATTATCAACCGCTTTGAAATTCAAATCAGCCCCAATTTACAAATTGCCCCAATGCAATGTACAGCCCTGAGACACACGATCTCCACTGTTTGGCCATCTAGTTTCCTGAAAACGAGCTCCAAGCGATACTCTTTCATGGTTAATAGAGTGCCATCAAACGCCCCTGGTCCTCTTAGCCACTGCACCTTCCACCCACCGATCATAAACTGCGTGTGTGTCAACATAAGTGGGGGTTGGCTAAAATATTAGCGGCATCCATCCCCTGATGTAGTTTTAGGGTTAGTGAAAAATATTGGATCTTAACTAAATTTCCGTGAAGGGGAATCGAGCGAGTAGCCCTTATTATTTTCCCAGCGTTTAATATGTACAATACCCTCTTGTTGATACATTAAACATTGAGGCTTTCTATGGATGCGGGTAGTCAGCCCAGCGATCCAATACTCGTCCAGCCACCTCCCACGATAAGCTGCGGTAGGATGCTGTGGTGAAGATCCAAGGGTCGCATGCTCGCCTAGAAGTCCCTCACGAAGCATGGGAGTCCCTGTGGTTAGCAGGGCACTCCCATGCCTCGTAAAAGACTTCCAAACGAGCATGCCATTCCTTAAATGCCACCACAGCACCCTTTGCCCGTCGCAAGAGGCGACTAAACCAAAATTGGATCGCTGCGCCGACCACGCGCCTCCACAAAAAGCTCACTGTTAAAATAATCAACAAAAGGAAATGTGGGTACCGCCAAAACTCAACTCGAACCCCTTTTTTGCGTGTTAACGGACCCGCAGTTCAAGACCGGTACGCGAAAAGCGAAGCCGCTAAGAAAACCAGGCGAGTCAGTCTGCTCTACATCAGTCATGAAAGAGCATCGCCCCGAATTCGTTGCTCTCCAAGAAACTCGAGAAAATGTGGAGACCCGGTATCTCAATGCTATACACCACTCCACAACGGAGACGACCTCGGTAATCTTGGGGCTGGTTTCTCCTGGGTCCCAGGTGAAACAGGCCGATTCCGACCCCAAAGCAGCTGATAATGGTGTGTACAGTCGTGATAAGCTACTCTTACACATGCAGTCAGCCAACCTGTCAATCATTTGTGTTCATGTGCCCATTGATGTAAGCCACCCAAAGATAAAAACTAATTTTACAATAATTTGAATAATGTGATGGGATCCAAAATTATGATTGATGTCTTAAATGCACTGTTCAATAATTGTCAAATGCTGTCGGTCCCAAAATCAACGAGTTCAAACCAAAACACATGATCGCTGGTTCTAGACACCAAAACGCAACAGAGTCTCGCACTCCACACTGTGCAATGAAGAATCCCACTACCCCCCGCAAAACAAAACTATGTGTATGAATCAGAAAATCCCTCCCCTACACTAAAATACATCTATCACCAAATCACCATTGGCCAACATTTCCAAATTGGAGAAACATAAAAAAACTGCTCCACGAACCTAAACAACAATAGGAAATGACTCTAAGCGCATCACCCAATCTGAACAAATAACACTTTGCTCTTGCTAAACTATGCAACTACACATGCACATGCATTCGCAGAACAACAGAAAAAAACAAAATTAAAAAACATATAGCATGCGATCGGCGATCGCACAAGAAATAACGAAAACCAACCGAAAACACAACCGTGTTAGCGCCTTCATACAAATAAAGCACTCTACAGACTACATGCATGTGACTGTGAAGAAAAACGAACGACAATAAACAAATTCCATAAAAAAAATCTATCACATTCAAGCTCCATTGCAACCCCCTACAAACCAAATTAAAGTCACCCACCAGATGGATTTAAAAAAATATGGACTTCGCAGAAAAAACGCAGTTACTCGTACTATTCCGCCCGTGTCCCCACCTCTGACAAGCATACTCCCCTTGATATAATGTACCACATATTTTCCCTTGCTAAAATTAAGATCGCATCCCTTAAAATAAACAAAAACAAAAACCCATACATACATACTTATATATAACGAAGGGACATGCGGTTTATTTGTGACAACAAAACTACTAAATTTGTATAATTTTGTTATATGTATACATATCGTCACCTCAGTATTTAAATAATTTAAGTGCATTTTTTGTCATTCTTAAGTTAACACTGCCATCTACAAAATCGTGACCTTTCGATTGACAGTTTCAAAATGTTGATAACCCTTCTCATCAAAAGATATCAATATGACGAATGGTACATAACTACATATATAAGAAACATTTAGTTCCTTTAAAACTTAAATGCAATTTTCCCATTTTACCTTTTGGTCGTTTGTAATACTCAAATGACGATATACAGATTTGAAAAATAAATTATTACGAATGATGAAGCAGAATCACCAACAGAAATCGGGTATATATATGTAAAACCTGTAGTATATAAGTGCTCTCAATATATATCCATAAACAAAAGAGACGAAAACCTTTATTTTGTTTCCATGTACGCAAGCAGTGTTGCCAAATGCGCACTTTCAGTGCACTTTTAGCACTATTCAATATTATTTTGCACTATTAAAATAGCATTTGCACCTAAGTACATATTGGTACTATTTCAGATTTTTAGCATCCAATTTGGTACTATTTAGGATTTAATGCCATCTATCTTTTACAATAAAAATTTCTGTTGTTTTAATTGCTCAAAATATGCAATCAAAGGAATAAAACTAACTCATTCTATATTATTATTCTATGTTATATAGTTACATGTATTTTCATATAATTTTGTAAAGAAAGGGAGAAAGGTTGAGAAAAACGCGGTCATCGTTTACAGTATTCAAAATTCAAAGTAACCAAACGAATCTAAAAGTGTTAAAAGTTTTGTGTCGAATTTTATTAAAATTTTAGTAATTAAAGTTTAAATTTTGTATATTGTGGTGTACCGAAACAATACAATAATACGTGTATGTATGTATAAATAATTTACTAGCTGTAAGGATAAGAAAAAGTAAGTTTATTTATTAATATTTAACCATTTCACTTATGTTAAATAGTCTATGCATAGTGAATAGTGATAGACTATGAAAATACAACAAAATGTGAATTGATAATAAAATAAATCATATAAATAAACTCCCGGTTTGTGGCATAACCACCGACCAATTGGTTGTAACGGATCAAGGTGCGAAACCCAGAGGTGTCATTAAAACGACACCTTTGGGATCCGCACCCCGATGGCGTTAACAGAATCTTCGGACCAGAGGCTGAGCGCGGTAATTGAGCCGGCTAGAACTCAGGGAGTGATGGGCGTGGGATTTGCCCAGCATGGTCCAAAGCTTGAAAAACCGCGGGATGGAAAACAGGAAAGGAAAAGGAAGGAAAAAAGGTGGGAGAGTGGATATACTCACCCTTCGGCCATCATGCGCCCCCACACGCATGAGACCGAACCGTCGAGATCATCACATCATCACAATAAACAAATTATTTTGACATTATAAAATTCAAATAAATTTAATTAAAAAAAAATAATGGAAAAAAATTATCAACAAGAAAAACAACAACAAAATAAATCCTTAACTAACTTAACTATAAAAAATACAAAAAAAAACTTAACTACGACTTATCTAAATTACCAACACCAAAAAAAATTAAAAAAAATACAAATCTTAATCTTACCCCTCCACCAACATGAGCCTTAAAATTAAATTTGTATAATATGAATTTGATGTTGAATTTGTTATTGTTGTTGTTGTTGTTGACGTTCTGCAGCTCAATTTTACGTTAAGTATTATAATTAGGATTATAACGTCGGTGTTGTTAGGATTATTGTTGTGTTGGTTATTATTATTATGGTGGTTGTTATTATTGTTGTAGTTATTCTTATTATTATATTTTTTTAATTTTATTACGGGTTACCAACACCACCAGTTCGTTTATTACGGTTCACGTTTAATATGGTTCACCAAAGTTTACGTTTATTACGGTTCACCAACACCACCAGTCCTTGTCCAGCTGATGGTACATTAATTTAAGGTAAATTACTCGAACCACGTTTGCTCACACTTTTACAAATTCTAATTTTTTTTTTCAATAATATATATAGGTCTATGCCTATGTAATAAATATGTATATTTTCAGATAAAATAATATATTTTTAATTTTTATTTAATTTATCAAACTAAATATTTATTTTTTTTTGTATTTCTCAAACTAAGTTTTTACTTCACAATACTGTTATTTAATCTTTCAAACTATATTTTTACTTCACAAACAAATTTGTTTTTTACGTTTTTTTTTGATTTAATTTAGGAAACTAAATTTTATAAGTTTTTTTTTCGTTATAATACTTTTATTTAATTTATTTAATTTCGCATATAAAACTCGAATTTTGCAAACAATCTCACTATTTTCTCCCATGCGTGTTTCAATTAACCACCAACAAAAAAATCTCGACTATCAAGCGTGGTTCAACTAACCACCAATAAATTTCGACTCTCTTTATCAAATTTAATTATCGACTGACCCCCCGCATGGCAATGGACGCATTTATATATAATTATACCGGTGAATATGAATTCTCCTCTCTTTACAATGCTTGTACAAGTATGCGTTTGTACACCCACTCACATCCCGTTACTCAAGTTGTGAAACGAAAGTAAGAGAAGTGAGCGGGTACACAAACACAACACACAGAAATCATTATAAAGAGAGGAAAATTCATCAGCGGTGGTCACAGATTGTAGCGCGTACCACTAGGTACGCGTTACATGGTGTCCAATGTTCAACAACATTTCGTAGTTTATAAATATAGTGCTAAAATTGCATAATTATAGTGTTTTCCTGTATCTTGTATTTAAGTTCTATTAGTAAAATTATTTTTACAGTTGATATTTCGCCATATTTATGTTGTACGATAAGTTTACGAAAGTATAAGATTCGTATTAGATTTCGAATAAGAATAGTACGAATATTATTCAAATATGAATCTTGTACTTTCGAATTCGTAAAAAAGATTCAAATTATTTATTTCCATTATTGATTAGATCACGCAAGTTTTAATATTTTGTAACGATGGAATGTCATTACCATATGGACAACGATAACGACGATTATTCAGATATTTCTGATAGCAGTGAGTAAGTTAATTTTTAAATTTATTTATAAATAAATCTTTTTGCACTCTAAAAATCAATTGAACTTTAAAACTCTTCCTATTTGTCTTAATGTTTAGGTCCCGTGCTCGCATTGTTTCGCCGAAATTAAAAAAAATTTACATAAATGATGTCCCTACTAATTCTAAATCTAATAGATATGCAAAAGTTGCTGATAGCGTGCAGTAAGTTTTATTTTTAAATTATTTTTTGATATCTACCAACGGACATTTGATTAATATTATAATGCATAAATATTATCTTTGTTATGGTTTAGGTCACCGGTTTATGATAAAAACAAATATGTAACAGCCGCCCATGTCGAATCTAATCTTACCATAACTTTGAAAGATACCTATAACGAAAAGTAAGTTTAATATATTTAATTAATTTGTTTATACTTCCAATCAGATCATATAATTAATCATTGTGTATCATTTCTGGTATGGCTTAGATCTCACACTTCCGGTTTACCGAGCAAAGAGCAAATACAAACAATTGAATCCGATGAATATTCAGATAATGTCGAAATTGTTGCAATCGATGGCAATGTGTAAGTTTAAAATATTTAGAATAGTTTAGCTATTCGAAACTGTAATTTAATTTTTTGCAATATTTTGTATATGTCAAAGTACAAAGGTTTACAAAACAAAATGTCAAACACGAAGAAATTATACAGAATTCGCGATGATTGGTTCAAAAACACAAAGTATCAAAACTGGGTTGTAAGAGTAGAAAACAATACAAGCAAAGTATCATGCAAGTACTGCAAAATTGCAATATATGCTAAAAAATTCATTTTAGATCGTCATGCTAGTAGTAAGAGTCATATCGCTGCGTCCAAACCATTTAGTGACAGGCGTCAACACACCTTAACCTCTCTCAAAACCAAATCTAATAATAACAACGGCTTGGAAACCTATTTATCTTTGTATGTAGCTTGCCACCAGTCAATTTTACCCACTGGACATTTATGTGATGTAATTAATTCAAAGTGCCAAATAACACCAGAAATTAAGCTACGCAGAACCAAATGCAGTAATATAATACAAAATGTATTAGGCGTACATTTTCGTGCAGATCTAAAACGCGACATAGGTAGTTCTCCATTTAGCCTATTAATTGACGAATCGAACGATATAAGCGTAATTAAATATTTGGGTTTGGATGTTATGTATTTCTCTCGTCAACATAGGAAAATTGTTTCAACATATTTGGAACTATGTGAGTTATCAAAGTGCGATGCGCAATCGATTGTCTGCGCAATAAAGGACACGCTAAACAAATTTAATTTAGACATTCAAAATCTATTGGGATTGCTAACGCATCGGTAATGACCGGCATCAACAATGGAGTTCATGCAATTTTAAAAAAAGAAACACCTTCTTTAATATTAATACGATGTGCATGTCATTCGATTGTTTTAGCCGTACATCATGCCAGCAAATGTCTCCCGTTGGAGGTCGAATTTTTATTGAGAGAAACCTATAACTGGTTTGCACATTCAAGTCTTAGAATGCACCAATACAAAGAATTGTATAGATTAATTAACGATGATGCAAATCCTTTAAATATCCCAAGAATATCTGATACCCGCTGGCTTTCTATTGAAAAGTCAATAAAAATCATTTTATCCGCATGGTTGGAGCTTAGTACGATGTTTAATATCGAAAAACATCAGTGCAAAACCGCAGACATATTAAGCAAAATGTACTCTAACGACATAAATAAAATATATTTTATTTTTTTAGCACCAATTTTAAAAGAAGTTTCGAGCGTTAACACTGCGTTTCAATCTAAATCAGCCGATCCATCAAAATTGTTAAATGATTTAGTAAATTTACTAAAATCACTAGCAAGAAAAATTATTTACAACAGAACATGTGACGTAATTACAATGAATATAACAGACTATATAGATTGGTCATCGCAATTGGGATACGCGTTTGAAACAGAAGTGAAAAATTTACCTGAACTAGACCAAAATTCAATCAGAAAAAATTGCATTGTTTTCATTCAAAATTTAATAAACGAATTAAAAAATAGATTACCAGAAAACATTTTGCGGCTAAAACAAATGTACGTTATCAGTATTGATAAAGTTTTGTGTAAACATAAAGAGTCTATATTACCGATTTTAAAATGTTTTGAAACTGATCCTGGCGTCATCACTGAAATTGAATTTGAATACAACAACATTGATACAATTAAATGGCAGTCTACAACAACTACAGATTTATGGGTAGAGGTAGATCAATATCGAGATGCTGCTGGTCAAAATCCATTTGAAAATATATCGAAGTTTGCCATAAAATTACTAATACTTCCTCATTCCAACGCCGATATCGAACGAGTATTTAGTCAAATGAACTTGGTGAAAAATAAAACGAGAAATCGGATGCAATTTGAAATGTTGAACGCTATTCTTACGATTCGATTTGGCCTGCAAAGATATAATCAATGCTGCAACAATTATGATCTGCCAACCGAAGTGATCAAAAAAGTTGGTACCATGGTCGCTTACCATAAGGAAGAGGAGGAATTACCTATTGAGGAGTTACTAATTCACTTGGATTAGAATTTGTATTTGTGTAGCGTTCGAATCGAAACATGTTTTTTTATTTATGTAAACATTTTATTATATTTGGTATTTATTTGCATTATCTAAATCATGAATTTATATGTGAAATAATTTAAGTTAATTTTTTGTGATATTATTTTGATATGCTTTAGCTATTCAGTATTTTATTATATTTTATATTTATTGGGTTCAGATTTACTATATATAAATTATAAATTTATATAAAATTGGATCAAATGGTTATTACATTTTTGTGATATTTAATAAGATTAAATCAATTAAAAGACTGAATTTTGCTAACTATATGGTTGTTATTCAATTAAATAAATTGCCGTTCTGCCTAACCAAATTTCATTTTATACCTAACATTAAATTTGGGAGGGCATAATTGAGCATTATTATTTTGTAAGTTATTTATCAGGATACTGACTTTGTACCGAAATAAAAAACTGGATTTTATTCAAAATTTTGTTTTTTTGTTGTAATTTTACGTAAATATTTTTTGCACTATACACCATCAATTTAGCACTTATTTGACATTAGTTTAGCACTCATCAACAAAAAATAGTTGGCAACACTGTACGCAAGTACATTTACCACTAACTATTTACCGTTGGGAACAATGAAATCTATTTACAAGAAGACGAGCACATGTATAATTAACTCTAATTCATCAAGAAACACTGACAACGCACATTTCTACACACAATCGAATTATACTAACGTACATTTAATTTTCTTGGGTAAATTCATATTGTAAAATGAAATATAAAAAAAAATATATAACATCTGACCAACACAATCTACCAAAATAAAGAAATCTGGTATTTTATTAAAATAAAATTCTACCTGTACTCTGGGAAAAGCGTCAGAGTTCCATTTTCAATCCATTAGTTTATTTTTATTAATCTATAAACACTGACCAAAAACACTGACACTCACTCACTTTATTAATCACCAAATTAAATAAAATAAAATAAAATAAAATAAAATAAAAATTGAAGAGATCGAGACAAACACAACCGATCTCTTCAACGATTAAAATTGTACTCTTTATCATTGTAAAAATTCAATAAAAAAAAATTTAAAATTTGTTCAAATCTATCTTTCGATGTTTGATAATTCAGTAATTAACACAGTTGGGCGTGCAAATTACACAATGTAATTTACTGTAATTTAAAATGTAAACGATTATTTTATACATACTGTAAAATATAAATCAACTTTTTCATTACAATTATCGCCATTTGTTACCAAATCTCTTAATTAAAGAAAAATTGACTTTATATTACAGTGAAGTGTATTTGTGTTTTTTATTGTGATATTTGTACATATGTAAAAATGTAAAATAAAGTGCTACTTTCCTATGATAAAAAATATTTTGACAATGAAATCTTGACACCTGCTATCAATAAATGTAATTTGATGAACGCTTCGTTTTTCGTGAGAGGAGTTAGCATATGGAAATCCTTGAATGGTAACTGCTGGGTTTCAAAAAGAATATTTTTCCCAAATTTAATTATTAATGTATTAATCAATTTATCTAGTATTAATTCTATGGTAAGGTTAGTATAATGGTATTGCTGCAAACTTAGGTTATGAAAAATTATTAATTGTAATTAGAGTAAGAAAAATTAAATTGAATTAATAAAATTCACTACAGTTCCACGCTTAAATTCGATAATCATATTCGCTACCTCTTTACTACACTGGACATCAAAGGCATAATGCATAGGCATTTTATCGAATGGATAGAATAGGGCTAGTAATTTCAGGCATACATTTATTAAATCAGGGTGAGACGGGTAGTGATAATTTGGTTGATTTTGTCCTGTTTGAAATTAATAAAGATTTAAATTTAAAAGCCAGTCAAACGATTATAGATTCACTTCATTCATTTCACTGCAGAGAATTATTTTATTTATGATTAAACGTCAAATTGCAATTAGTTTTCCGCTACATATCGAAAGAAATATGCACTCTTAAAAATATTTTATTTTAGTTTATTCAAATGTAGCTAGATGGCACTATGTCACTAGTTGTTTATTTTGTCGAATATAAGAACTAGTTTAAGACGTAAACAGATGGCATTGAAGACGGATAGGTGATTTTTATAGTCTCAATGTAGATAACTAAAAATTGAAAATAATTATGATTAACCATTTAAATAAAATGTTTAATTGGATTTTCTAATGCAAGTTATTCTTATAAACAAATGTTTGTATCATTTATTCAATATTTTAAATTATTTCTGGACGGATCCTCGTTTTTTAAATATAATTTACATATTTTTGTAAAATACACATTTTTTTTTGTAATTTACGTTATTTACATGTAAAATGGAGAAAACGTTTTTTACATGTAAAACGCCCAACCCTGGTAATTAAAGTACACTAAAATGAAACAACTTGAACGACTTTAATTTAATGTAGTTAAGAGCTTGACTATTTATTAGAGACTGATTGACAATGGTTACCAATACTATCATTGACATTAGTGTTACCTAATGAAGTGAAATTTAACAATGTAATTTCAACACTCCCACTCATTGTTATAATTTAAATTTACGATACTTTACTTTAAACATTGGTGTTCACGATCATAACACATTTACATAAAAATAAAGAACATAAGCTATAGACATCTATGCCTTCACCTCGCAATTATTTTATCCATAAATTGTTCGGTATTAAGGTCGCCTTCCAATTATTATTCATACGGATTTTCAATTCTGATTTATGAGTTATGATGTGGATTGTCAAAATTTATACAAATAAAGAAAATAAAATATCAGCTGTGCTGAGGACAGATTACAATTGGCGACGGTATAACACACACCTATTTTGAACGAGTAAGCTGCTACACTCTTAAATAACTTAACTAAATAAAATTGTAAATTAAACTACAACAACAACTTAAATAAATAATTGTAAACACACACACACACATTTTGATTGAGTAAGCCATAACATAATTGGTCCTTCGAGCCGGATATATTCATCTGATACATATCGCCAGGTGGTAATATTGAGACAGTACACTGTACATTAGTAAGTACGCCATTGTTAAAATTTATATATGCTCGTTCAAAATACGCAATTTAAGTGAAAGTGAATAATACAAGATATAAACAACTATTTGCAAATCATTATTGGCAATCCGCACCCGCACGTTAAGATTTATTGAAGCATTTAAGGCCACGGTGATTAATTTGCATTTTCACTTAAACTAACAAACCGTAAGCATAGTGTGGAATCTGCTTAAGTTAAGATTGTTACGTATAAACTAAGTTAACGGACACGTGATAAACCTAGAAATAACAGTGTTCGCGCATAGTGGATATTATAAATATTATAACGGTATTAGTGTAAAAGCATTTCGCATCATTGGTCAATCACGTGATAGTTAAACTGGAGTGGTGTTTCGTATAAAAAAGTGATTAATCATAAATCATTAGCCACGCGTCAAGTAAAAATTTATTTGTTCGTTAACTGAATATCGACGTTAAGGTTGTTCCATATAAGTTAACTGTAATATTAGGTGAGATTCGTTAGTGCAAATTATCAGTAAAGATGTCATCAGAAAAAATTAAGGACTGGACAGCAAAGCGAGGTCAAGCGAAGGGTAGCATCACACGCATCACTTCATTCGTAGAAGGTTTAAATAAAGATACTCGGACTAACGAAGCGTCATCTCGGTTAGAATTATTAGAGCGTGCATTCAATGATTTCAAAGAAGCTGATTCAAGGTTACTTGCTTTAGAGTGTGTGTCAGAAATTATTGATATCGAATCTAAATATTTAAATTTGAAAGTAAAGTTAAGTGAGTTTATATCCAGCCGTGTATCAACGACTACATCAGTAATCGACGAGTTTAATAAAATCATTGCAAGTACAACGGCACAGCAAAACGAATTTCTAACAAATTTTACAAATACACTATCAACATCATTGAATCAGAGCATCTTAAATCAGTCATCAGAAGAACCACATTTTGCTGCAAGGCTTCCCAGATTACAAGTACCAACATTTTCTGGGGATTATAAGGAATTCCATAGTTTTAAGGATCTATTTACCGCATCTGTTCATACTAAGTCATATCTCGCTGATGTCGAAAAGTTTCAATACTTAAGAAGTTGCCTGAAAGGCGAACCTGCCGAGCTTATACGACATTTCTCAATATCGGATGCAAACTATAAGGCAGCTTGGTCGAAAATTTGTGATCGTTACGACAAGAAACATATCGCGATAAGTCATTTCATACGAACATTCCTTGATTTACAACCTATCAGACAAAGTTCCGCTAACAAATTGAGAAATTTACATAATATTGCTGATCAAGTTATTCGTGGACTTCAAGCAATGGGTCCAGAGGCCGAATCACGAGACCATTGGCTTTTGCATATTTTATTAATGAAAACCGATACTGAAACGCAGCAAGCCTGGGCACTTTCAAGTTCCAGTAAGAGTAGTCCAACATTCGAAGAGTTCCTCCATTTCATTAATAATCGCTGTGACGGATTAGAGCCTTGTGAATCCATAGAACCCCAAAGTAAGTCATCATATTATGTAAATTCATATATCGTTTCAGCTAACCAAGGGTATCCAAGGCCAATGAGACCATGTCCGTTGTGTAATCAGCCACACAGGTTGTTCGAATGCGATAAATTCAAAGGACTCGAGTCAAAGAATAAACGGAGCGAAGTACTGAAACTAAATGCATGTTTTAATTGCCTTTCCACATTACATCGAGTCAATAGATGTCAATCGCAACGCTCATGCCAGAAATGTGGTCGCCGGCATCACAGTATGTTACATGATGGTGTCGCATCCCGTGTAATCAGCAACGTACAATCAGTTAAAGTAACTCAAGAAGCAATTCAGTTGCCACCATCGAATAACGGGGCCACATCAAACGTTACAAGTTTGCATATCCCAACTCATATTAACAAAGATGCATGCCAATCCGAGCAAGTTAAACCCGAAGGAAGTAGCGCTAAAATTAATTTGGCACAATCAGGTTATGCCATATTGCCCACAGCAGTAGTATTAACACAGAATCGTTACGGTCGCAGTCACGAGTGCAATGCACTGCTGGATTCAGGATCACAAATATCATTTATTTCGGATTCGTATGCGAAAAGCTTACAATTACCGCGTCAAAGAGCTAATATTGTTGTTGGTGGACTTGCCACATCTAATACGATAACTAAGGGTAAAACAACCATTACAATTCGATCAAAATACGACAGTTCAATTGAGATTCGCCTGACTACGTTTATCGTTGACCATATAACTACAACTTCACAGTATAAGCAAGATAATATAAAAGCACCACAATTTGATGGCATACAGTTAGCTGATCCAACATACTACGATAAGAAAACCATTGACATTCTCATAGGCGCTGACCAATTCTTTAACATTTTAAAAATCGGTAAGCGAATCACATCACCACACTTACCCATAGCACAAGAAACAATATTTGGTTGGGTCATATCTGGACACTCGCAAGCTACGGAAATTGATGAAACTGGTACAATATGCGATATTCATATAGCAGTTCAAACTGAGGTCAATTTGGACTCAACACTCAAACGATTTTGGGAATTAGAAGAAATTACCACAACAAATGTATGGAACGAAGATGAGCATAAATGCGAGCGACAGTTTAAAACTACCACAAAGCGTAACGATTCAGGAAGGTTTATTGTACAACTTCCATTTAAGGACTGTGTCCCATCGCTGGGTGATACCTTAACAGCCGCAAAATGCAGATTACTGGCCATGGAGCGTAAAATAGAAACGAACGCTATCTTTGGGAAAATGTACCGAGAATTCATGGAAGAATACGAATCATTGGGGCATATGGTCAAACTATCATCTAAGGAATTAAACATAGCACGTGATGGAGTGTGTTATTTACCACATCATGGTGTTTGGAAACACAACAGTGAGACCACTAAGCTAAGGGTCGTGTTTGACGGGTCCTGTCAATCATCTACGGGGACATCACTGAATGATAACTTATTAATTGGTCCCACAGTTCAACCAACATTGTGGACTGTATTGCTTCGATTTAGAAGGTTTCCTATTGCATTAAGTGCCGACATTGAAAAAATGTATAGGCAGATTTTGATTGATTCAGATCAAACCAGATGCCAAAGAATTTTATGGAGGAGTTCGAAAGATAGGCAAATATAACATTACGAGCTGAAAACAGTAACGTACGGTACATCAGCGGCATCATTCTTATCAACCAGAGCATTACTTTTAGTGGCTGAAGAAACTGAGCAAACATTTCCCGCAGTATCAAAAATAATTAAACAGAATTTTTATGTTGATGATCTTCTTACTGGCGCTAATGACGTAGCTGAAGCTACACAGTTAAAAACCGATCTACTATCAATATTACAAAGCTACGGATTTCCATTAAGGAAATGGAAATCGAACGTACACCATTTGGGGGATCACTTCCAATCCATTTCCCTTTCGGATCAGCATAATTTTACACAAGTACTGGGGTTATTATGGGATCCTGCCAAAGACGTATTTTACTTCAACGTAAACATTCCAAATGAAAACGTTCGTACCAAAAGAGGAATACTCTCAGTAATATCAAGAATATACGACCCTTTGGGTTGGTTATCGCCATTTATAATAAAAACCAAGTTGATGATGCAACACTTGTGGCTAGCTAAGGTGTCTTGGGACGAAGAAATATCAGAGGAACTGCAGGATAGATGGTTGGACATCAAGCATGAATTCAAAACAATCGAGAAAATCCGAATCCCGAGGTGCATTGGTCCAAATTTGATTAACATCGAAATACATGGGTTCAGTGATGCAAGCGAGCTCGCGTATGCTGCTTGTGTCTATTTCCGAATTAAGTCCAACAATGATCAAATTACAACTAACTTGGTAACCAGCAAGAATAAAGTAGCGCCTATCCAGGTCATAAGTCTTCCCCGATTGGAATTATGTGGTGCACATTTACTAGCTAAGCTCATCACCAATGTTTGCCGCGCATTCGAATTTACAGATACTCCAATTTGCTTATGGACTGATTCAACGGTAGTGTTGTCGTGGTTGCAATCAGGTCCACCAAAAAAATGGAAAAATTACGTTGCAAACCGCACATCTGAAATTCACAAATTAGTACCAAATGCGATCTGGAGACACGTAAGCGGTAAGAATAACCCTGCAGATTTATCAACCCGAGGAATCAACGTAAGCCAAGTACTATCAAACGAGTTATGGTGGAAGGGACCAAACTGGCTTTTTACACCCGATGAGCCATGGCCAAAACAATTTCCTGTGAACGAGACAAATCAAGAGCGACGATTGAACGTGATCAGCTTACAACTAAGCACGAATAAAGATACTTCAATAATTGACGAAATGATTAACAAAACCGCAAGTTGGTCTAAATTAGTAAGAATACTCTCGATCATGTTAAGATTTACGTTCAATATTCGCAACGCTACGGTGAAAAAATCAGGATGGTTGTCCATAGAAGAGCTTAACGAAGCGGAAACTACAATCATAAAACACATACAACAAGAAGCATTTTATCACGAAATAAGTACTTTAAGAGAAAACAAACAGCTAAAAGCAAATTCACCACTACTGGCATTAACTCCGTTTATCGACCATATCGGCTTATTACGAGTGGGTGGCCGATTGGAAAACGCAACTTGCTCATACGCAACTAAACATCCTTTAATCATTCCAAAGAACCACAAGCTAGCGACAATGATATTAAATTATTTACATAGAAAGCATCTACATCCTGGACCTGCACTAATTGTTTCACTTTCCCGTATGAAATACTGGATTCTTGGAGTACGAAAAATAGCACGAACTGTAAGCCAAAAATGTGTCGCTTGCCTCCGTTATTCGAGACATACTTCATCACAATTAATGGGAAATTTACCAAGCGAACGAGTCATCCCATCCCGCCCATTTTCCAAAACAGGAGTTGATTATGCAGGGCCGATTATGCTAGCATCTAAGCGAGGCAGAGGATCGCGACTTATTAAAGGATACATCGTAATATTTGTATGTCTATGTACAAAGGCTCTTCATATCGAAGCAGCCTGTGATATGACGACAACGACATTCATGGGTGCTTTAAGGAGATTCACAGCACGAAGGGGAGTACCTAATCAA
Source organism: Tipula confusa (assembly GCA_963556175.1). NCBI lineage: Eukaryota > Metazoa > Arthropoda > Insecta > Diptera > Tipulidae > Tipula > Tipula confusa. The sequence goes on from OY744476.1 coordinate 140,946,880, forward strand.
ATTTTATCAGATAACGGGTCTAATTTTCGAGGAACTAATCATTTGTTAACTGATCTTTTCAGAATGTTCCAGTCTGACGAATACAATTACGCAGCACAGCAATATGCATTAGATAACCAAATCAAATGGTCATTTATTTCCCCACTTTCACCAAATTTTGGCGGAATCTGGGAACGAGCCGTCCGATCAATCAAGGCGCATTTAGTAAGGGTTGTAGGGAACTCGCACTTGACGTTTGAAGAAATGTCTACAGTACTAGCACAGATCGAGTGCATATTGAATTCCCGACCGTTATGTCTTATAAATAATGAAGATCCAACAAATATTGATGCACTCACCCCGGCTCACTTTTTAACCATGGGAACCTCTGCCCTAATACCCGATACAAATTACACGGAAATCACCGCTTCGAGGCTAACCCGTTGGCAACACGTTCAACAGCTTGTCCAATCCTACTGGAAAAAAATTTCGAGGGATTATTTACATACGCTACAACAAAGAACGTCAGCGAAATTCAAAACACGCAATATCCAAATCAACGATATAGTATTGGTGAAAGAGGGAAACAATCCACCAGGTATTTGGCCAATGGGAAAAGTCATTGATATACATCCAGGAGCTGATGGCATGCATCGTAAGAGTAGCTACAGTTAAATACAAGGAATCGGTATTCAAACGTCCAGTTTCAAAATTACTTCGACTACCAACTAATGATGAAGACCAATTAGATAATTGTTAAAACTTCCAGCTTTAACGAAGGGGAGTTATGTTCACGATCATAACACATTTACATAAAAATAAAGAACATAAGCTATAGACATCTATGCCTTCACCTCGCAATTATTTTATCCATAAATTGTTCGGTATTAAGGTCGCCTTCCAATTATTATTCATACGGATTTTCAATTCTGATTTATGAGTTATGATGTGGATTGTCAAAATTTATACAAATAAAGAAAATAAAATATCAGCTGTGCTGAGGACAGATTACAATTGGCGACGGTATAACACACACCTATTTTGAACGAGTAAGCTGCTACACTCTTAAATAACTTAACTAAATAAAATTGTAAATTAAACTACAACAACAACTTAAATAAATAATTGTAAACACACACACACACATTTTGATTGAGTAAGCCATAACAATTGGTTAAAAAAACGAGGTGGCTGTGTCGTCTGCACGGCCGTAGTGATACGTGATAACGTAAATATAAAGTGTGAGAAATGATAGACTGTATAGATTTATTAAAACCGATTTATTTATTTCTAGCACCCGCGCCATCGGAGGTGTACAAACGATTAAGTATTGGTCGATGGTACTAGAAATACGATATGAAGGGCAAGGTCTCTGAGGTGATGTTCCTTGTGATGTGATATCGAGGCAAGTGCCTCCCAAAGTCTTCGGGTTTAGTGTGTTGGAAACGCAATTTAGATTGAAGGCGTCTTTATTGAAGCGCAGGAATTCAGTTTTAGCGATGACATTGATGTTGAAGTCGCCGCATAGTACAAGGGCCATGTCAGTGTCATCGCTGATATAAGGCTTTGAGAGGTTGTTTATGTACGGGAGGAGAGCCAGGTAGAAAAGTAAGCGGATGTTCTGTATTATTGTCCCGGGATGAATATAGACGGAGCCTAATACAAAACTGAGGTTGATGTCGTCAGTGTCCAAGAAAACTTCAGCGAGACAAATATCACCAAATGAGCGAGTGTGCATATCCTAGTTGTTCACGCTGATATCAAGTCGCCTACAAGATGATTGGGCGAAGATATGCTTATAGATGGCCACTCCGCCAGCTTCATTAGTGCTCGTTGAGGTGTGGCTATTTATCCGCGTAATGCACTCGTAGTTATGAATATCAATCAGCTCCTCATCGTCACGCATCCAAGATCTCACTTAATGCCAGATAGTCGCATCGCTGAATAACTGAATCAGTTTCAATGTCACCTGCGTGGACGCAGCAGTGTTGTTGCAAAAGCTTTGCACCAACGTTGTCCCTGTGGGAAGCATGTGGCGTTCAAGTCGCCTGAACTCGTTGCGGATCTCGCGCATTGCCGGCACATCGCTTCCTCTCCTTCCGTGTAAGAACCGAAGTGGCACATCATTCTCGGTGGTTATATATACATCTTGTAATCTGGTAGCTCTGCTGAGTGCCACATAGACGAGCTGCAGTTGCTTCTGGATCGAATACTTATAGACGAGCTCATTAAATGTGCCACCCTGAGACTTGTGAACTATAATGGCGCAGGCGGGCATAAGTGGAAACAGCTTGCGTTTGCACTTTACAGTTTTGGTGAGCGATATGTTCACTATCCGTTGCTTGATCGGGACCCAAGTCAGTGAAAGTTCGTCCGGCTTGCTAAGCACATGAGGGCGATATTTTATTTTTGCGTGTGTGCCGATGGACTCGTGTGGGACCTCAAACCAAAGGGCCGCCGTCGATGTCGATGCGTCTGTGTCTTCTTCTGTTTTATTGATACTTCGTATATCAAAGGGCTCTATATATCGCAGGATGCCGATTGCGCCATTCACTAGTCCGTCGGCCACGTCGATGTTGACTGTAATCATATATGGATAGCCAATAGCAAGCGGAATCATGTAAGGCGTACCGTCCGACTCTGTCACCGTATGTTTGTGTAGTTTCCCGCGGTATTCGTTTCTTTCAGCGTTCGTTCAGTGGCCCACAATGATGTCTTTGGCCGTGCAGTGCAGTACATTATGGATGGCGTTTCTGTTGAACAAGTCCACGTCCCAATTGTATTGAAACAGATGTACGGCGTTCGGTGCATGCGTTTTACACCACGTCAGCGACCTGTGTCTCGACTCTATCATTTCCACTTCAGAGTCATCCAACCGTAATCCCTTACCTATTTAGGTCAGAATGCTGAAAAACTGCTCATCCAATAATCTGCTGCAGCCGTTCGTTTATCTTTTGCAACACGGCCGAACTTAGCATACTTATTTCATTGATGATGATGCACTTCACGCCGACAAACATGTTTCTGTAGCCGTGCATAACTTCAATGAGCAGCTCGATCTTTCACCTGGACATACTCAGTCGAAACGCAGAGTGCACTGTTGTGCCGTCTTTGGCCACCGCCGCTTTGCCAGTACTCGCACAAGCTACATACGCATTACGGAGAGAGTTGTGTTGTTGACTGAAACGATTGGAAGTTTCCATTAGCAATTTAAATGAATACGTTTTGTCACATTCCGCCGGGCCGGTGCAGAACAGCTGGAGTGGCTCCGAATTTGCGTCGTGAATTCAATGGATAGCCTCTAGCACTATTTCCCGTTGCTCTGGATTTGTACTCCGCATCAAATCGCAGTACTGCTGCTTGTTTATTAGGTTGGATCGTTTACGCACAGCTGATATACTGTTGTGCGTTTCGATTAAATCTCTTTGAGTGTCTCTTCTACTTGGCTTTCTATTGGTCCATCGTTTCCCTTCAGAATACATAAAGCCTGCATTTCCATTATCACCTTGTCGATGTCCACGTTAGCTTCGAATAAGCGACGCCGCTGCACTATGAACTGCTCGTTGTTATCATACAGATCAAGGAATCGGTTTACGTCCAAGATCTCGATCACTTCGTTACAAAACAACAGGCACAGCAGCACCATCTCTCTCTTGTAGTTAACTGTGTCATTCAGTTCGTAGCGGCGATACCTGGTAAATCACGGTTGTGCTCGCCTTCTATATCTATTGATGATGCTCCTACTCTGCATTTGGCAATTTGCGTCATTGCCACCACCGGCCGCTTCATCACAGTTGTCATTCTCGACCACTTCGTTTACGGGGCAGTCGCGTTTCGACGCGTACCAGGCTACGAACTCGACCAGATAGACAGAATCGTGCTTCAGATGCCGCTCTTCGTAACGCTGTATCACATTCTTAGTCCAGGCATCTGTACTGTCAGCCTCGATGCTTTCACGATTCTTTTGCTCTTTTCGCTTGCGACTCTTTTGTCTTTCGGCCGGCCAAACAGTGTTCACGTAAAGCACTTGACGGCTTGTCTCGCTCATAGGCTGTCTGAGAAAGTACCAGGGCGCTTCCTGTGTGGACATGTCCACTGCGTTCAACAACTTCACGCCGAGTGCCTTCAGTTGGCCAGTGTAGTCTCTTTAGGGATGCTGTTCCATTAGTTTGATCAGTTCACAATGTAGATTGCCCATGCCCCTAGCCGCTTGTTAACGTACTCGACTACATATGCGGCGCAGCTGTACTCATCAAAAAATGAACTGGAGATCCATGTTCGAATTAACACACCAGCGAACCATGGATTAAAGGTATTCGTGTTTATTTGCTTCATCTCGCGTCTGAACATTAGCGTGGGTCTGCACAGAGTCACTCGGATTGTGTCCAAGTACGAGTCCCTAGTCAGCCCGTTGTCCTTGAGGAAGTCGTCGATACACGTGTAGATGCGTTGCTCAAGATTCTGTCGCAGTTTCTTTGACTTACTTTTGAGGCTACTTCCGCGTCTGTCCGATTGAGGCATAGGGATCAGCACACGCGTCGACTTCGACTGTAAAACTTAGTTATTACAACCGCAGGCCAAAAGATTACCGAAATCACCTAGAGTGTTTATTGCACAATTAATGCATATTGATAATTTTGTGGGCGAACCCCTTGCCTGGTTTTTATGCTCGAAAATAATTTATAAAAAAAATTAACAAATGTGTTTTAGCGTAGTTATTCATGCGTAAAGCGAGAGTTTTTGATTAAAGAACCAAAGCTTGCACATACAGACTTGCATATTGCTCGACAGATCATACTGTATATATATATATATATATATATATATATATATATATATATATATATATATATATATATATATATTATAAAAGAAAATATCTCTTTAAGACGATAATGTAATCCTGCATGCCGAGGAACTTTTTAATTTTTTTTAAATTGAGCTTTTTAATCTTTTAATTATTTTTAAGATAAATATTTTCCACAGAAAATAATTAAGCTTTTTTTTGTTTTGTCTTGTTTTTCATTTATTCAGATGATGAAAGATAGGATTTACGAGCTTAAATTATTTGGATCAAAAATATTAGAAAAGTTTAAAATGAATTAGGGGAAAAAACATCAAAGTTATATGCAAACAATAAAATTCTTATCACCAAGTTTGTTTAAAAAAACACGGAGAGTTTTTAATCCCTTCACTTATTTTCAAACTGCACACGTATCACACGTAAAAATCGTACCAGCACCACCTTTTGCATAAAATTATATATAGAACGATATTATATTTGCTTAATGAAAGCACGTTTCTTAAACGACAACGGTAAAACTATTAAACACTGTTAAAAAGTTTTTTGTACAAGTTCCGTTTTTTTTTTGTTGATAAACGGGTGAGACATTTAAAATGATACAAAGAAATATATTATGTCGTATATAGGTATGAATTTAAATGCATATTTTAGGTATTTAATACCTAAAGTTATCCTCTTGGGGTGCTTAGGTGTATTTCAATAGGGTAGGCGTTGATCGTTTATAGCCAAATATACATTAGTATATATTCCAACGTTGTTACTATTTAGAAATCACCAACTGTCTCTAGTTTACCTCCACATGGTAGCACCTGGCATCGTTGTCTAGCATGGTTAATCTATCACAACGGCTGAACTTCTAGAGGCCAGTGTAATAACACTATAAAGATCCTAGGTCGCAGACCTGATGTTCAAGTACATCCACTCTCTTCGAAGGTCGGTCGCATGGATTCTAGGGGTGGCCAAACATTGCTACAAAATTCTACCAACGTAAGAGTTACGTAACGTAAGAGTTACGGAGAAACAATTTTCATTCCGAAGGAGCTCTACTACAATCAGATCACAAATTAATAATAAAATATTTAAAAAAAAAGACAGCCTCCAATGAAAACGGAACTTCATTATCAGAACAAATGCCGAGTGCATTAACAAATATTATAAACCGTGAGGAACTGTTAAATAAATTTCAAAAAATCGATAAAACTAATCGCACAGTTGAGCATTGAAGTTGCTGAACTTAAGAGAGAACACCCTACAATAAACGAAAAGGGTAAAAATAGCAATGCTGAGGATTCACGAGTTAACAATATGTCATCAAACTATATCCAGTCAACATGGTCATTAAAATAATCCCAACTAGTTGCTGAGGCAATTTCCAGTCTATCAACAGAATAATAGATTCAATGTTCTGAGTCAAGAGGAGTAAAACCCAAAAATACCACCTCCTCCACCCATTTTCACGAGCAATATCAATAAACTCGAACTTTTTCGACAAAAAGTAATCAAAACCATTAGTGAATCAACGAATTTTAATGCGCTTTCAAATAGTGACATTAAAATTACCTCTCAAAATGAAAATGATTAATGGTCAAAAAATTACTGGAAGAATTAAAACAAGAATCCGCAGTAACCAACTAGAAAATATCGATTATCACACCTACCAGCTGAAGAGCGAAAAGGCTTATAGAGTAGAAATCAGAGGCTTACCATCTTCCATTAGTCACGATGAAATTAAAGCAGACTTAGAAAAAATGGGACATGATGTCGCAGGTATTACCAACATATACAAAATGGTCACAACAAATGGTGTGAAAGAGACAACAATAAAGAAGAATACAACATCAAGAAACTTGCGTACAGTACAGTTAAAATTGAGTCACCTAAAAAAACAAGGAGCATTCCACAATGTACGAATTGCCAACAACTTGAACATATACCAAGAGTTTTTGCTATAGGCAAAATGCAACAACCAGATATCGCTCCTTCATGTCCTTCATGTCCTCTTGTAACGAGCATCTTTTTTGGTGCTCGTTCCCTTGGGACCAAACTTAGTTATATGTTGTCCACACCGGTTTTGTTTTTTTTTATATTTAATTTATTTCGTATGTTAGTGTTGTTGTATACCTACCAAAATCCTCTCTATTACAAGCCGTATTCTAACTTTCGTTGACACAGATAAACAAAACCGATATGAAAAATTGCGTGTATTGGTGATACAAATAAAAAATATTTAATTTTCTCATTTTTACTGTTTCTCACTACCACGTGTACAATTAAATTTTCATATTTCAAAATAACGCATACTATTTAAGATTTATGAATAATTGACAAAACTTCCTATAGTATACAAGCCCGATTGTCACCAATATTTTTTCATGTTCTTGTCCATCTATATTTGAAAGTATTGGTAATCGGTACACTATAAAATTTTAGATAAAAACGAACAAACAATTTCTATGCTATTTTGCACCAACATAATCAAATTTAGATGGACAAATGTGAGAGAGTAGCTGCGTACTCGATCAGGCTTGTAATATATTTGTGTTGGTTTTGATAATTGAGCATTTATCTCTCTTTTCGTCTTTTTTTTTTTTTTGTTATTAAAATATTAAATGTCAAATTGTATTTTGTATTCTGTACAATTTCTGTACAGATATATTCTGAGACTATTTCATTGCCTCGTGCAGTGGCCTAATCATAAAACCCTCTTTAATTTTTTTTAATGATTTTGGAATCCAATATATAGCAACTTCTCCCAATTCTATTTTCTCTTATTGTTCTGATCCCTTTGAATCCACCACACCGAAGCTCTTCTAATAGTTTAATCGACGTAAAAAAGTTATCAAAATATAAGTGGTATGGCATATTTGAATTATTTTGAAGAACATCAGCACACTGCAAAACGACACTTGCTCCTAGGCCCAAATGTTTGAATTTCTCTGGTAAAATTGTAGTAGACCCTTGGTAAGGTTCAAACCACTCAATATAAGCTGATCTTGTTGTCCCGGTCCACAACTTATAACCCCAACGAATTGGCTTGCCACGAATGAATTGTTTGGTACCGTGATTCCGTAATAGGGAACCATGGACTCGTCCACACTGTGGTTTTCTCCTTTAGGTGCCATTTGAATAAATTTTTGGTTCAACATATCAAATAAAGGATGTATTTTAGTACATTTGTCCGAAGTGTTTAATTGCCTATTGTCACTGCAATGTGGGTTCTGCATAATAAAATTAAACCCAATATAAATGGCAGATTTATTAATTCTTCATCAACAAATTGTTAAAAAGTTTCAGTAGGTGACATCTGTTGATTACATCCAGCAACATCGTCCCATATTGGTAAATTGGAAATGAGATCTTTTTTATCCCACTTAAAACTGATGGATCTTGCTTTATTAATAGTGAATGACTTGCTAGGCATCTTCCTAAGTTTAGCAATAATAGCTAGTGGAATATCGTCCTCACTATCATAGTCACTTTCTGTAGGTGACGAATATCTCAGCCGGGCTTCCGTTTCATGATGACTATCCGGAAGGTTATTTAAGACGATATTATCCTCACCGACGCCGTCTTCATCCATTTCGGTTTATTGCGTATACCGCAATTGAGTTTCTGCTCTAAGTTGACCGCCTGGAAGGTTGCTTATTACCATATTATCATCGTCGCCGGAGTCTTCATCTGTTAAATCAGCATTAGCATTATCTGGAGGAAAAATTATAATTTCATCGGGAATTTCTTCTTCGTCCTTTTCTAATTCCTCTAAAATTTTATTTAGCGTTCCTAAAACAAAAATTATATTATTGATAGTACCTAGTGTCACTGGCTGTTATAAAGGACACAACTTTCCAAACGGTAATGTAGTACATAAAAACTGCAAAAATTAACAAACTCATTTTAAAATATCAAATTAATATTGCTTCTTGTGAAAATTACATTTAGAAATATCACTTTTACCGTTATACGTTAAGTTACACTTACCACCAATTATCCATTATTTCCAAAAATAATGTGTCTAAAATATTAACTGATGAGCACTAGTAAATCCAAACTGAATAATTTTCTAAAAAATCAATCCTTTTTATAGGAAAGAGGCCTAACGGGAAAAAATAAAAAAAAAATTCGGACATGTATAAATCGTGTTTTTGACAACGGTTTTTTCTGACTTTATAAAGGGCAGTGGCTTTATCTGAGTATTTTTATTTTATGTTCTTTACCTGCTCATTGCCCCTACATTGTTTGTTTACAAATGAAGTAACGGGTAATGAGTAGGTATATAAAGCCGTGTTTTATGTTATTCGGGGTAATCGAATCAGAAATTTAAAAGAAATATTTTGAGATGAAAATTAATTATAAAAAGTTTTATAAATACATTATGAAATTAAAATAAAATATTTTTTGTAAAAGTGATGTCAATAATATAAGATATATATAAAAGTTAATTCTGTAAAATAAAAATAAAAAAAATCAATATTGCTAATATTGGAATTTTGGAAATGACCGATTATCCATTAAGAAAATACATGTGCATATAAAGTATGTCTGGGACAATTATCACATCAAAAATGTCGTCGTCAACAGTGTTTGTCATCATGTTGGTCACGTTCCATATGTAAACGAAAATGGCATCTCCTTAAACCAAGCCATCATCACAATAGATGTACAGGAATGCCAAATTTAAATCAAAATAGTTTCGACATATCGATGGATTCAAAAAGACACCCGAAACCGGTTAAAAATATCGATAATGCAATTATTATCAAAAGTAAACACGAGAAGAACGAGAAGGATCATGGCTATATTTTACGCCATTTTGTGCAGCAACAACAACACCTTGTCTAAATTTAGCTAAGTTAAAGATTTCATTTTATTTATTATATTTATTATTATTTATGTTTATGTGTGTGTGTGCAAAATTAGTGTTATTTAAGTAAGTTTCCTTTTTGTGAATTTAATTAGAACTTTAGTTAGTTAAGATTTTATTCTGTTATTTATCCTCAAATCTATTTCGTTTGTTTTTTGTCATTTATTTTATTTGATTAAATTAAAATTATTAAATTAAAAATATTTATTTTGTGATTTTCGTGATGTGATGGTTACAAGTCCGGTTGCGTGCCGAGATTTGTTCAAGTAACCCCACCTTCCTGTGGTTCCCTTCTTTTCGGTTATTGCAGCCTCCAAGCATGCCTTGCAAAACTCACCCCCATCAGCTCCTGAGCTCTGGCCGGCTATAATACCGCAGCAAGGCCTCTGCTGGGAGAATTTCTGTTAAGGCCATCGGAGTGTGGCTCCTACTTGTGTCATTTGTGATGACACGAATGGGAATCACACTTCGATCCGTTTCAACTACTAATTGGCTATGTGTTAGTGAATTTAACTACAGTAAAAATCGAAACAAAAAATTACATTTTGCACTGTCTACTCTGTTCTAAATTCATAGTATATAGTATACTTATACTTAGGTATAGTAGTCTTTATTTTGCAAAAAAATCGCAACTTCATGGCTTGTATATACATTTGTTTTGGTCTTGTGCCTACTCATTAATTTTTTCTTAATTGTGTAACGGGTTATGAGTAGGTTTATAAAGTCGTGTTTCGTGTTAGTTGAGAGGAGTCGAAAAAAATATTTTGAGAGGATTATTATGATATAAAGCCTTTTAAAATTTAAAATAAAGAATTTTTATAAAAGTGATGTTCACTATTTATATAAAAGTGATTAAAATATAATTTTTATTAAATTACTATTACTAATGGATGTTACCAAACTATTACCATTAAATCAATATAACCATTACTATTGGAACCGGACAATTATCCATTGGAATATACACTTGTATTTAAGATATGCAAGAAACCATGAACTCATCAAAAATGTTGCCGTCCACAATATGTATTTCCATGTTCACGTGCCATCTGTAAACCACAATGGCCTTTCGTAAATCATGCTACCATCAAAATATTATATATATGTTTTCTAAATATCATTATGGATACAAAAGAGTTTACACCTCAAGAAATCACCGTTAAAACTGTCAACATTACAATTATTGTCAAAGATGCAAGAGAAGAACGAAGATCAACATGGCCACATGTATAGTCATTGTGTGATAAAATAATGGACAAAAGTTAGTTAAGTTAAATTATTTTTTTTATTTAGTTAAGTTATTTTTTAGTTTATTTATACAGTAAGGCCTCTGCTGGGAGAATTCCTGTTAAGGCCATCAGGGTGCGGAACCTAAAGATGAAGAAGTAACATCATACAGACCAATTTCACTGCTTCCGACCTTATCAAAGATGTTTGAAAAGCTACTACTAAAACATCTAAAATCAATGGTAAACGTTACTGATTTTCAATTTGGGTTCAGGAATAACCACTTCACAATGGATCAAGCCCATCGAATGTCTACGGTAATTGCAAGCGTTAGAAGAAAATAAATATTGCCCCGCCGTATTTTTGGATGTATCCCAGGCCTTTGATAGGGTTTGGCAATCTGATCGCCAATTCAAAATCACCCATGAAGAAACATGTTTTGACTTTTACACCGTTAGCGGGAGTTCCGCAGGGAAGCGTATTGGGACCCATTCTATACCTCCTCTACACTGCGGATATACCTACAACAAATTAAACTTTCATAGTCACGTTTGCTGACGACACTGTAATTATATCAGTAGACGAATCACAACAAAATGCAGTGGACAATCTTGACCGAGAAATGAACAATGTTACTAAATGAACAATTTACTGAAAAATCAAGCTAAATGAGCTCAAATAAACACTTGTGACATTTACGCTTCGACACAAAAAGTGTAGACCCGGGGTGTAGACACTCAGTGGTGTAGTGAAGTCCCAAATGTTACTAGTTTGTGGCATTAAAAGAACCTGCGCGAAAATGTTAAAGAGCAATTTAAGCTCTTCTATTAATTATTAATAGTTGGCTTATTGAAATAGTACACCTTCAGATTCAGTTTCAGTATCTATTGTAATGAACGAGAAATTGATCTTTAAAGGACCTTGCAATTTTCTCTTGAAACTAAATCTACTGTTTTACCTTTCGTCTGTAACGAGCGACTTTTGTGTGCTCGTTCCCCTGGGACCAAAAATAGTTACATGTTGTCCAGGCCAGTTTTGTTTTATTTATTTATTTTGTATGTTAGTATTGTTACCTGCTCATATCCCCTCCTCTTTTTTGTGTACAAATTGGGTAACGGGTTATGAGTAGGTATATAAAGTCGTGTTTGGTGTTAATCGTGATGCAAAATTTGAGAAGATAACAAGGTTTATGTTAAAATTATGAAAATGTTAAAATGCTAAAAGTAGTAATCAAATTAAATTAGTAAATGGAAATTAAGTTAAAAAAAAGAACAAAGTTTAAAATTAAAACGAAAAGTGTTCAAAAAATCACATATCGAAATTTGTGAAGTAAAATTATCAAAGAATAAAAAACAATTGAAGATTTGGTCGCGGTCATTATTAATGAACATCCAGAGTAACGATTGCGCAATATTTTTTACGACCTCTTTTTTATCTGCTACCGCTTAATGCATCTTGATCAGTCTGTTGACGAGCTTAATAGCATCAATGGTTGATCGTGTTTGCGGGAACCTTATTGATTAGTTGCAAGACCTCCAGATCTTTCAATCGCTTCCTCTAATCGGTCACACAGTAATTTGTCGAGAAGTTTCCCTTCTCCATCTAACAAACAAATTGGACGAAACGATGATGGGTTTCTGGTTGTGCTATGCTTTTAGGGATCAATATCAGTAACAAGCGTTAAATACTTCCAAAAATTCTTCGTCCTTCTCTTCTATTGCTGATTTTAGGGCAATATTAGGTATGCATTCTGGTTCTGGTGTTTTTTTGCTTGAAATTCATTTAAAGGCCATTAGCTCATAAAGGCGACATTAGCTCATCCATCGTGAATGGCGGGACGTTGTCAATTCCAAAAGGACTTGTGCGGACTGTGATCGGTCGGCTCGGGAACATGGTATCCATCAGCATAGGGCATGTTGGTGTTGCGCCCTTCTTATAGCTTAAACTTGGGCCGTATCATAGGTGGCCTTCTAGCATCGTTTGCTTTGCTTAATGGCCACATTCAAAGCACCACGTGCCTTTCTGTGTATTTCTTGAAGAGTGAAATACGAGTTTGTATTTCTGCCACGCTGGGAATTGCGCCTTGCATGGTTGATTTTAGTAATGCAATTTCCTCATTCCACAAGTAAACCGGCGGATGCCGTGAGTTTAGTCTCCTTTTCGGCATTGTAGCATTACACGCCTTAGTAATGCTTCCCATTATAGCTACGTTGCCTTAGTATTAGCGGTGCATGTCAAAACAGTGGCATGGAGCATGAACCTGTAGATATCCTCGTCAAAAGCTTTCGTCTTCCATCCCGCATTTTGGAGGTTGCTCCTAGGGCATGTTCAACTGACAGAATAGCCTGGTGATTGCTGTGCGTGTAGAAATCGCAAACATTCCAAGTGACTTTTCTTCTATAGAGAGATTCAATAACAAACGTTAAATCTATGACAGAACCATTAATGCCTCTGCTGAATGTGAATGTGTTACCGGTATTGCACAGGACAATATCTCACGCATTGAAAAGCAACAATAGATATGTATTCCATTGACTTTTGCTCTAACAGCAAATGTGTATGTGTGTTTTTTTATTTTGTTTTACTTAGGAAGATGGAAATCTTAAAAAAGACGTAGGAACCCGGTGTTTCTTATGACAACGGGTTTTATTAGGGCCACTTCGGTTTTATGTTCTGCAATGTCGTCTGCATAGCCAATTATCTGCACAATATTTGGTTTTGGAGTTCTTAATATTCCATCATACTTGATATTCCAGAGGACTAGGCCGAATATTGAGCCCTGCGGGACGCCACCGGTTACCTTATATTGTTTTTAGCCCTTCATCAGTATCGTATATCAGCATCAGTTCTTGAAAATAGCTACCTATTAAGTGGGTTAGGTAGATTGGCACGCATAAGCTTGGAAGTTTCCTGAGGATGTTGTTCCAATTTGCAGTATTAAACTCGCCTTTAATATAAAGTGTAGTGACTGCACAGTAGTGTTTGTCGCCTTCCTTCCACCTTTTACTAGCCAGTGCACTTTGCCAGTGCTATGTGGCACACCTTTGCAATAGCATCAGTTGTGCTACGCCTTTTCCTAAAGCCATACTGATCATCATGTAGCCCGTAAGTACCTTCCGTGTGGAGCTCTAGTCTAATACAAATAATTCTCTCAAGCTCCTTACTGGTAGTATCTAGCATACATAGTGGTCTGTATGATGCGGGCTGTTCTGGTGGCTTACCTCCTTTTGGTATGAGTACTAATCTTAGTCTCTTCCATCTTTTGGGGAATTTTCCTTCGGTCATGCATTATGTAAACAGTTTACTGAATATTTCTGGTTTGCCCATAGTACCGCAGTTTTTAGGACGGTATTCATAAACCTGGATAAACCTTTATGTTCCACATAAAACTTGGTTCTGCTTGCCTAGGGAACAGTGTTTCAACTATATTGGGCATAATTTTAGAATTAACAGGTGCAAGAGGTATACATTTGTTCAGTTTCATAACAATCTTAAATGCCATGCCCCATGGATTGCTTTCTACTTCGTCCCGTAGCACTCTAAAAGCATCACTTTCCAATATGGCTTTTCAACGTATTTGTCCGTCCCTCTTGCTCTCTGATGCTTTCGCCTTGACCTGAGACACTCTTTGCGGAGTTCAGCAATGTTTTTATTCTACCAGTAGAGCGGAGATCTGTTGTTTCCACGACCTTTCCTCGGCATTACAGCATCGCATGTATTGAATAGGCTTCGCATTATACAACTTGTTTGGTGCTCTATCGTTCCATCCACTGTTTTAACATAGTTGAGCATGTGCTCTAGCATGGCGCTGTCTACGTTTTTAATCCTCCAGCTATTCTTTTATGTCCTTGGGGTGTTTTCTTTCTTTCAAATTTTGCTTGTGGTCTCACCTCAATTACAATTGCCATGTGATCACTTAGAGTAATGGCTCCACATACTTTCCACACTAACTGTTTTTAGAGTGCTCTGCTTGCGAACGCTATATCAATAATGGAACTACCTCTACCGTTGTCAAACGTGTTGATGATATCGTGATTGAGTAGCACTAGATTAAGATTGGCAATGTCTAGTAAGTCTTCAAACTCAACCAGGTTTATGCGAGGATTTGCAGCTTTTTGTTCGAACGGTAGTCTATTACATACGTAGATAGCCGCCTTTTCCGATACATCTGTAGACCATCTGGCATGATCTATAGGAATTCTATAGGGCTCACTAATCAGCAAAATGTCGGCACCTTCTTCTCTCACAGTTTGCGGGAGACCTCGACGAGATCCCGGCATTCAATAGTTTTTTCCTCGCACAGTGCTTTTATGCATGCGGAATCCTGACGAAACTCCTCTAGTTTTTCTTTGTAGTTGTTAGCTCGGCCGTTTGGGTTTCCTTGAAAAGTAAGGAGTAAGTCACCTTTTGCGGTCTTTCTTATTTTACTGACGCTTTCTCCGATTTCTGTAAGTTTGGGCTCCGATTTAATTTTCTTTAACATGTCGGCATATGATATATCTCCTATGGTTCTTATCATAATCGCCTCAGGTCGTAGCCGTTTATTTTTCCATTGTGGCTTCTTTTTCCTTTTCGGTTTTCTAGTTTGTGCCAGGGAGATGTTTGGGAAGAATTATTTTTCCTTATCACCTGCTTGGCTTTCTTGTCGTGCGATTCAATTGCTGAGAGCTCATATAAATTTTTGATGCTCTCTATTGCATCTCTCGTCGGAGCGCATTTTGCCATCTTCTAGCATTGGAACTAAGTTGTCTATTTGCTCCCCTAGTTTATTGAAACTAGATTTAAACACTGACGCTTGATTCGCGTTTCTAATATTATCATTAGGACACTGACGCTTTTGCGATTGTCTTTCAACTTCTCCTTTTGGCTCATTTGTAGCTTTAAGTGACGGCGGTGAAGACGCTGGTCTCTTATTTTTATGCTATGGGGTTCTTATTTTTAGGGACTGAGCAATTTTCGTTGACAAGAAT
The DNA here is from genome assembly GCA_963556175.1 of Tipula confusa. Classification (NCBI taxonomy): domain Eukaryota; kingdom Metazoa; phylum Arthropoda; class Insecta; order Diptera; family Tipulidae; genus Tipula; species Tipula confusa. The sequence continues at coordinate 140,962,721 of OY744476.1, forward strand.
CTTGAAATGAAAAAAGGTAACACCTGCATTTGTTACTTCACTTTGATGTCCACTCGCGTTCTGTTGACTTTCAATATTATCTGCCCCAGGGACCAATTTTCCCACTACCGGAATATTGCGGTCGTTTAATCTCGATGGCTGAGAGCATACTTGCTCACTCTCCAAAGCCGCTGGTAGTGGGGTTCCGAAACCCTGCATCGTAATACCTTCGTTGCTCACTTTCATCGTTAGTTTTTTATTGGGGTGCCTTCCTCTAGTATTTTATACCTACTACCAGGTTTTGTTTCAGCCGCCTCTAACATGAGGAACATACGCTGATTGAAGTCATATCTCCTGATGAAGAGACGCTTAATGGCAGTTTTGGTCCACGAGTGGTATTTCATTTCCCACTTAGCCGCCGGCAAGCCGGTTAGATTATTCTTCTTTCGGCCACCTGAGGACGCGCTCGATGGGAGATCTCCATTTCCTCACGAGCATGTGTGTGTGTGTGTATGTGTGAGTGTATGTGTATGTATGTATGTATATAGAATTAATTTGTTTTGTTATTTTAGGTAATGTTGGTAGTAAGAAATCATTTTTAGTTTTTTTTCGTGATGTGGTTACAAGTCCGGTTCAAGACTTGTTCAAGTGAACTCTGCCTTCCCGTCCAATCCTTTCCTTGCGGTTATTCCAGCTTTCAAGCGTGCCTTGCACACTCTACTCTCATCAGATCTTGAGCACTATCCCGCTACTATACACCGCAACAAAGCCTCTGCTGGAAGATTTCTGTTAACGCTATCGGACTGCAAATACCAATGGTGCAGTTTTAATGGCACAAATGGGATTCACACCTTGATCCGTTACACGTCATAAAATTCATCTTTGTCGATATGCTTAGATGTTTTACGTAAAATGACTCACCCGGTATGCATTTCATGATAAATTACCAACAAATTAAACAAGTTTTTCTTATAACTAGTATGCGCGAACTCTAACAATTTATGGACCTAATTTTGCTCACCATAACTGCTTTAATAACAAATAGAGTAGCTACATATAACGCGTTCAAACTCAACACAATATATAGATTTGAATTATATAGCCAACATAACCTCTAATATGTCTTAGTCGAAGAAGGTAGTAAGAAAAAAGGTTTCCTTTTTTACTACATTTTAATGGAAAAATGATGTATTCATATATTCGTTCCATCGTACCTTCAAGCATTTTTCACATCTATACGCTACATATTATACGAGAAGAACTTTTAGCAAATTGTGCTGTATGAATTGATTTTTAGAAAGACATAAGATGTATGTATATGTAAAAAATTATGTTGATAAAACATAAAAAAAAGCAGCAGCATAATGTGTTTGCAAAACTTATGTGGTAAACTATATCTAAACGTATTCAAGTCATATTTAAAATTTCATTTTAAAAATTATTATTTAAGTACTTGGGTGTCAACAAGCCACTAATGGTTTTAGTTTAGTGTATAGCGTGAATATAGTGGCACTAAGTGGCAATAACGATGTGAAATTGACAATCTATGTTTTTTAATGTGACGTTCTAATTTTAAAATTCGTTGCAATTTGGTGATAAAAATGGGATATTGTAACTAGGTCACCACTCATACACGTGTCACTTAAAGGTGAGTTCGAATGATTCAGATAATACACTGAATGTGGCATTTTTTTTTGTAAAAATGGTGGAACAATCAAGCAACCTCAACCACGTGCTAATGTTTTGAATATGAACAATATGTCGATGGTGGGTTCTTTAAGTATTCAGTATTCGTTCTTGGAAAAGGTGCAAAAAACAAATAGATCGGCAATGAGGTTACTAATGGTAAATATTCCCACATTTCCCAGACGATCCCAAATTTTCCATCCTCCATGGGTTTGTTCAAGGTAACTGAGGATTTATCAACAACCATAAAGTAACAGTTCAAATGAAAGCAATAAATTCAACAGTGGTCACAACCAAAGTATGTTCTAACTGCGAATGAAAATATAGAGTGTTTGATAGTCCGAAGTTCTAAAACTGGTGACCAAAGACGATGGTATATTGCAAAACAGCAATACTGCTTCAAGTGTCTCAGGCAACTGTTTGTAGATCTAAGCAAGGCAAGACACCAAATACTTTTACAAGAGGTAAAACCCAATAGACCAACTTTGACCTCTTTCCAAATGATAGTAACTAGTTTTCCGCAAGTGGCTTTATGTTGAGAAGAAATGAACGCACCCAATATATTGTTAAGTTATGAACGCTCTTCATAATCTCATCTGTCAGTATCCATTACTTTTTCAATAAATTTCTCGTAAAGAAAACACCTTTATTTTTCGCTCTGCTAATAGGTTATAGGCCCAGGTACCACGTTAATAGAATTGTCGATTTGTGAGAAGAATACAAATCAGAATAATGTTAAAAGCAATCAAAGTGAATCAGCTAAAACAGCATTTGGTGTATCTTTATTTTCACAATGAAAATCATCCGAGTGGTGCATCGAGTCACATGATACCTGATGCAAATTTATTGCAAAATCAAAGATCAACTGAAGTTGTTGAAATAATAGCAGCAAATGTATTGGTGAAACTGTTATATTAATAAAGAAAAAAATACTAGTAGAAGAAGTCTTACATATTTCTGATCTGTCTGCTAATCTTTTATCGGTCTGTAAAATTGTCGAAAAAGGAAATAAAATTGTGTTTGGTAGTGAAGGTAGTGAAATTTATGACAAAAAAATGATTTATTTGCACAATGTCAGTCACAGGATGATATATACAATTTTTCAACCTCCAGTGACAAATGTATGCTGTCAAAATCAAAAGAAAGCATTGCATTAATATGGCACAGACGTTTCATGTAAATTACAAAATACTTTTGTAATTTGAGAGGACTTGATGATATTCTGGAAAAATGAACTAGATTTAATCAAGCTTAAGCAAGTTTTATGCACGCAATTCAAGATAAAAGATGTACTGCCAAGGAATGCGTAGATATTCGTATACATCTAAATGAAAACAGTATTGAAATGGACCAATCCTCGTACATAAAAGAAATATTAACTCATTTCGGAATGAAAGATTGTAAGCAGATTGGCCCACCTAGTGAGTTGAATCAAAAACTTTCTAAAAGTATGACGTCAGTTGGCAAAGACGAAAGGTTACACAACGTACCATATAAACAAGCTGTGTGTTGGTTACAATACCTAACCCAATGTACGAGACCAGACATTAATTTGGCAGTGAATGATGTAAGTCGTTTCAATTCAAATATCTGTAGTGCCGCAGATTGGGCATCGGACGTGGATAAACATTGATCTTGTACAGGTTACCTGTTTATATTAGCAAATGCAGCTATTACATGGTCCAGTAAACGACAACCAACCATCGCATTCACTGAGGCCTAATACATAGCAATGTCCTCATCAATTCAAGAGGCCATCTGGCTGAAGCAATTGGCTGATAAACTAGATCACAAATTGCGCAAGCCGATTAATATTTTTTGTGAAAACCAAAGTGTTTAGCTGAGATGGATGCTTATCGACCAAGAAGCAAGCACATAGATATTCGACATCATCACATTCGAGAAAAGGTTAACGACAAAATCATCACAATACAATACACTTCAACAAACGAAATGGTTGAGGACAGTTTGACAAAAGCAGTCACTAAGGACACTTTGTGTCAAAACTGGAATTAAGATGGGTTTTCAGATTTGAGTTGTTTTGATATCGCGGGTATTGGAAACGTTTTGGAATTTTGGCATATTTTTTCTACATTACGAAAATGCTGATTATTTCTTTTGTTGAGAGTGGTCCATTCGAGATTTTTTCTGGACGTGGAGGTAGACTGATTTATCTATGACTGGACACAATAGGGAGGATTTGTTCGGTTTGTAGATAAAAATGGCTTGGTATGTTTCCGCGGGAGAGGGGATGTAAATGTTAAAATATATAATTATTTTTATAATTTTTATATTTTTAAAATTTTTTATATTTTTATATATTTTATAGTTTTGATATTTTTTATATTTTATATTTTTGTATTTTAGGTTTTTTATATATTTTATATTTTTTATATTATTAAATTTATTATATTGTGTTATATTTTTGTTTTAATTTTTTTTATTTGTTATATTTGTTATATTTTTTATATTTTTATAATTTAATTGTAAATTTTAATCGAAAACTAATTCAATTTATTACTGCCTACGGTTTGCAGATATTAGCTCATTAACAGATTTTTTCCAGAGAAACACTGCAAGATTACAGAAAAATGGTTGCAGATTGGAGTTCCTGATAAGATTTGACAAAATCCAGAGCAGTTCATTATAATTGTGATTGACTTTTCAATTTAGTTATTTAGTTAGTTAGCAACAGTAGTTTGAATATTGGCTACCGGGAAACCGGACCAATTTTTTCATTGCAGATTTACCTTTCCTTTCCTTTCGCCACAAAAAAATACTAACTATCGATCGCTAAGGTGTCAGTAACCGGGTCGAGTCTGTTTCTGTTATAACTAACATTCCATCCACTCCTTCGGTTTTGCTAAATGTAACGCGGATGTACGGTGGCATTCCGGGCATTAAAATTAAATTTTAAAACACGAAAAATCTTTACAAATTAAAATACATGTCACAACACACAATGGCGTTTTCAACATATCATCTAACTACACTAATGCCATAATAATACAGTGTAGAAAGTCAAAATTTTTAATAATTTTCTGCATATGTTCAATTTTTTGACCAAAACGCGAAAAAACATTGTACTATTAAGAAAAATATTTTTGTAGTGTTGTAACTTTCATCTGCCGTATAATAAGAAATGATAAAGATTTTGGAAATTGTTCGGCTGCCTAATATGAAGAAGTTCTTCGACAAGGGAAGAAAATATTGACAAAACCCATCGACGAATTTCAGATCTGAATGAACCAAACTTGGAACAGGCATTGCACTCCAGATGAAGTATAGCTAGTGAAATTAATTCTTTCTCTACGTACTAAACGATCCATGTTAGAAGATACACTGTATCTGTCACTGTATGTATTTTAACTACCGTTAAAATAAAACATCCTAAAATTATGGAATCCTTACAGAAATGATAAAGAAACGACGAATGATTAAGTTTAATATGTAATCGCGGTTTACAAATTTCCTAAATCCAGAAAATTCATAATGCATCGTTAGCCTATCAAAACTGTGAAAATATATGATCCGATAGAGCAGTAGCTGAGGTGTAGCGAAATTATGTGGCTCTCTTTTACATTCTTGAGGAATTACGTCGATGAAATCGACAATTTTATTTATTTGTTTTGCTTTATATTCCATAACATATTTCAAAACAATTATATAATATCTGGAAAGCATTAATTCTTAGGAAATTATAACTAGCAAACAAACCCTTAGCTTTATTATACTCATATATTAATTTTCAAAACTTTTTGTATTTGTTGTTGAGAGAACAGAGATAGGTCTGGACAAACAACTAACATCACTTCAACATAATAAAAAAAAAATTATTTTGTCTGATATTAAAAGTTTTTCTGTAAAGTCGGGTCAGGTTATGGTTTACCAATTTTTATATTAATTTTCAGAATAACCCATGACGTAACATTTTCACTCTTCCCAAATTTCTGTTTGATTATAATAATCTTTGTGTCTAGTAGTGAGGCATACGATTTATTAGTCCATATATATCGAAATTGGTACGTAGTTACAGAAAGAGCTACAAAATCGTTTGCAAAAACAAGGTGTGCTCTAAAACAGGTGGATGCACAATAAAAACATAAAGAGGTACATAAATACTGACTTTTCACATTATAAAATTTATTATCAGTATTTTTTTTACTGTAAAACCAGAACGAGAAAAAATACTAAATTACTTTAGAGTGACCAAGACAAAAAAAAACAAAAACGATTATCTTTGTCACTCTAAAATAATTTAGTATTTTTTTCTTCTTCTGGTTCCACAGGAAAAAAATACTGTATGTAAATGTTTCATTGTGTGGATAGACGACTTAATACTGAATATACGATAAAAAATTTTGTCCTGGGACATTTGGATTTAAACAGAGTTATTCTTCTCTCAAAAGCGTGTTATATAATAAATCGAGTTTCTTAGAGAGCGACGATTTCCATGTGTTACTCTTTCAAAAACGCCTGGTTTTCTTAGTGACTGCACGTACCAATTCTAAACGCGGTCCGTTAACGTTAGCGTGAGACTAGTTTAATTTTGGTGGTGATAATATTTACTTCTAGTAGAAGCAAGCATATTTTACTGATACACCCCTGTTTTGGTTTTAACGCTGACTACGCGGAATAATCCATCAGCTCCAGGGTTTACAGCTACAATTCTCCCCATCTGCCACTTCATGGGAGGAAGGTAGTCATCCTTGACAAGAACAATTTGCCCAATTTTTATGTTTGGTTGCTGATCTTTCCATTTTCACCGTTGCTGAAGTTCTTGTAGATAATCATTGAACCACCTGGACCAAAAATGCTGAGTGAGTTGCTAAATGATGCGCCATTGTTTATTAGGTGATGTTAGGTATGCCATTTGTTGTACTATTGGAGCTGGATTGACTCGGCGACATCAGATACACTCTCGAAACACCTTAGTTGCTACTTCTCTGCCATGGATTGACCAAAACTGCTCTCGAACCGTTGCCAATAATGCTTGAAGACCAATGTGCAGATATTTTCTGTGAAAATGAGTAAAAAGAGCGTTTTGGTAAATGGATGGGAGGAAGGAAGCAATACAGGGTGTTTCGTCGAGTATGACAGTAAAGAGAATTGCAATCTGCCACCGACTCATATAAGGCCACTTGCATCTAGAAAAAGTGGCTGCTAAGATGTTTTGAAGGACAGATGAAGTCCTTTTTTTGTAATCGGTCTTTCTCATTCGAAAAACATTCCGCTTGAACTAGACAAATAGTAATTTGTGAACCTTCGTTGAAGTCTTTGCTGTTCAAAGGCCCTGTGATTTATCCATATTTTTTCTTGCAGCTATTGTTTATGAATCTGCTAGCATATGCCATCACTCTTAACAATTTATTGTAATTATTTATGTATTTTATTCTTGAGAAGAAGTTATCTTCGCTTGTAGATACAGTTGTCAAAGCAGTGACCACTTTATATTCACAGTCTTTATAGTCAACACCAAAGGACGTCCTTGCAGTCAGCCACGAAGCCTTTAGAAAATGTAACATTTGTGGTCCATTAAACCACAACTCGCATCGTATTATATCAGTTGCCATTTTTCCTCAAGAAACGACATCAGCTGGATTTTGTATTGATCCTATATGATACCATTGTTGAGGATTCGTTTCTATTGTATTTGTGCAACTCTGCGTTTGCCACAAAGGTTTTCAAGTGTGATGCTTTAAGCCAATGAAGAACAATTGTTGAGTCCGTTCAATAAATGATATCACTGACAGAAAAATTCACAATGTCCCTAACTTGTGACATTAGTTGAGCCAACAATAATGCCGTTGATAACTCCAATCATGGTATCGTAGATTTATGTAGTGGTGCTACTCTAGACTTAAAGCATAACAGTTGCACTAAGAACCGTCCTTTCGGTTGTGCACATCAGCGAACCTATGAAGTTCAACACCACCACTAGGAATACTATCGTCAAACAGAAATCGTAGAATGGATAATTGATTTAAATCACATAGATTTGTTCGGAATGTCTGCCAATAGGTATGGTATTGCATTGGCAGACTCTTGAACTCAGCTTAAGCTGCAACAAATATCTTACCCAAGACTACGACGGGAGATGCTAATCCCAAAGGATCAAATAGCCATGACGATGTACTATCAGTTTTTAGGCGGTAACTTTGAAGCGGCTCGCTTATTTTATTCCGCCAATAGATCATCTGATAGTTGGAGTCTTGTTCATATACTAGTATTTGGCAGTACATCTTCGAATCGTCTGCAATAAATGCATATTTGTGTGACCTAAAACGACATAGCACATATACTAATTCATTTTGGACCACTGGTCCGACCATCAAAATATCGTTTAACGAATATCCGCTGCTCGACTTTGCTGATCCGTCAAATACAACTCGTAGTAATGAGGAAGATAGTAGTTCGATGCATGAATTTCATCATCTGGTACTCGTTTCATATGCTCGAGTGCCAAGTATTCGTCGATAAAGGATTTGTAAGCAGCTTGAAGTTCGCGATCTCGACAAAGCCACTTCTCCAAATTATAAAACCGTCGCATTGCCGTTGACGATGAAACGCCCAGAGCTGTTGGTTTATGAGTAAAGGGCAATTTCACTATAAATCTCTACCCATTTCATCTCGTTTGAAATGTTTGACAAAATGTTTATCGCCTGGGTGATCCCTTGCAGTTATCACTTGGGAATCTTCTGTTATTGAATCAATTCTCCAGAATCTCTCAATGTCCTCTTCAATCATCGTGGATGATGTCAACAAAGAAACTTGTCGTCTGGCAGCTGGTGTGCATGAAAAAATTCCTGATATAATCCAAGCTAGGATAGTATTTTGAAGACATGGCAAATTGTCGCCTAATTTGATTTGACCGACTTTGAACAAATCGAAGAAAATTTCAGCTCCAATCAAAAGATCGATGTTTTGAGCTCTTGCACAAGATGGACCCACCAATCCACCAAGTTTTCTGGATTTGTATTGATCGGTATGGATGGAGCAACATTCCAGTGGAAGCCATAGTTTGGATGCACATGATTTACTCAACAAATTCATTTGAGACCCGGAAACCAATAATGACCGCCCTACAATTGGTTGATTAAACTTGTCCAAAACTTGCACTAAAGCTGTTGAAATCGTGTGCAGGATCATGTTTGTTTTTAACGGATGTACACGTAGTACCCGTGGACGGCATAGAAATGCTTGAAGAGAGTGCTGAAGATTTATCTTTACTTGACGTGGTATCAGCATTAGGGATTTTAATGGTCATATGAAGTAACGTGTGGTGTTTAATCTGACAAATCTTGTATGAATCTGCAAATGAACACTTGTCTACCAGATGGCCAGGTTGTAGACAATTCACACATAGCTCTCGAGAGTTCACCTGTTCACGTCGATCGTTACTGACATCTTCATGAATGCAAAGCAGCGAATAATGGGATGTGATTGTTTATTGCATAGCACGAAATGGTAATTTTTTTTTTTGATTTGGCGTATATGATGGAAGTTTCCCATGTGCAGAAGAACTTGATGATTAAGTGGGTAGCAGCTCCAATTTCGCACATAGGCGTTTGATAAAATTGGAAATATCGTCGTAAGTTGCTATTCTGTCCTCCGGAGACGCTTCACACCATTTCTCCTTTGTGTCAGTATTAAACTTTCTCGAGATCAAGAACATAATTAAATCATCCCACTGTTCTGTTGGCCGATGCAGTGTTCGAAGAGACCGCAAGTGTGAATTGAAACCATCATGTAATTCCATTAACCAGTGTGGGCAAGTTTTGTCCAACGCCGTAGTTGTGAATAACCATTTAATATGATGTTCACAGATGCGGTTTGGTTGATTGAGGCGTTCCTTTAACATTTTTCTGGCAACTTCATAGTTCGATTCAGTAAAGTCTAACGCTTCTATATTTCGCATGCACCAACGAATCAAAGCACTCAATGAATTCTAACCATTTCATGATGTCACCGGGAAACGTAGTCAAAGCCAAATCCGGTAGTTTCGAGCACAATCTTGGCTATTGATAGCTTTCTTCAGCCTTAGGAATGCGTTGAAAAGATAATTGTTCCAATTTGTCTTCTGTAAACAGTAATAATGACGTGAGATGTAATAATTGTTCGATTGGCAATAATTGTTTTCCATCGCCTAGGGTGATCCATATCAAAATATAATGGTCGAATCGGTTCATGTTGAAAAATGAAATTGGTCGACAGCCGTTTCGCATACTTACCTAAGTGAAAATTTGTAAACCAACGATAACCTAAAACTTTTAATAATTTAAAAAGAAAAGAAGATAAAAGTACATCGCATCCAAGAAAATATTTATAAAATTGAAAAACCAAAGTGGCAAGCAGCTCATCATCATATAGTGATTACCAACTTCACTATCCAACTATAAAGGCTATCAAGTTCATCCTCGAGTATTAATTGGCGTGGTTATCTCAACCGGCAGATATCAACTACAACTAAGACGGCAATTTGATATACTAGGATACAAGGTATAATCTGTTTAGTTTTCATAATTTTTTTGTCTGTGTTCGGCATTTCCGGTGGTGTATGTTTGCTAATTCCAATTGGAATTTTGAGTATAATACCTGCTCTATCAACCAAAGTTTAGTTAATTGTTTTCATCTATTGATTATGGAGGCCTTAAATAAACGGAAGGGTATCATTAAGGGGCAATTAACAAAATTTTCAAATTTCATTACTGCGAAAGGTAAGGATGCCTTAATAGAAGAATTGGAAACGATGTTGCTATAAACCCATTAGATATATAAGCAGTTTATAGAAGTGGAAAACCGAATATTTCAAATTGACGATAACGTAGTATCAGAAATGGATATGCAATAGAAATGTATTCGCATGATTAGTATAGCCAAAACCCAAAAATTGATTAGAGGAAATGCCTCCACTTGTACACCATGAAAAAACAATGAAAAATTCGGGAAATATGAGTCTAAACTTTTCTGATGAACTTATCTGATTTTAAATTACCACGTTTGAACTTGCCATTTTTCGATGATAATGTTAAACAGCGGCAATCATTTTTAGATATTGTTGTATCCACAGTATATTAGAATGCCAGTCTGTCTCCAGAAATTTAAGTATTTACTCGATCAGCTACGAGGAGCTGCCTATACGTCGGTTTGCCATTTTCGGGTCGATAATTCAAATTATTTAGAAACGATTAAACATCTTACCAATAAATACGACAAAAAGAAACCGATAATCGAAACCAATATTCGTGACATTCCCGCTATTTTCAAGTTTAATAAGGCGTCACACGATAATACCATGAAATTGCATAATATAGTTGACGAAACAGTGCGTGGCTTAAAATTTCTTGGGCCTAAAGCGACGGAACCAGATCCATGGTAAACTAAAATAAAGGGATGACGAAACCCGATGACTTTGGAAATATGAAAATGTTCAAGACAATTATCCAACAATTTAACAATTTTTTAACTTTTTAAGCAAAAGAATGGATGCATTAATTGAAATTATGCCCGAGTTTAAGAGTCCTGTTTTCGTCAATTCCATAGGAAATTGACAAGAATCAGGCAAGACAACCAACAGCAAAAACTTATTTTAATTCTACTCAAATGCCTATCTGCCATATATACCATAGATTATTTGATAGTCCAAAATTCAGAGATATGACAGTTGCGGTACGGCGAGAATTCATAATGAAATCAAACAGATATTACAACGGCATTATATGAAGTGTTCAAAGCGTCATAACACGTTACTCCATTTCACAATAGATCAATCCAGTTCTTTAGCCCACCACAGTTCCTCGAACCAAACCAAAGCCGCCAGCAACGAAATTAATTCCAATTTTGCAGTTAACATAAATCAGTCAAATCCTCCAAGATACACTTCCCCAACAACCATATCCTTTACAACACAGCAAATCCCAGTGTTATCAACGACAAGTAGCGAAGCACAAGATATTGAGGGCAATTGGATCAATGGTCGAGCTTTGTTGGAGTCAGGATCAACGAATTCCTTTGTTACAAAAGATTTTGATTCCAAGTTGAAGGTCACCTATAAAAAACCGTAAGTTAATACACTAAATAGTTCCGTATCTGGTTATTCAACAGAAAGATCAAAGTTAAAATTTAGATCCCATGTCGATCACACCTACGCAATGTTGTTAGATGCATTGATCATGCCTACAATTCCATCTAACTTACCAACAGTTCAAACAATTAATTTAAAACTCAAGATTTGGATAAATATGTGCCACTAGCTGATCTATCTTTCAACATACCATCAAAAGTCGACATGTTATTAGGATGTGAACCATTTCTCTAATCACACCAAGGGATGATGTGCACGCAAAATCATCGGTGTCGTCGAATCGCTAACAATACAAGGTTTGGTTGGGTCATTGCAGGCCAACTAAACCTTAATAAGCAATCATATATTGCCGACCAAGTTGTTAAATGAGCCTATTCAAAAAACTGTGAGCAAAATAACGACATGCAATTAAAATCGAAGAACTATTACGGATTACAACACCAGATTTAGAGGAATAGAAGGTCATTGATCTGTTCAATAAAAATTTCATAATTCAATTGACAACAGCGCCTCATTCGCAACTGTAGCGACTACAGGTAGACGTTAATTTAAATGAAGCATATCATGTGTTTATGAAAGAGTACCTGACCTTAAACCATATGGAACTCATACCTCAAAATGAAATTGTCCAAGAGAACAACAGGGTATTCTACTTGCCTTCCTCACCATCCGGTCATAAAAGAATCCAGTAGTACCACAAGGGTTCGCCTAGTCTTCGACGCATCGAGATTCTTAAGTCAGATTTTTACATGGATGATTTGATGTCTGGCGCCGATGATATAGTAGCTGCACAAGATTTACAAAGGGACCTGATCAATTTATTAAAGTTTGGTAGGTTTACAACATCACGATCGTTAATGTACATGCATCTACCGAAGATAAATCTGATGACATCAAAGATCTCTTCTTTGTCGAGCTGGGGGAAGTCATCAATAACATACCGCACCACGATATTTAAATCATCGTGGGCGACTTTAACGCAAAAATCAGTAGGAGTGAAGAAACTACATCGTACATCATACATCGGTCCTAACAGCTTGCACCTAACTAGTAACAATAACGGCCAACGCGTCACCAACCTGGCAATAACGTACAACTTAGTTGTATCAAGTACGTTTTTACCAAATAAGAGAATCCACAAAGTAACGTGGAGATCGAATGATGCAAGAACGAAAACCAAATCGATCACGTCATGGTGTCTAAAAGGAAACTCCACCAGCATATCCAACGTCAGATCTTACAAAGGTGCACACATGGACAGCGATCATGTGCTTGTCATATTTAAGAATAAGTGCAAACTGTCATCTACGTTCAACAGACAAGCACAAAAGACCGTTCGATGGGATATCGATGCTTTAAAAGGCCAAGCGTCACTGCAGAGTTACCAATCAGCTGTCACTAGTTATTTAGACTGGCTCAAGAACAACGAAGTAGTTCCTCCTAACATCCAGCAGCAGTGGCAATCTATACAATCAGCCATAATCACCGCGGTGCAAAGTGCCATCGGAAGAAGCCCTCCGAGGTCCCGCAGTGTTTAGTTCGATGATCAATGCCGAAGGGTCGGTCGAAAATAAACGATAGCTTCGTCAAAAATGGTTGGCTCGCAACACTAGAAGCACTCTAGCAGAATATCTCCGCGTTAGGAAAACTACGACTAAATACCTTCGACAAAAGAAGCGCGATCATATGAGATCTTGCATCGATAACATCAGCTTCCAAGCGGAAAAAGGAAACTCAAGGGACTGTTTTGCTAACGCCAGAAATCTAACCAAAGACTTTCACCCAAGAAGTACAGCCATCAAAGGCGGAAATAGAAAGCTGAGAACAAACGTGGCTGATGTTCTCTCAGTATGGCAAACCTACTTTCAAAATCTGCTAAATCGGAGCAACGAAGTGCAATAGCCATTAGAGCAATAACTCCTCCAGGTGAAGAGGACCATATACCAACAAAACCATACACCAACTGTATATAGACTTCAGACAGGCATTTGTCAGTATAAACCGCAAAAACTTATGGGCCGCGCTCATATGCCTAGGAATTCCAGAAAAACTCGTTTTTCTGCGCAAATTAACAACCTCTGGGTCTGTATTGTAGAATCGTAATTGAGGGAGCTGTGTCAGACCCCTTGGAAATAACATCTGGTGTTCAACAGGGATATGCACACGCGCCTGTACTGTTCAACCTGGCGCTTTAGTAGGTAGTGAGAAAAAGCAACATTGAAACTTCGACTGTATATTTAATAAATCAGGCCAAATTCTTGGATATGCAGATGATATCGTGCTTCTTGGAAGAAGACCTAGTGATACCAAGGACAGTTTCATACAGCTCAACCGCTGGGCAAGAAGACTTGGTTTGGAGGTGAACAGCAGCAAAACAAAATTTTTACCAAACACCCAGGAACATCTCCATGGTAAATCTCGGAATTGGCGACCATAACTTTGATAGCATCGAAAACTTTAAATACCTCGGGTCAGTTATAACATCGTCGAATGATATGCAGGCAGAAATAAAAGCCCGAATCACTGCCGGACAACGAGTTTTCTACGCCCAAATGAAATTATTGCGATCTAAACATACATAACAGTTCTGTGCTGGCTTTCGGAAGTGACCATGACCTCTAACGATTGTAGATTGTTATCTCCCTTCAAAAGGAAGGTCATACGCTCAATCTCTGGTCCAATCAAAGTCGCGGAAAACGAATATCAGATTCGTATGAACCACGAGATAAGACAACTTCTTGGAGGCTGCGATATTATCGGATTCATCAAATCCAATCGAACTAGATGGCTCGGCCACTTTACACAATCCTCACAACAACAAATGACCAATAAAGTGTTCCATCAACAACCAGCTAGTGTTCGTCGTAGAGGAAGACCCCGAATGCACCGGCGTGACGACGTCAAACAAGATCTACATGCATTAGGATGTTAAAACTGGAGGACGAGAGCGATGGACCGAGATGGATAGAGGACCTTAGAGCGGGCGGCAAAATTCCTTCATGGGATGTGAAAGCCAGAGAGAGAGAGAGAGGTTTAACATTCGCAAGTGGTCCTCAAACCATCCGCAACTATTGGCTAATTTTTGGATTGAAGGTCACAAGGACATTTCAGTCGCTATAGTTACAAAGTATTATTTAGGATGATGAATTGCAATTACACAATGGATTGACTAAGGTCAATCTACTCATTGCAAAGACGCATGTTATTCCAATTAAGGTATAATACATTCCCAAGCTTGAGCTAAATGTGGCAACATTATTGGTTCTTTTATTGAACACCCTACTCCGACCACTTAAATATTCGGACTTTTTATATTCGGACTCAACAATAACGTTGCAATGGTTAGCCAAACCACCAAAGTTATTGAACATTTTCAAACTGTGTTTCTGAAATAATGCATTCGGATAAACTGTGTCAATGAAATTTTGAATAAAACAAAATAACCCGGCAGATCTTGTTACTCGAGGAGTAGAGCCAGATGAATTTTTGCATTTTAAATGTTACCCAGCTGCAACTTATAAAACCGCCGATAGTGAATGATACAAATCAATTTTGCTACAATCCAACCAAATTTTCAATTGTGGCTACATTAATTACCAAGTACTCGGACGATATCACACATTTTGGCATAAGTTCGTCGTTATAAAGCAAATTTATTATCAAAGGGTTCAAACAGAATAGTTAGTACGAATCTAACAGTAACTGAAAAATTGAATGCCGAACTATAAAAATTTAAATGGCGGAACAAAGTGGATGAATACAAAATTGAGACAACGATATGCGATTCCCCGTAATAACAACGTAATCCGTCGCATTGTTCATATGTGCTTTGTGGGTCGCTGCTACAAGGCACAGCAACAAGAGCAGCCAGTGGGCCAGCTGCCATCGTGCCGAGTAAATCCTGCAATTAAACTGTTTATCGAAGTTGGTATCGAATCAATTTTGCAATCCAGGATTATGATTTCAATTCCTTTACACCTGACCATTTCTTGATTGGTCAACCAATAACCGAATTGCCAGAAACAGATCTGACTCAAATAAAAATCAAACCGGTTAAGTAGATGGCAGTTACAGCAGTCCCTTTTACAAGGATTTTGGAAGAGATGGTTAACAGAATACATTACGTCATTGAATAAATTCTATTCAATATATACTTAGTTTCCTTCCTTTATGAGTTAATATACCTTTTGTGGTACTACACCTGGCTTTTCCGTCGCTGACTAAGGATTTTTCAGTTTACAGTACGAAATTATATCGACAGATTTTTGGTGTCTTGAGATTCGATGCAAACAATTTTAACAGTACATAAATATAATTTTCCTTATTCAGTTATTACCGCCGTCTGCAGCCAACTGAACTCGATCTAAATATCATATTTTCATGTAATATGTAACATGTATAACATGCAACATTTTATGCAAAGAATATAAATTAAAAATATATTATTTTTTCATCTTGCGAACGTGTACACGAAAGATTTTATTGAAATATTAAATGTGAAACGATGAAAAATTACAAGGCTGCTGCTGCTGCTGTTTAAAATTAACATAAAATGAAAATGTTATAAAATTGCCAACCATAAATCATTTTTGGATAAATCCGAGAATGATGGCTTTCGTATATGTGTGTTTGTCTTATACATAAAATAGATTTGATGCCTTTCTTATATGTTGGTATCTTATCTTAGAGAATTATGTTTGCTCTCTTCGAGATGACTATATATGCATATACGGCAATTATAGTAAAACCATTTTTTTTTATTGATTTAATAAAATTTGCAATTTATTATACAGAATCAATATTTTATGTATATGAGAAGAGCTACCTTAAAAATACATGTAAAAAAAAATCTTAAGATTACGACATATTCCTTCACAGCGATATATTCGTAATATAATTTAAAATCAATTTTATTGCTTCAGGCTTAGATTTTTTTTTCTCGTATTTTGTTGTGATATGGAAAATTCAATTTATTTTCTTCCATCGAAGGGGAAATATGATATTTTCCTTGAAATATTAAATTAATATACGCGATGGTAAATTATTATGTTCTCTAAATTGGGCACCACAACCGATTTTGATTTGCTCGATATTTTGTTCTTGGTATAATGTCTGCCGTCAATATGCTTCTAGCGTGGGTCTTCTTTAAAATTTGGAAATATGTTTTAGCCCCCAATCTAAGGCTGTGTAATGTGGAAACAGAATTTCTTTAATTATAGTTTCCTTTTTCAAATCAATTAAAATGTTACGACTTTTGACCAAATGTTTCAACTCAGTTTGAATGTATAACGTAAGATGTTACAAACGGACAATTTATCAGTTCCGGGCACTTCGGAAGTAAAATCAATATTTTTCAATTTGTTAGTTCACCGAATTTTATCATAAAGAGAGTGAAGAAATATATTGTCATATCACCTGATTCCAGGAATATAACGATTTACCGTCGTGTTATAATAACTGGCAAGAGTAATAATGTTTTTACTTAAAGTTTTATTGTATTTAGAGTTCAGTGATCGCAAAATATGGTATTTGTGTTATCGCTAAGTTTCAATTTTATTTTGTTTTTTGAAATTTTAACAAATTATTGAGAAATTTAAGTTTTAGAGGGTTTTTCACCAAAAACTTAAGAGAGAAAAATAAAGATAACCGAAAAACTATAATCAGCTGTCTTTTCAAGAAACTGAAGAGGCGCGAACGGTTCTGGTTGATGTTCCAGATGTCGGGTCGATAAAATATTGTCAGCATTTAGAATAAATCAGAAAATTTAGGCGATTATTTGGATGGTGTGGGTTAGTTTCAATAGGGTAGTCAGTGGTTTTTATGGTCGTAACTTGTTCTCCATTGTTGTAACTATGTGGAATCCGCCAGTTGTATCTAATTTACCTCTTAGTGGTACCGTACAGGCAACGATTTCGGTCGGCTAAATATTAGATGCGAGTGCTAGCTGGATTAAGGTGTCATGCAACCCGTGCTGATGATCAACCTGGCTGGGGGCCCGTTCAAATAGCCCAGTCTTGAACGGAGCCTCTGGATACCTGGCTACCTCCAGTTGTTCTTAGCCTTATTCTTGTATTTCGGATCTCTGCAAAGATGGACATCATTTTTCTCCGCTACTCGTGAGACAAACATGGATCTTAAAATAAAAAATTAAGAGTTCGGAACTCTTAAACAATTCAAATAAAGAGAAACGGGTCTTTAGACCCTTTCTACCTAAAGGTAGGGAAGTGGATTTATGCAACGACAAAACAAGTCCTTCCAAATGAACTTTCAATGCTAGGAGAAAAGCATGGAAAGCCTTGAAAATGATAGAGGAAATTCTGGTGGGTGTAAGAACGGATAAACATGTAGCCACGCTGTCGTGGGCTACTAAGATTGTCAAAGCAATTTTTGAATTGTCAAAGCAATGCCAAGAGCTTAATCTGAATGTTCTCTGTTCAAAAGACAGAGATCACAGGATGAATCTCCAAGGCCGCTAACAGATCTAAATTGCAGGTAACTGTAGGTAGGTATTTTACTGAGGTGCTAAAAGAACCACTAGGTATAGCGGTATTTGATGGAGGTCAAGAGGATGGCAGCATCACTCCTTCTAATTAGAGGAAGATGGAAAAGGCTTTAGCCTTCTCATTCCTTAAGATTATAAAGGAGAACCCTGAGTGGCTCCTGTATGCTGGGATGAAGATTGGTACAAGAACCATGTCAAATTGACAGCCTGTTGCAATCAGAGATCTCTAGATCCCTACAAAAAGGTGATTAGCAGCTTTGGAGAGATTTGGCCTGGAGCCAGACTTGATGTTATTTCGTTGGAGGATATTCTCAGTATGCCGACAGCTCGGGCGTGGATTCCGGCGGAACCGAGCAATCCAGAAGATATTATGGAATTGTTGCAGATTAGCAATCTGAATTTGCCAACTTCCAACTGGAAGATAGCCAGGGTAGAAGAAGCTAAAGAGGACAACAGATCGGTTGTCATTATCATCAACACACCGTCTTTGGCGGTGCTAGCCAAAACAAGTGGTGTGGTAAGCTACGGCTTTAGTGCTGTCACCTTAAAAGTTTTTAAAAAGGATGGAGCTGCACGACTTTGGACACTGAGTTGTCTTTATCAATGGAGTCACTTTGCGGACTCGGTTTGCATACAGATTCTGCAGAATCTGGTTCCGCTGTGGTGGAGGATGTAGCTAATCTTAATGCTTAAGTTTCATCACTGTAAGGCAGCGTCAGCTGCTTTGTTGCTCCAAATATTAAGAGATGACGTTGATGTCGTCTTAGTTCAAGAACCATGGGTCAATGAGGATCGGGTTCTTGGACTCGGAGCTCCTAATTACAAAAAACTGTTTGTACAGCAAAAAGGTAGGATTTGATCATGCGTTCTTGCAAAAAGCAAACTAAATGTCTTTCTGCTTGCAAATTAAAGCAATGCAGTCGGTAAAGAAAACCTCTGGCTTATATCAGCGTACTTGCCGCACGAAGGGGTAAACCTCCCACCTGTAAATGTACGTAGTCTTGTAATGGATGCTCAAAAACGGAAAGTTGTAGTCATCCTTGGTTGTGATGCGAACTCACATCATACGATCTGGAGAAACAGTGATACAAATGAGGGAGGTGAGTCACTTTTGGATTATGTTCTAAGTACTAACCTATCAATCTGTAATGTAGGCTGTAAGTCTACTTTTATAACAAAGTATAGACTGGAAGTTCTAGACATTACCCTAAGCTCAAATTTCTTATCGAATACTCCTTGAGGAACACTCCTTTTCTGATCATCGTTATCTTCAATACGGATTGGATATAAAATATTTTGAAACTCCAACTTTTAGAAACCGTAGGAAAACCAATTGGGATACTTTTAGAATGGTTTTAACTAACTCTCTACCATCACTAGTTCTTCAATATCCGAAATCAACACAGGAGCTAGATGTCATGGTAGACTGGGTGTCTGCTTTTAATGAAGCTATTTCAAGTTCATATCCCAGTAGCAGACCAAAGGATAAACCTCATCCTCCATGGTGGTCGAAGAAACTACAAGTAACGCGCTTAAAAAGCAAACAGCTCTATAAAATTGCGAAGAAAACAAAAACTAACACGGACTGGGACTCCTATAAGGAGGTCCTTAAAGCATATAAATATGAACTAAAAAGTGCCAAAAGCAATTCCTGGAGACTTTTCTGTAATAAAATACAGGAGTCTTCTGAGGCAGCTAGGCTACGTAAGATATTATCCACTTGTCCTGTCATTCCAAGTTATCTCCAACAATCGGATGGACAATGGACTACAACAAGTAGGGAATCCTTGGAGCTTCTTCTGGAAACTCATTTTCCGGGTTGTTCCAATTCTCCTCCTATTTTGCCAAAAGCACATAAGGACTCGCGGGGAAAATTGTCAATAGGAGAACTATCTTGTTGGAAGTAAACAGTTTCAAGCCTTTCAAGTCTGCAGGCCTGGATGGCATTAGTCCTGTCGATATTTAGAAAACCAATGACTTAACTGTTCCCTGGCTTGAGGTGATTTTTATAATTAGCCTCGAACTATGTCACATTATGAAGAAATGAACTGAAGTAAATGTAATTTTTATACCAAAGGTAGGAAAACGCTCTCATTGCAATCCCAATGACAGATATTAGCTTATCCTCTAATTTCTTGAAAATTCTAGAAAGACCGATAGAGGCTTACCTCAAAGGCTCAATCGAGGCCTGCAAAGCTGTCAGCATCTCGGCATGCATATAGTAAGGGGAAATCGGTGGAAACTGCTCTCCATTCCCTCTTATGTCCTATAGAGAAGTCCCTCGAATATAAGGAATTCTCTTTGGTGACCTTTTGTGATATTGAGAGGGCCTTTAATAATGTCAAACCAGAGGCGATCACGCAAGCACTTTCAAATTTGGGGGTGGATGTGACACTTAGAAGCTGGATTGATCAAATGCTCAAAGGCAGGGTCATAATGGCGAATCTAGGTGTAACATCCATCCGTAGATTTATAGTAAATTAAGCTGGAAGCCTAATATTCTGGAAAGATTAAAATGGCTACGATAGCACTCTACTCCTGTAAAAATGCGATTAGAAAAGGATGGAGGCTTAAGCCTCACATTGTGCATTGGCTTTAAACCTGTGTAGTTAGACCAGTTCTAATGAATAATAGTTACAGTTTGGTGGCCCGCTTTAAATACAGTAACAAACCAAAAGTTGCTGATGAAAGTGCAAAGAACTGCCTTGTGTATTAGTGGTGCACTTAGAAGCACTCCTACTCAAGCACTGGAGATTCTCTTTCATCTCATCCCTTTGGATATCCTGGCTAAGCAAGTGGCTGTTAGTACAGCCATAAGGCTTAAATCAATTTCTATGTGATCCTGTAACATTATGGGACACTCATCTATTCTAACGAACAAAAAAATCCCTAAGTCTATCGACTACACCATCTCGACATCATACTTCGAAGTTAAATTTGTAACTGATAATCCTTCCAGAGAGAACTGGGTGAATGGAACAGTTTTAAATTCAGGCTTTATTAACTTTTTTACAGATGGCTTCAAAATTGAGGGAAAGGTCAGCGGAGAGGTTTTCTGTAAAGAACTAAATGTAAATCTCTCTTTCCGCCTCCCTGATCATTGCAGTATTTTTCAGACAGAGCTTATAGCAATCAAGGAAGCCATGAACTGGATGAAGTATCATGTAATATCTGTAAGAGATATTGACATTTTTATGGACAGTCAGGCTGCTATTAAAGTTTTACAATCAGGCTTTATCACGTCGAAAGTAGCCGGGAGTTGTCTTTCATCTCTTAACAAGATGGCTGAACAGTTCAATATCCATCTTACGTGGGTGCCAGTTCATTTTAACATAACGGGGAATATGAAAGCCCATCAACTCGCGTGACAAGGTATTACTTGCCTCATCTTACTGTGCAAGGTGGACATTGAAATACCACTTGCGACATGCAAATTACTCCTTAAAGAAGAAGCTCGTAAAATTACAAACAATAGATGGGCAAATTGCACCTCATGTGTAATTACTAGGCAAAATTGACCTAACTTGGACTTAAAAAGGTCTAATCAGCTAATATCTTTGCAACGGCATAATATCAGCACGGTTGCGAGTGTTTAATTACTGGACACTGTCTTATTGGAAAGCATACCATTAGGGTAGTACGGATAAGCCATTTCTGTGGTAAGACTACGTACCATATGTGTCTATGTCTCGTTATTTTTGTTGGGCGACCCCCTAAAACTAACTAACTAACTTAAGGCGATTATACATATAAAAATATTTTGATTATTTTAAAATAATACGAACAGTGACATCTAGCATGTCAATGGGATACCATACCATGATCGTACTATGTGTATTTATTATGCATAAATATTGGATTATTAATGGACGTAGTAGAATCAGACATAAACTTAAAGGCTGCGTGGAATGTACTAGACATTCAACAAAAATACCCGAACAGATAATGGACAATTTGCCTGATTTTAGAGGAACACCAGCAAGTTCATTCACCAAATGTGGTATCGATTTTGCAAACCCTATATCATTGTTGACGAAGCGTGGCTGGGGCGCAAAATGTACAAAGGGTATATATGACTGTTTGTATGCATGACGATTAAAACTGTTTTTATTAATCCGGTAAGCATATACATATATATACCGATCGGTCGAAATTTTGTAGGGGTAAAATTAGTTTTAGCGGAGGCATGCGATTTTATTAAAAATATTCATAATAATTCTCTAATTGCAGAATATTTACGGAACAACGGAATTGCTTGGTACTTTATCCCGCCATCATCCCCCACTTTGGTGGTTTATGAGAATTGGCAATAAAATCTGTGAAAATCCATATCTCCAAAGCGACCCGAAATATCGGTTTGAAATTCGAAGAGTTGGCTACACTTATGCCTCAAATAGAATGCTTTCTAAATTCACTGCCAATTGACGCGGTTATCACTGATGATAACCCCTTCTCATTTTTTGATTGGGTCTGCCACAAGTTCAGTTCCAGAAGAGGAATCAGTTGGTGCCTCCTTCACGTCGAGATGGAAAATAATTCAATACCGAATATATAACCTTTTTGGAAAAAATACAAGAATGATTATTTAAGCAACTTGCAGCAACGATAGACATCAACATCAACGCTCACCAGACCTATAAAAAAATTATGCAGATTGTCAATTGATGAACGAAGCATTCGTTAACCGGGAGGGAGGAAGTTTACGCTTGTCAAATCCAGTTCGACTCTGATGAAGTAATCATTTGTTAATTGTTGTAATTATAACTTTATAACAGTTTTACTGTTGTCTAAGATATTTGTTTTATATACATTTTGGTAAGATGTCGCTGTCTAATACGAATTGTTCAAACTGTCGCTAAATTCACATTTTCTGTCATTTGACTTAATGTTAAAAAAGCAAGAGTCATGGTCAGTCTGAAAACACAAACGAAACAATAAACATTGAGCAATAAAAGATAAAATAAATTAAAGTTAATATAAAAGGCCAATTCATTTTCATTTTACACACCTCCGGATAAACAAACAAAATTAACAGGTATTCATAGCGGAGCAAATTTTAAAACCGTACTATTTATTGATGTCTGTAGAATGACGTTTAATTGTGATTATAATTGTGGCCAATTATCTTTAGAATGGATTTCCCATAATATTGGGAATTTTGTTGCAATTTTATGTTGCAATTTTGTGTTGCAATTTTGTGTTGTAATTTTGATTATTTCTTTTTGCCCTAGATTGGCACAGTACAGACTGAACCAATGAATAAGAAGGATTAATACCTGGATGGTATAGAACACTGGTAACAATTGCTAATATTAAGACAGAGATTGTCATAATACAAAGGCTTGTTACCGACTTTTATATAAATGACGATAGACATAAAAGTTTTGCTTACCATCAGAATTCTTGGTGTGGTACTAGGTAGTACTGGGATCGAAGTACTGATATCATATCAGAAAGGAGTGCGTTAGAGAAACTACATATATATGACGGTGTCTAATTTTAAGACCTGTAGTGACAAGGTCGCTGCTTATTGATCTTTTGGCACTAGAACACTGGGAGATGTGATTACGTAGAGAAAGACTGAAATGCCCTAAGAGGCAAAGAAGTATAGTCAGACCACAGTATTGCAATGGCGATCCAGGCCTAGTGATTCCGATCATCAGATTTATGTACCATCCTACACAATCATTAAATATGACCAAAAACATTTTATTGACAAAATCAACCACCTTTTAGCACCTAGAATAGGTTAAACAGATAGTGGCGTTTACAAATGGTGTCGAAATCAAAAATGGTCAGCAGCTTGTAATTTTATGGTGATTATCTCAAATTGCATGCTGTGGTACTCTATGTAAATGATTACTGAAGTTCTTAAAGCACAATAGCCCAGTAATGTGCATAGTTCAACCCAGTTTGTATAAATGATTACTAAAACTTTGGCCATTTTTTATTTATCACACAGGCTATAGTGAAACCACAGTCAAGAAAGCATGCAATGAAACGCTGGCTAATAATCGGCTTTAATTATAACAAAATATTGATTCAGTGATAACCAGGAACTATTTTAGGTACTGGATACATATATAGACACCCTAATACGATTCGATTTGAAGTAAAGTCACTTTGAAAAATATCTAAAAGAAATCTACAATTAGGAATCAATAATAGAAACCAGTCCCAGGAGAAAATCACCATACATTGTACAATTATTGACTGAGGACTTGCTTTAATTCTACGAAGGCAATATTAAATTTTCCACAAGTTAAATTTACAAAACACTTTCAATATTTAATCCATATAATCGATTGCTCCACTAGGATTTATTCATGAAACGAAACAGATGTAACACCATAATATCAAAACCATATAAAAAATTAATATTCTAAAATCATCTATTTATTACCATAATCTTTTTACCATGTTTTTTCCAATTTTCCCCATAATCATGATCGAAAATTGTACACAAAAAGTGTTTCCCACAAAATTATTACCCAGGCATTCTTGCATGTATGTTTGTGGGTATATACGTGTACAATATTAATAAGTGAGGTATATATTTGTTGTTGTACTTGGATTTTGTACATCGTTTTTTCCATTTTTCATTTTTACCCCGCACTGATAGCATATAATTTAGGGTAATTACACTACACATAAAAAAAACTTTGTAGGGTAGATCAATCTTTTTTTTTTTTCACTTTCACACCCCCTACCACTGGAACTCGCAAAATTATATCCTTTTTTTTTGTGAGCTACTAAGCAACAGTAAAAAATGAAAACGATTATCTTAAAATGTATATAAAATAATTTATCTCAGACAGGAAGATAAAAAAAATATTAAGAAATAAGTAGGTCGTATGATAAGTGTATGGTCTCAGCAAAAGACTATAGCCAATATTACAAATCAGTATTATTTCTGTTATATTCGTCCTTTTTAAAAATGTTGACAAAATTTTAGACAGTTGTGACACATTTTATGAGAACTTTTCACCAAACACTTTGGAGAACAACGAGAAAAAGTTTTAATTTGACATAAAATGGTTTTCTTGCAGTACTGCCAGTAATTTCTTATACTACCCTCATATTAAGAAGCGAACCAGGGGAGGGTTAGTATTGTATTTAATAATGTTAATAATGTATAAAAAAAATTGTTTAATTATTATTTTGTGCAAAAAATATCAGATGCCTAAAAATATTTCTGTCAATTTATCATCCAAAGCACTGTAATATCTTTGAAATACGCAGTGAGGGGATGTGAAATAAAAACGTTATAACTTTAACAAAAATCATCCAGCTCTTCTTGCATACGCTCAGTATCAATAAGAGAATTAATATTTGCTTACGTATTAAGGTCATCGGCATACATCATCAGGCACTTACAAAATTTAAAACGCTATAGACGATATCACTGATGAAATTGATTGATTGATTGATTGATTAGAGTGTACGGCCAAGGACGAACCAGGAACTCCCGGAATGCCGGGCACCACCGTACACCCGTAGTGTAACATATAACAAAACCGAAAAAATGGAAGGAATGTTAGTTATGACAGACTCGACCCGGTTACTGACATCTAAGTGATCGATAGTTAAAATTTTTTGTGGTATAAGGAAGGGAAAGGTTTGTGCTACCAACACCAACCACTACTAGACCAAAATTACCAATTGAAGCAGTATTCAAATACTGACAGTTACCAACGAGATCAGGGTAGACTATCTAACCAAACTCACTCTTTCACTCCTACAAGTAACCCAAACCACACATATGCGACTGTCAGCCAACACCACACCAAAAACACTAAACGCAGCAACTCGGGGGTGTCCCCTGAAAAGCTACATGCAGCAATTGCAAAAAGTAGCAAGTTCACTACTACGAACCATCTCCACCAGATCCAAGTCCTGGGATTCCGGCCGATTCCGGACATCAAGGGCACCAAAACCAGATCAAAATAGTCAACGTCAACTCGAAAGGCGGCCATGAACTGCTACACGCCTCAAACCTCACCACCACGAATCCCTGATGATTCAAATTAAAACCATCCTCCATTTCCTAAAAGAGAAATCCCAAAGCCCTACTCCAGCCTAGCAACCATGCTCTCCGAAATACATCCTGTATAAGACCAGAATCCCACCTCATTCCAAAACGACACTCACAGCCACGACCACCACCAAAAATCAGAATGCTAACCACACAATACGATCCCAAACCACCATCACCCACTTCACTAGGCTACCACAGAAACTTTGCAGCACCTTGGTGCGAGTGTTCTCCAACTTGAACGACCCGCAACTGTTCCTACTATTTTGCATGAGCAGTTTCGAGTAGATACAACACAGCAGAGGCACACACCCAAGCACCTACAGGCACTCGCGGTGGTCGGTCAGAGCAACTACAGCACCAAATAAAGATCGTAGTGAAATAATAGTACGCACCCCCTAAAACAAACAAAACAAAAACCCATCTATACTTATATATAACGAAGGCCTTGCGAAATAGTATATGCCACAAAATCTACGACATTTTTATACATTTTGTGTTACATTTATTTACATTTATTTGAGAGAAAAACAGAAAATTATGATTACTCTTTACGAATGATGAAACAAAGCGTTACTATAAAACCCTCTCTATTATACAATCCGTCTTGTAACTTTCGTTGACATAGCCAAACAAAACCTATATACACAATTGAGTGTATTGGTGCTATGAAAATCCATACCAAAAAATGTATAATTTTCTTATTCCTACTACCATTATTTAACAATTTTATCTCTAGGTTTCGCACACTATTTAATGTGTATGGATAATTGAGAATTTTTCATCTCTTTTTTTGATGTTGGTGTTTATATAGGAAAGAGATAACATCAATTTGGCCTTTTTATTTAATTTTTTTTACAATTTTTACTCTCTTTTGATGTTTATTTTATTTTACACTATATCAAAACCAACACAAATGTATATATAAGCCATGAAGTTGCGATACTTATGCCAAAAAGTGACTACTATACCTAAGTATTAGTGTTGTGACATAGTATAATTTGTTTATACTTTTAATATATGCTTTGATGTAAATAAAAAATGAATACGAATGATGGAACAACAGTATGTTGCGCTCTTTAAGACAATGCCAAAAACCAATTTATTATTTAACGAGAGAGGGAAGTATTGTTATTATTATTTACTTCATTATATACTATACTATACACTATGAATTTGGAGCAGAATGGACAGTGCAAAATATAATTTTTGTTTCGTTTTTTTTCTAGAAATGTTATGTACTTTGAATTTAGAGGAGTATGGATAATGCGAAATATAATTTTTTGTTTCGATTTTTACTGTAGTCAAATTCTCTAACACATAGCAAAATAGTAGTCATAATATGTTTTACTTAGCCAAGCTTCATGGCTTGTATAATATACAATAGTGTTGGTTTTGACTATATCCAAAACCAAATGTAAACACAAATGTATTACAAGCCTGATTATTGCATCGAGTACGCAGATACATTCTTAATTTGTCCATCTATACTTGAAAGCATTTGTGAAAAAAACAGAATAAGAATACTTCAAAATCGTCTTTATTATACAAGCCCGATTGTCACCAATATTATTTCATGTCCATCTATATTTGAAAGTATTGGTAATCGGTACACTATACAAATCAGTGAGAATTTACGTAAAAATTTAAAATTAAAAAAAAAACAATTGTGCAGAGAAAATATAGTATAGAAAACAGAAATGTAAAAAAAAACAAATGAAATATTCTCTTCAGTTTTTATATATTTGTATCCGTTAGTACATTTTTGGTTAATACTTTATTTTTTTAGTTTAGTAATGAATTTCCAAAGAAACGTTGTGTGAGCTGTACTACCATTGTTGCTCCAATCAATCGCCTCATTTTATTAATATGCTGTCTCATATTGTTGATTCCTTAAAAATTCCTTCTCCAATCAATCGCCTCATTTTATTAATATGCTGTCTCATATTGTTGATTCCTTAAAAATTCCTTACATACCATATAGTTCGAATCAGATAGTTGTAGCATCGTTGTTGCACTTACTAGCTTCATGCAAACGTACTAACAAGATTTATTTCAAAGAGAGAGAGAGAGCAAAAATAAAAGAATTATACAAACGTACCGTACAATATTTTAAAGAATTTCATTGGTTGATTTTATATTTTATTTTCAAGGTATTAATGAAATGAAAGTATATTATTCTATTTTCTCACAAATACTTTCAAGTTTAGATGGACAAAATAAGAATATATCTGCGTACTCGATGCAACAATCAGGCTTGTAATACATTTGTGTTGGTTTTGGAATACTTTCATTTCACTAATACCTTGAAGATAAAATATAAAATCAACCAATGAAATTCTTTGAAATATTGTACGGTACGTTTGTATAATTCTTTTATTTTTGCTCTCTCTCTCTCTTTGAAATAAATCTTGTTAGTACGTTTGCAAGTAGCACGTGACACAACGATGCTACAACTATCTGATTCGAACTATATGGTATGTAAGGAAATTTTAGGGAATCAACAATATGAGACAGCATATTAATAAAATGAGACGATTTATTGGAGCAACAATGTTAGTACAGCTCACACAACCTTTCTTAGGAAATTCATTACTAAACTAAAAAAATAAAGTATTAACCAAAAATGTACTAACTGAAGAGGATATTTCGTTTTTAACATTTCTGTTTTCTATACTATATTTTCTCTGAGCAATTGTATATTTTTTTATTTTAAATTTTTACGTAAATTCTCACTGATTTGTATAGTGATTACCAATACTTTCCAGTATAGATGGATAAGAAAAGAAAATAATATTGGTGACAAACCGGCTTGTATAATAGAGACGGTTTTGCTATTCTAAATTATATATCGACATGTTTTTTACCTTCAATACATTCTCATATGTATAGTATACGACATCATTGATGAAATTGGTGAAAAATATTAGAGCGAGGTGACTACCTTGTAGAACACCAGACGGAATGTCAAATACAAATAAAAATAAAAATACCCAGAAGATATTGACAGATATTGTAGAACGTCTCATTCCCTATACCTGGTATAAATATGGGAACTAAAAATGATTATTCCAAATATCAGGAAATTGTCCGCATGAAATTCTGGCATTAAACGAATAAAACAGGCTTCCGTCAAAAGATTTAGTTATTTATTCCAGACTAATGGTACAATCAATTATAGCAAAAAATCAGATTAAGTAATTTTTCATATTCATTCAGCTTAACTGGAACCTAAAAAGTGTTCGAAACAAATTAGAGAAGACCATTTACAAAAATTTTGAAACTGTCGCCGATATGTCCAGATCAACAAATTCATAATCGGCAAAATTGCGCTTAATTAAATTTGGCGTGTGGTTTTTTTTAGTATAGCTAGCAAAATCTGGGCACGATTAGATTATTTGGTTAATTGATTGTAATGTTTGACCAAGCTTGTTTGAGAATTTCAATTGATTTGTAATGTTTGATCAATTTTTTTTAAATCTAATTTATATTATAATTTTTTTAATTTTGTATTTTTAATTATTTAATAAATAAATTAATTGTAAATTTCAGGCAAAAACTAATCCAATTAAACATTCCAGAGAAACATTGCATAAACTAATCCAGAGAAACATTGCAGATTACAGTTGAATGGTGGCACACTGGAGATGCTGAGAAGAGATGGCAAAATGCAGATCAGTTCGTTATCATTGTGATTGTTATATGCTAACATTACTTTGAATATTGGCTACCGGGAAACCGGACTAATATTGTCATTACTGACATACTTTTCCTTTCCCTACTTCACAAAAGATTTACTAACTATTGGCCATCAAGGTATCCGGAACTGATGGCCAAATACCCGGGATATCCTGCTTAATGCTTGGTCGTACATTCTAAATCAATAAATCAATCAAAAAATCAGAATTTTCCGTGCTGCATACAATAGCAAGAACGCGTTGATTCTAAAATTACAAAATAATTTTCCTTTAGTTTGAACTACAAACCTCAAAGTGATTACTCCATTGCTGTAATGTTGCGTTAAATTAAAAAGTGTCAATCATTCCACGTGCTACCGCACGAGAAATATCTAACGGGCAATCGTCAAAAAATTCAAATGTGATTACTCCATTGTTGCAAAAAAGTGCTACCCACGTGTAATTCTTCTAATTAGATGCTTTAGTGAAACGTCACGTCGGCCGTATAATATCAAAGGATCATTGACCAAAATATTTATAAATGCCACCGCCCACCATGAAACTGAAGGATCTCAAATAGATATTGAACAATTCGAACAGTTCTTACGACGGGTCGACATGTTGTTATCTGAATTTACGGAAATTGATCAAGTGACCACTGCATTAAAACCAGATGATAAAAGTCAGTAAAATGATTTTGAGGACAAATATTATACCGCTGTCACCGATTTGAACAAATTAATTCGAAGAGGAAGCTTCGCTATTGGAAATATATCTGTGAATTTAAATGATACAGATGGAGACCAACCTCGGATTGCCAACGTCGAAGTGAAACTCCCAAAAATTAACTTCGCTTCATTTTTTGGTAGTTATCCAGAGTGGCAATCGTTTTATGATTTGTTAGACGTTAGTCCTACAACATTCCCGAACAACAAACGCAGAAAGAAACATTTACGTTGGTTTGGATGTACTGAGTAAAGTCGTCCCTATGTATTGGCCTTTGAATGCGCCTGCAGATGTTGGATTTTGTACTTGACTTTTTCTACGTAAAGCGAAACGTTGGTGTATTGTCCAAAAACATCAGGTATTGGCACAGTGTGAAAAATTCGTTTAGTATCGTTTTTCGTGTATCGAATGCTCATTGGAGAGCAATTTTATTTAAACAATTCCAATCTGATTTGTATTGTTCGACATTCACGTTGTCAATATGTGGCCTTCATTCTCAGAGTGTACATCGATACAATGGAAACCGTCAATATACGCATTAGAATCATTAATCATTTATCATCGCTTTGTAAAGTTTCCATTGTCATGGATCATGTTTGTGGTAATGCGTTGGTTGTTGGATTGGCCAGAGCAAAGTATGTATTTCATCTCATTTGGGATTACATGTAAATGTAATAAACAAATCTGGCCAACCGTATTGATGAATGTATAAGTCATCGCATCTTGTATGTATTCTGGTATGTGTCGTGAACTGCCGATGTAGCTTGAAGGCAGCTACCAGCATGTTCCTGCCAGCATGTTCCCTTGATTGTACTTGGTCAGCCTTGATGACGATTTGATAGTTCTAATTATGAAATTGTGATGACACTCTTTTAAACAATTGAATAAGTGGATTTCGATTTTATATAATAGTAATAGGGAATTATAGTCGGGAAGATCAAATTTTAGGTTGTTTGTATTTTTAAATAAAAAATCTCAAAAAATTAAAACAAAATATTTGGTGAAAAAATGTATCTCACCATGTTGCATCTCACGATGCTCTGGAAAAGATTTGTTTGCTTGTTTTTCCTTAAGTTCCAATCTGTTTCTCTTACTATAGTTCTTCTTCATCTGTAAAAATAACTTTTCAACTGTATCGACTAATTCTCTTAGAAGGTTGCTAAGATTTTTAACTTGTAAAGCCTTTTTGAATCCCATGAGATAAATTCCCTATAATATTTTTTCAATAAAAACCTTTCTTTTTTCAGTTAGAACCAAGTGTTTGGAGCCACCTTCATCCAAATTACAAGGACCTTAAAATTAAACTAAAAACACAAATTAAACTGTAAGGAAATTACAGCATATGCCAGTTCAAACAATTTAGTAACAATCTTGAGATCACTTCCGTCACTTTTCATTCTAATGTTTTTTCCGCTTAAATTAAAATCTTCAAAACAGATATGATACCTTTGGACCACAACCAAATTACAGTCTACATTAAAAGTCATAAAAATTCAAGCGAATAAGACTATCTAGTATCCAGTCCCATTATTGTTGTCTTAAGTCCAAATATATCCCAAACAAAATGATAATAAAAAATATTTTAGTATGTTGTTACATTTAAATTTAGCTATAAAGCCATAACAACAACATCAACAAATGTTGTTGTTATTGTTGTTATTTAATTTTATCGTAAGAGTACCGCTAAAAAGAAAATGTAAATCAACAATAATAAAAAAAAATGGAATAAATAAAATAAAATTATTTTGTTAAAATAATAAAATAAACAGTTTAGTACAGATAACAAATAAACATTTTATACAGGGTGTATATAAAAAAAAATTAAATGCTAACAACTGCAACCATAATTTTAACTCTGCAGAACACCACACTGCTTTAATAATTGTTTCCATTGTGCAATAAAAAAAATAAAATTAAAATAATCGCCCTGTACTTACGTTGGTCTTCTGCTTATTTTTTTTTGTTATGATGTTGTTATAACTGATATTAAATTTTTACCATTGTGTTTTCCATAAAGTCATTAAACTTCTAAATTTTTATATGGTTTCCTCGTTTCGTTACACAAAAATGTTCCGTTATAATTGTTATCACACACACATACACATTTTAAAATTGTTTGTCTTGCTTTATCAAGCATATTTTGTACAAAACAAAAAAAAGAAAACCACCAGATGAATGAAGTAATGGTATCATCTATAATCGATAGAATTTTTGTATTGTTGCGCCATGTCCGAAGAGATGAATACACTGTATTCACTGTTGTGTCACATCTTGGTTGTGTTGGATGAGGAGTAAGTAGCTTGTAAATTTGAAAAGATAAGAACGAGTTTTCCCAAATAACCAAAAGCTAATTTAATATAAACGTGATCTTGAATAATTTTTGTTGGTTTTTGTTGTTATGTTGTTTTGTTCATTTTATAGTGTTGCAACGAAAATTGATAAGAAAAGCTTGTTATTCTTTTTCTAAATATGAAAAACGGAAGGTCGAATCATAAATTAACTTATCTCTTCTGCAAACATTAAAGTATATAAGTAACGTACAAAAGACAGGATAATGGATGTTTTTGTGTACTTTTTTTATTGTTGATTCTAAAAAAAAAAATATTTCTAATCACAACCATCTAATTATATTTTAATAACTGCAAACAAAAAATGCCATTATTTAAGGCATACATTTATTTTCCATTTTTATGTTGAATTTATAGGACCCATGTCAATCAAAAAGATGTAACCCGAGTCTTTTTTATTTTATTTTTTGTTGATAGTAACATTGTTTTATGGAAATGTACCATCTTTTAATATATTTGTGTTTATTTGCCTTTTAGTAGAATGACATAAAAAATTAATTTAAGTAACATATTATAGTGAAATTAGGTGCTAGGATATTTTTCGGAAGAGTGACATTATAACATTTATAGAAAAGCATTAGGATATAAAAAATGTATTAGTGTAACGAAACGTTATAACAAGTATGGGAAAACGTCCTTCGTCATTTTCAATCTAAACCTCGATATTTGTGGGTAAATAGTTTTTATATATAGTCTTAAGATTAAAGCATTGCTTCCAATGTATATTATTTCTTGAAATAGTATTCCTCTTTAAGGCTACACCCTCATTACTGGTTTTAAATAAATATTTGGTACAAGTGGAACAATTTATGACTTTCAAAAGGTAACCACAGCTATGAACATGAACTTGTAATTAAGAAATATTTCAAAATAGTAAAACAAGTAGGGAAAAAGATAATCTCCTTGGTTCTTTTCGAAGCAATTGTTAATATTTAATGTTAAACAGTTAAAGTTTCATCCTTTTTGAGCAAAACACTGCTTCCTGGGTTGAAATTTACCTTCCAAAGATATGGCTAGTACTAATTTTAGCACTAAAAAGAATACATATATAAGTGATTAAAAGGTTAATGACAGAATTTATTTGTACCAATTTGGCTGAATTTTTTAAATGGTCTTTAAGGAAAGAAAACTTAAAAAACTTTCCTTGAAAATTGGAAAGAAAAAATGTGAAGTACTTTTTACTATGGGATTTTGCTACTACTTGCGAAAATGACAAACATTTATTCCGTTGTTTATTTTCAGTTAAATTGTGGTTCTGTTGTATGCCCAGCTCATTCGTTTCATGAAATTAATTAAGTTTCGTCGTTTTAACTGCACAATCGATACAATTTAATCGCATTGCAATGGTGTCAGTAAAATCAAGCCGTCTAGGTTTGCAAAACTCGCAATACTATACAAATTAAACAAATTCTCGATCTTATCAAAATGAAATTGAATGGAATCAAGAAGAAAAATAAAATGCAAACGAAAATGATTTGTATCAAATAAGAGATCATCGGTCTGTAGAAACTGATCGTGTGACAGTGCACCGTTACAATGTGACAATTAAAGTGCAGACCAAACCGATTAGCTTTATGCGCCAATTTTGCAGGGCATTCAAATATAGAAATGAAACAGATTTCTTAAACAGGAGCAGATTTCACACATTTCATAATGCAAATTATGAAATGTGTGAAATTGCAACACAATCGAGCAGGTTCCTAGGGCAGGTTCCTACGAGACAGGTTTATATGAGGCAGGTTCTCTTAGGCAGGTTCCTTAGAGACAGGTTGCTTATTATTTTATAGACAATTCACCACAAGAAGTAGAACCACGATGTGCTAATAACTGGTCGGCAAAAATATCAATTGTGGAACCAATATTTACCTTGGAGATGATAAGATCAATGCAAACAGAAATGCACAAATTGTCGGCCGTACGACGTTTTTACCAGCAACTTACATCAAAACTCCGCAACATAAGCATTCATACGTTTAAGGTACCAAGGCGTATGTTCGCCATTACGGCACACCAGCTCTGTTCATCCTAGGAGAATTACATCCTAGGATGATTCTGTTGGCAAGTGATTTTCACCAAACATTGCCAGTGATTCAACTATCAACGCTGATGTACTTAATGCATGTTTGAAGTCGGTCGATTGCTATACCACACAATGGCACCCAATGGCACCCAAACTGAAAAGTGCCAATCGACATGTTATTGGAACTTAAACGCTTGAAGTTTCCAGTGCAACTTACATTCACAATAACCATAAACAAATCTCAAAAGCAGCTATTGAGGTTTTGCGGAATTAACTTTTAAAAATCCATGCTTTTCGCATGGTCAACTGTATGACGCAAAAGCTTTTCCCAAATACTTTTCAGAAATTCACTAAACGTTCACAAACAAACAAAATAGTCAAATGCAAGAAAATTATACCGCATTGTAGGTACTTAGCTTATGCCACTGCCTATCAGGTTACCTATCAGAAGAGAGAGAGAGAGATAGAAGCAAGTGCAAATATTTCAAAGTGAAAAATTTCTTTGATATAAATTGTAGTATAATAAAAGGCAAATTGTTGTTTTGCTGGGAGTGGTCGCTACAACAATGTTTAGGGGCTAAGCCCACTGATATTAACAATCATAAAGAAAACTCAAAACAATTTACTCTCAACCGAAACAGAGAACTAAAATCGATAATTTTCAACTCGAGAAAGAAAAGGAGAAACGTATTGGTGGATCAAACATAGAACTCAGCATCCCTCAACAAGTGGAAGATGAAATTGTTGAATACCCTGATATATTGATAACAAGAAAACATAAGGTGATGAAACAAAACAATTCAAAAAAGGAAACCACACACAGCCCAACTATTAAATGTGCCAAGTTCAACACCACCAGAGGTTGTAATAACTCCCGAAATCACTAAAACATCAAAAGTTCAACAACCAATAAAAATAAGTAATAATAAAATTGAAAGTGGAAGTGCTGGTGTCCTAATTAAAAATCAGAGGAAGAAAAAATCCTCCAATTGTTTATATAATTTAAATCCATGTAAACCACATACACAAACTGATCATCAGAATGACTGACAAGAATTTCTACACATATACACTAAAGGAAATCAAAAACCACACTACAGTATTGTTAAAAGAAATCGCCCACAGTGTTGACCAAGATTATATCATAGCAGCTCTAAAAGGACATCAGGTGAAACAATTTTTTGTTAAAGTTTTTAAATATACTACCAAGACCAGAATAATGCCCTAAACTAAACAGGAAACTAAACCATACTGCATCAATTGCAATAGTACTGGATAACTCGTGATCTACCGTAAATGTCCAAAATATTTCAGATATCAATAAGAAGTAAAAAAGTGGAAAAAGGCAAATGTACAATAATTAATACAGACCAAGTTTATTGTACTCCGGGGCAACAGCACTTACAAGCCGTACCTCACTAGAAAACCCACCAAAAACAAACTTGAAACCCACAAAAACCATAACAATTGCAGCTAAATCCACAGCTGGGCGTGTAAATTACACAATGTAATTTACTGGGTTTTTTACATGTAAAATGTATGTAAAATGTAAACGATTATTTTCCCAAATTTAATTATTAATGTATTAATCAATTTATCTAGTATTAGTTCTATGGTAAGGTTAGTATAATGGTATTGCTGCAAACTTAGGTTATGAAAAATTATTAATTGTAATTAGAGTAAGAAAAATTAAATTGAATTAATAAAATTCACTACAGTTCCACGCTTAAATTCGATAATCATATTCGCTACCTCTTTACTACACTGGACATCAAAGGCATAATGCATAGGCATTTTATCGAATGGATAGAATAGGGCTAGTAATTTCAGGCATACATTTATTTGATGAGGGTGAGACGGGTAGTGATAATTTGTTTATTTTGTCCTGTTTGAAATTAATAAAGATTTAAATTTAAAACCTAGTCAAACGAGTATAGATTCACTTCATTCATTTCACTGCAGAGAATTATTTTATTTATGATTAAACGTCAAATTGCAATTAGTTTTCCGCTACATATCGAAAGAAATATGCACCCTTAAAAATATTTTATTTTAGTTTATTCAAATGTAGCTAGATGGCACTATGTCACACGTTGTTTATTTTGTCGAATATAAGAACTAGTTTAAGATGTAAACAGATGGCATTGAAGGATAGGTGATTTTTATAGTCTCAATGTAGATAACTAAAAGTTGAAAATAATTATGATTAACCATTTAAATAAAATGTTTAATTGGATTTTCTAATGCAAGTTATTCTTATAAACAAATGTTTGTATTATTTATTCAATATTTTAAATTATTTCTGGACGGATTCTCGTTTTTTAAATATAATTTACATATTTTTGTAATAAACACATTTTTTTGTAATTTACGTTATTTACATGCAAAATGGAGAAAACGTTTTTTACATGTAAAACGCCCAACCCTGGTTCATATACGAATTAGCTTCCTGTGCAGCTGGCCAAACAAAAGGTAAAACCATTATGAATATCGCATCACGTGTAATACCACATTACGCTATAACAGTAATGGCACATGTTATTGACAAAATATCAATGCACTTACCATCTGAGAAGATATAAATACCGCAGTCTAACCAAATATGGGAACTCAACCTAGCTGATCCTGAGTTTTATTAGCATAGTTCAGTTGATCTTCTTATCGGTGCATAATTTTTTATAGATATACTATTGGAACAATAGTTAACCATCCCGACATTACCAATGCTTCAGTCATCAAAGTTTGGTTGGCTCATAGCTGGAAGAATTGACTATGAACAAAACAATGAAACAACTGTAAATTACAATATAAACTTAGTATACAACGTTTCCAATTAAAACTTAATGGAACAAAACAATTGAAACGATTTTAGAAAGTTGAAGAACCACTTATTAACTCTAAGCATATTAAAAATAACACTGATGATCCATGCGAAGAATTATATCGTAACACTACTACTAGATCGCCAGACGGAAGATTTATTGTCAAGTTGCCATTCGTAACACCTCGTCCGAAATTAGGAAATTCGTTAGTTAACGCAAAAACAATCCTACTACTAGGAGTATCAAGAATTCATAAACTAATATATTAAATTAAATCAAATGACGCAAATTCCCTGGACAATGGTATCGGAAAGATGATCAAAGTTATTTTATGCCGCATCACGCTGTGTTTAAGGAGAGTACTACAATACAAATTCGAGTTGTTACTGGTGCATCGTGCAAAACGACCACAGCAATGTCGTTGAACGATTGCGTACACGTTGGTTACAAGCTTCAACCAGATCTGACGACTACATTACTACGGTTTCAAATACATATTGTTGCAATCAATGCGGATATTGAAAAAATGTACCGTCAGATATTAGTGGATCCAGTTGATGCAAACTTTCAATTAATTTTATGGCGTACAAATTTGGAAGAAGCGTTAAGGGTATACAAATGCAACGCTGTTACATATGGGACAGCATGCACCCCATTTTTAGCTATAAGGTCCTTAGAAGAGCTGGCTAATCTATGAAGTGAAATATCCAGATACCGTTAAAGTAATTCAAAATCATTTCTACATGAATGATTTGCTTACCGGAACGGCCACGATAGAGGAAGCATTCACTCTAAAGGAGCAAATAATTGAAATAATGAGCACTGGTGAATTCAATCTTCGTAAGTGGAAGTCAAATTTTTCGGTGTTCATTGACACTATTGCAAGGAAAAGTAGCGAAGACATACCAAAATTAATTGAAGACGACCAAAGTTCCAAAACTTTAGGGATTATGTAGTATCCAAAACGTGATATCTTTACTTTTAAATTAAACATGGTCACAAGTGATATAATCTGGACTAAACGAAAAATGTTATCCGAAAGTTCAAAATTGTACGATCTGTTAGGTTGGTTATCACCAATCGTAATAAAACTTAAAATGTTGTTACAGAAATAATGGGTACTAAGACTGGTTGGGACGAAGAATCGCCAGCCCATATTTTATGCAGTTGGAAGCAAGTTTATACAAATATGCATCATCTCCAAACTATTCAAATTCCTAGGTGTGCTTTTAAATCATCAAGTCCAAGGTCGGTTCAACTTCACGCATTTTGTGATGCTTCAGAACTAGCATACGGTGGTGTAGTGTACATCCAAACCGATAATAATAATGGAGAAATTACCCATAACGCAAATTAGTCTTCCTAGATTAAAACTTTGTGGCGCTGTTTTATCATCAGATTTGGTTAAATTTTGCAAAATTATTTTTGCTGTTGATGTTGATAATATATATGCCTGGAAAGACTCTATGATTGATCGGCACTGGCTCTCAGATATTCCTGGTAGATGGAAAACCATTATCGCTAGTAGGACGAGCATGATCTTGGATACCATTCCCAGAGAGAGATGGAGTCATGTACCATCCAAGGAAAATCCTGCGGATTATATATCTCAAGAGGTATAGACTCAAACATAATACCGAAATTAGATAGTTGATGGCATGAACCATGAACACCACCATCGTTTCCACAATTTAATTGTGAAGTGCGAAGCAAAAGAGTAGTTACTATGTTAGAAACAAACGGAGTCGAGATTGTTGAGCATCTGATTAATAAACATTCATTGTGATTCACAATTAAAAAGATAATGGGGTATATTCTTCGTTTTTGGAAACTACCTAAATCAGAATACAGAAAATCAAACAATAAATACTTGGCTTATGGTGAGTAGAATTCAGCGGAGCTATACCGACTACGCGCGATACAAACTACACTCTTTAAGGCAGAAATTTTTAAACTTACAAAAAATATAACATTAGAATCGATGTTAATCTCATTAGACCCTATAATAGATTCTGTAGCGACCATCGCTACACACACAATTAAAAATTATTCAGATATAATTCGCTAACGCTACATGTACACTGTACATAAATATATATAGAGCGTAAAATAGCTATTACTCATAGCACTCGGTCGCCATGGCTTGATGAGATGACAATTAATTTTGAATTAAATTCCTCAGCATTGCTTTGCACAACATCTAGATCTGAATAAATAAAATAATGACGTCACTACCGTCGTTATAATGGTGCCCCGACGTAACCCGCGACACGGAGGGATATTAATTCCTACGAGCAACAACCACATTTTGATCACAACTTCTTGTGATTGTGAAACACCTTTGCCGCAAAAATAAAATTGAATAAATAATAATTATCATTATTCGATTCCGGAAACACAGCGGAAAATTAAATACGAAAACGTGTGTATTTTGATAACTATAATACACAAGCAGACACGCAATCGGAATACACCAAATATTGGAAATCACTATTGACATCTATGAAAAGGACACCATCAGTTTCAGTTAAGGACACCATCAGTTGCAGCGAAGGACACCATCGCAACTAACATCAACCACATCAAACAGACGAGTTTTTCTAAAAATTTTATTGTTATATTTTTTTTTATTGCCAATAACATTAAAATAAAGTAGAATCCTCCAGTTAGTGTGCCATATGTGCATTAAATTTTTATCATTAAATCAAATCATACTGTAAATTTAGCACCATTCATTTCTTTCCGTGTATTCGATTTTTGCATTCCGTTTTTATACATAACAGTGAATTTATGCGTACTATAAATAAGCACGGTTAAGAAGTAACACGATTGCTAATAAGCACAGTTTAAGAAGTAACACGATTGCGAATAAACTACTTGTATATTTTTAAGCACTGGTATTTCGATCGTTAAAGCGATGTGCGCATACTAAGGCGCACAAATACCAATTTTTCTTGTAATAATTTCTTTTAGTGGTCTTGCATTTTAATTTTTACCAAATATGGATGATGATAAGTCGGAACCGATGGAGATTGATCACGAAATTTTGAGTGTTAAATTGGCGCCATTTTGGATTGATAATCCACAAACGTGGTTTGATACCGCCGAGTATCAGTTCAAACTGGCAAAAATTAAATCGAATAGTAAAAGAGCTTTATATGTTATTACGGCACTCACCCCAGTTAAGATTTTACAGTTAAGACGATCTGGAAGAGAAGATTACTACGATTTTATAGTTAAGACGATCTGGACGAGAAGATTACCGGAAGTCGTGCGTATAACGCTGATGACTCAGCCAAACGATGCTAAACTGGATGCACTAGCCAAGATGGCCGATAAAATTTACGATGCCAAGAATCATACGCCAGCGCTGGCACAAATAACGGAACCATCTTCATCCAGTTCATTTAGGCCACCACTTAGGAATAGTAGTAACACAAATATTAATCATAATAATAGGCCATTAAGCCTGCATGCTATTATGCAAAAGTTGAACGCGATGGAGGCTCGTTTAAATAATTTATCTAATCAGTTGGGTAACAACAGAGGTAGGAGTACCACGCGCAACTTTAATAATAGCAATTATAGAAATCGAAGTAATTCTGGGAATCGAAACTCGAATGACCGCAGAAATACCAGTAATCGATTAAATAATTATAATAAACAATTGCAGACCACCTTGCAATTTTAACAAAACATATAAATCCAATGTTGAGCAATTATCGACTCAACCAAAAAACGATTAGGGGGCGACAAAGTAGAATCGACTACGATCAATAAATTACTTAGTAGCCGACTAATTATACATGATAGAATTAATAATATGAATTTCTTAATAGATACGGGCGCTGACCTATCGGTCATCCCATTGAATTTTGTAAAAATAAATATATATCTGAATAGGAAATCGGATCTAGCTCTAACCGCTGCCAATGGATCAACTATTCGTACTTATGGTACGAAGTTGATCAAATTAGATATCGGTCTAAAACGCAGTTTCACCCACGCTTTTATGATTGCATAGGTGAACCGCCCGATCATTGGCACCGACTTTCTTGAAAAGTTCGGTCTACTAGTCAATTTAAAACATAAGCGACTAATTGATACTATCACTGAATTATCAGTATGTGCGGTAATTAAAAACGATAAAACTCCTACCCCCATTAATTTTGTTATGAATAATGCTTATGGCACGGTGCTACGAAAATTTCCTACACTTACTGCGTTGCCCGATTTCAATTTACCAGTCCGCCACAATGTTGTACACCACATTGTTACTACAGGTCATTTACCTATGGCGCGACCACGAAGATCCCGATAGACATAACGCCGCAACACTTGAGTTCCAACATATGGTGGAATTGGGTATTTGTCAACCTCCGGTATCATGTCCTTTGCACATGGTACGCAAAAATAATCTTGATTGGAGACCATGTGGAGATTAACGACATCTAAATGCGGTTACGACACCGGACAAATACCGGATATCCCACATTCAAAACTTTTCTATGAATTTGTATAGTTGCACTATATTTTCAAAAATACATCTTGTCAGAGCTTATCATCAAAGACCAGTCGCAGAGGAAGATATCCATAAAACGGCTATTATTACGCCTTTTGGACTCTTCGAATTCACACGTATGCCTTTCGGTCTACGAAACGATGCATAGACATTCCAGCGATTTATGAACGAGGTGGTCCGCGGACCTCGACTTCGTTTATGTATGCATTGATGATATTTTAGTTGCTTCAGAGAATGAACAACAACACTTATTGCATCTCGAGCAATTATTTCAGAGACTAGCCATGTATGATGTTCATATCAAAACACCAAAGTGTGTTTTTGGCGTTGAAATGTTAGATTTTTTAAACCACAAGATCTCCTCTAAAGGAATCCAACCCAGTGTGGAAAGAATCCGAGCAATCAAGGAGTTCCCAGCTCCTAGTTCGATTAAACATATTCAGCGGTACATCGGAATGATCAATTATTATCACCGATTCATACCCAGATTAGCTGAATATCTCGCACCGATACACGGCCATCTGTCTTCTTTAAATAAAAAACCTAAGACAGCTAAAAACTTTTCATGGCCCAAGGAATGTCAAGAAGCATTCACTCAGTTAAATAACGAACTAGCCAATATTACATTACTAGCGCACCCCTTGAGGGATGCCAAACTTAGCATTACTACTGATGCATCAAACACCGCCGTTGGCGCTGTTCTGCAACAGTACAATGATAATAAATGGGAACCTTTAGGATTCTATTCTAAAAAATTAACGAATCCCGAGTTAAAATACTCAGCATTTGATAGGGAACTTTTAGCAATTTATCAAGCGGTTCAATTAATGGTTTATCATCTGTTTTCACAGATCATAAACCGTTAATTAGAGCCATTCATACTAAAACTGAACGTAATCCTAGGCAATCACGCCATTTGGATTTCATTAGCCAATTTACAGCAGATATTCAGCATGTGCATGGTACCGACAATGTTGTCGCAGATACCTTATCTAGAACAATTAATATTGAGTCGGCCTCAGTTGAAACAGACTGCATTTATAATAACATTATTTCAACATAGCGATCCGACGACTAACTTAAAGCGTTACTAGATAAATCGGGACGCCAGTTAACTTCCAAATGGAAGCTTGAACTAATTATTTTACCCGGCCTCGAAGTCCATTGCGAAACATCTACAGGCAAAAATCGCCCTTAAATCGCAAAATCATTGCGTCGAGCTATATTCGACTCGTTACATAATTTATAACATCCTGGTATCAGAGCCACTCGTAAATTGGTTACGGCTCGCTATTTTTGGCCAAGCATCAACAGAGACGTAACCTAATAGGCTAGTTCTTGTACAGCTTGCCAACGTTCAAAAGTGCAACGCCATACAATCTCACCGTATGGGCAATTCGATATAGTAGGGATATATTTGGATATAGTAGGAAATTTTCCTCCTTCCAATGGATATTCATACTTACTTACATGTGTTGATCGTTTTACACGA
This sequence comes from Tipula confusa, assembly GCA_963556175.1. Taxonomy (NCBI): domain Eukaryota; kingdom Metazoa; phylum Arthropoda; class Insecta; order Diptera; family Tipulidae; genus Tipula; species Tipula confusa. Next base: position 141,006,614 of record OY744476.1, read on the forward strand.
TGGCCTGAAGCGTACTGCATGATCCATATGACAGCCGCAACCAATGCCACTACATTTGTCAATAATTATATTGCTCGTTTTGGTGTTCCTGCGCAGATTACAACTGACCAGGGCACACAATTCGAATCCATGCTTTTCTCAGAATTAACTAACCTACTTAGATCTTATCGTATTCGTACAACGGCTTACAATCCTAAAGCCAATGGCATGGTTGACAGCTTAAAGCTGCTCAGCTTAAAGCTTCCATAGACAGCTTAAAGCTGCTCTGATGGCCAGAGGCAACACTATTAATTGGAGTTCCGAGATTCCAAATATTTTATTAGGTATACGAGCTTCAGTTAAAGAAGATCTTAAATGCTCACCCGCAGAGATGGTTTATGGTCAGACCATTAAACTTCCCGAGGAATTCTTTGTTGACAATCCTCCTTCACCATTGCCTTCTAGCGACACAATAGTCAACCAAATTCACAACACAATGAAGAACCTCATACTTGCACCTACGCGTAGGGCAACTCAGAACCGCATATTTGTCCCGAAAGCTCTTGACAACTGTGAGTTTGTTTTTGTCAGGTCTGACAGAGTTCGTGTTGGACTCATCCTCCTTATGAAGGACCTTACAAAGTCATACGACGCCTTCGTAAATATTTTATTATATCTATCAAAGACAAAAATCATAATAATTATTTGATAGACTTAAACCTGCTTTTGGCATCCTAAGTTCGGTTGAGCATTCCTTACAATCCCGAACCAAACAAGCAGTATCATTTATCGTTTAGATTCAAGTTTTACTAGAATCAACTAGGAGGGAAGTACTGTAGCGACCGGTTTAAATTTCAATCGCGCTCCAATTTCAAAATAATGTAATCTTATTTTGCATCAACATTCAGGCGTTAGTAAAGCAATTTACCAATTGACGTTCTCTTTTGTTGTCATGCGCGCTCGCAATAACAAGAGATTGAACGGATGATAAAATAAATAATCCATTCAAATTGCTTTCCATTTTACATATACAACCACGATGTTTTTATGTGTACTTTTTATTACCATCCGGCATGTCTAAAATTCGTGTATTTTATCACGACGATATTACACGAACATAATTTACATATACACCGGAATTCATTGTATATTACTTTGCTCGCCAAACCCTATTAATATTACAAATACAGTCAAACTTTTTGCTCCCAATAAAATCGTTGGCGCACATTATTTAAGACTCAGTCCTATAACAAGCGCGAATCAGAAAGGTGATCAGTGGTGCTAAATGCTAAATAATAAATAAATAAATAATAAATAAATAAAAAATTATAAAGTAATTATTATAAAATTTAAAATAAAAAGAAAAACAAATTGTGAAAATATAAGTTATTTGTATTTTAAAATAATATTGTGTTTTTAAAATATTAAAAAAGACACCACAATTCCAAAGGAATTCTGCGTGTAGGTGGAAGAATAAATAACTCCAGTCTAAGTTACGGGGCTAAGCATCTGATTATTTTACCGAAAAATCATCTAGCAAATCAATTGATTATCGAAGAAATACACGCTCAAAATACACATGCTGGCTCAAAATATACATGTTGATATGTATCAAAATATACATATATATATATATATATATATATATATATATATATATATATATATATATATATATATATATAAATATATATATATATTTATATATATATATATATATATATATATATATATAAATATATTAAGACGTCCTAACATAGAAATTCTTCATAAGGCATACGTTTCAGTTTTTGTGTGTCTTGCAACAAAGGCATTTCATTTAGAGGTTGCAAGTAGTCTTACTGATTCGTTTTTTGCGGCGTTGAAACAGTTTGTAGCCCGGCGCGGATTGCCAAATCAAATCTGGTGCGACAATAATGAATTAAAGACTCTGAAAAAATAAATATTAAAACAACAGAACTATAAATGAATATCAAATTATGTTTTACAGAAAGGAATTGATTTTAAATTCAACCCAGCCTCTGCACCGCATTTTAGAAGATTGTGGGAGGCCGTCCTCAAATCTATAAAATATCATTTTAAAAGAGCTACGAAAAAAGTCAAACTAAGCTTTGGGGAAATAACTACGCTTATAGTGCAGATTGAAAGCTTATTAAATTCTAGACCATTGTGCTTAATTAATGATGACATCGAAAGTATTAACATCCTTACACCTGGACATTTCCTAATTGGCGAATCACTGCAAGCTATTCGTGAACCACTTCTGGAGAGTATACCAATAAATAAATTATCTCTATGGCAAAATCTTCAATGACGAGTGCAATCCTTTTGGAAATCCTGATCAGTTGATTATTTAAATACACTACAACAAAAAAGCAATTGGAAAAACGGAAAAATTATCATTAAAGTCGATGACATCGTATTGGTGAAAGACAACATCTTACCACCTAACCAATAGCTTCTCGGACGAGTAATACAAGTCCATCCTGGCAAAGATGGAGTTGTAAGAGTTGTAACTCTTAAAACAAACAACAACACAATTAAGCGACTTATAGTTAAATTGGTACTACTGCCCACTAAAACAAATTAAATTTGTAACTTTTATATTAAAGTATATATCTCAAATATTTATAAAATTAACTTAATAAAATATTTAATATTTCCTTAACGCGGGGGAAGATGTTTAAGAACCATAAAAGATAAATAATCAACATACATATATACACTATTAAATAGCAGTACCATCTATGGTTTGAAATATAAGTTAATGAAAATTCTGTATGTTGTACGAATTTATAGCATTGTTGTTCAAATGATAGTGCTGCCGTTATCGACTACTTGTTAACGATTTTATACTAATTGTTAACGAGTTTAACATAATTGGAAATTAATTTTTTGTTAAGTCATACTTAGTCAGTCTTAGTTATTCATTTTTGATAATCAACAAGTGCCATTACTTAAAAATTTAAAAATTGTATCAAATATGCTGAAGTTTTTTAAATAAAATTATAAAAATTAATTTAAAGAAGTTTTTATACGAGAACATCGTTTTTATCAAATAAATGTCAAAAAAATTTTCGGACACAGTCTAAGAAGGCAGAAGAGGATCTGAACATTTATTTAGAACTTTTAGCGAATGTTTTAATAAATGCAAGATTAAATTTAACATCAATAAATGTCAAGCATTGACATTCAAAGGGAATAAAGTGCGAACGAGAGCATAAAAAATAAAAAGCAGGAACATCGAAATCAAAATCAACAATACAACCATGAAGAATACTCGTCAAGTGAAATATCTGTGAATGAAATTATCTAAAGATCTTAAGTCATACAAACACATCAAGTCTATTATCTAGAAAGCTGCTATATCAATCCATAGAATAAAATCAGCGCTACACTGTGTAAAAGCTCTTTGCAGGGAAGGAAAAAACTAATACGCTACAAACAGCTAATTATACCAATATTTACATATGGACTCCTGTCCCAAACTTGAGTCTTTATAAGTAAGCGGCAGCAATTATTCACCCAAACGACCGAGTAACAGCAATTGGTATTCCCTTCTTCCTAATAAATATGTAGTTTGTTACCTCTCTAATACACCATACAAAAAACATTTCGGAAGATAAAATATATAAAATTTTATGCACTGTGTGTCGTATGTTGAACTCAAACCATGACCCTCACCACCCATCGTGTTCGGTATTAAAGAAGACATTTATGTTTTTATTTCGGTTAAAATGAAATTCGATGTGCGTATTATTTCCGATAAATCAATAATGGTGCAATTTACCATTAAAAATTGTATGTTCTCGTCGATTTTAATGTGCCAAAAGTCTGTTTGATCAATAACCTGTCAAACCCACAATGTATAATAACAAAATTTATGACACCCACACAATTTTAGTATCCAATTTCCATTAATAAATTAATACTCGAATAAGTAGTTTGAATGGTATCATGCACACGAAATTATTTGCGGAGTGAGAATACTGATTTCTAGTAAGTTGACAAAATTCGCTTTGGAGCATATAATATATTCCAATTAAGCTTGGTCGTGATTGGCAAAACTATAAATTATTTGATGGCATTCCAAAACCACCGCACCACGTGTGCGCAGCATTTTTTCAATTGAGGAAACTGAATAAACGAGCAATTATTTTTCTGATGTTTCGAACATTTAAAGATCGAATATTCGGTGTTATCCAGGACCATTATGTAAAGTATCATTTCGAAAAACATGATTTACGCAATTTCAATCACGCAGGTAAATTTATTGTTAAGCTATCAATGTATCAACCTCATTTTGTTTTAAGGCTCTTTTAAAATATACCTCACCAAAGATACAGTTCTCAGGAGCAAAGTCAGGAAGTTTATTAATGGTCAGATTCAACCATCAAATGATTAAAATCAGAATTAAATTCAAAATTACAGGGTCCAATTTGGTCTACATGACCTAACATGAAATTGATACTCTACAGAAATTTAAGTCACGAGACTTTTTTCTCTACAAATATTTATTACGTTATGCTAGGTACGGAGCTCGAGCTAAGCTAAATTTTAACAGGGACATATGTATAGATTAATAACGCGCTAAAAAAATGTGTAGAGATAAATTTTGACATGTCTAAATCTAGGTTTCGACTGAAAAGTTCGTTGTTATTTTTACAATGGGAAATTTTTTTATGTATGTGTATTGTAATTATATATATTAGAATCACAAATTTAAATAGTTGAACGTACACAAATTTTGACGTTAATTTTTTGCATAAAAATTAATTTGAAATGGTGGCAAAACATAAAATATTTAAAGTTTAATAAAAAATAAATGGCTTTTAGTGTTAAAAAAAAATAAATCGCTTTTGTTTAAATTTTAATCGCAACAAAAATACATGATAATGACATTTATCAAATAAACAAAGGGCTGTTCATAAAATTTCCTAGAGGAAATTTTATATTTTAGTACCAATGTAAAAACGTACACTTAGGGGGTGTTTTTAAATTTTATTTTAGATTTTGGTGCTTTTAAAGATTGGCCTTAGTTGGTCATTGTCTGCTATACTTTCATGTGGCAAGCCGAAATCATGTACATTATTAAAAAAATAGCAAACCATAATTGTATTGATTTGGTAAATTTTTTCAATTTACAACAACAATTGCATAGAAATAATTTTTTTTTTTCAAAGCAATACACATATACACAATAAATATGTACGCATAAAACTAAACCATAATAAATTGTCAACATTTCGCATTCATTTATTGCACCGTCCAGGTAAATTGACATGAAAATAGAGACTTCATAGTAGTGCCATCTATTATACAATCCGACAAACTATATTTTCCATGATTTTTTCACGTCAAGCTGCGTACCGGTGAGCGAAATTTTTGTATCTCGATCTTAGCTAACTAAATTTTATGTCAAAATAGTATGGAAAATGTATCTTAGCTCGAGCTGCGTACCGACCTTTAGTCCATCGCTTTATGCAAAACGAGAGTGAAAGGCAAATTAGTGATTAAATCCTTGTACTCAGTTCACATTGAAATGAAATTTTAACGCGGCCTTCAAAAATTTATTTATTTTCGTGTGAATTAGAAACGAAATTTTTTTGGAGAATTATTATTTTTTTGACATTTGACCAAAAAAAAAAGAAATGTAAATTATGCAATTCTCGATTTTTTTTATAAATGTCATTTGTAAATTTTGTCGTGCTAGGTATTGTATAGTACAATTTGCCAATTTCTTTATTGTAGGCGCTGCGCCATTTGTTAAACTACTATGTAATTGTGATTTTTAAGAATACATAATATGTAATGACATCTATCATAAAAAATGTCAATTAAATTTACATTCACAACAAAATACAACGCGAAACACATCATAAAACAAATAATTTTGATTTTCAAAATCAGATCTGTCAAAATTCCGCACGAAAATAATGGGTTGATACATTAATTTCGTACGAAAAAAAATTGGAAAGTTTATGCGCGCCATCTATGGAATATGCCATATACTAGAATACATTTTGATTTTTCGCCCGAAATCTGAGTACTCAAAACGAAATCTCAAGTGATATTTTTCGTTTCTGAATTTGCTTTGTTAAAACCGTATGAATATTTCACTTGAAGTCGATCTGAGTACTGGGCTTAATTGGTAAACTCATTCCAGCAAATCTTTAAAATAGCTAAAATTTAATAGTAAAAAAAGTTACAATATATTAGCTTTAACGAGCAGCTAGTATATTAAGGGCCAACATACTACTAAATTTATTAGGTTTTAGTGGAATTTTGCAAGATGGTGACCGACTTATAAATTTGTCATAGTCGTATTTCAATATAAAGTTCTTTCACATAGGACATCCGACACTATTAGTGACTGTGAGACTAGAATAATGGCTACTTAGTGACTAGAATAAGGCTACTTTATAATGGCACTAAAATAATGGCCACTTAGATATTGAGCTAAAGTGAGTCAATAGGCAATAGTTCCGATCCTCTACACGTGCACCACGCTATAAACAAAAGATCTACTTTTTAATGCGGGCGGAGGAACACCATAAAAACCATGCTCAACATAATTGATGATCAAGCATAAAGTGCACACGGCACATAACACGATAAATTGCATAAAATGCATTAATGCACTTTTATGCATAGTTAATTCGGGTGTCATCATTAGACTTAAGATTCTATTTTGTAATTAGTTGTTAAGGTATCTCTCATAGTGTAAACATAATATAAGCTACATAAAATAAAATTTAAATAAATAAAAGAAAAAGACAAAAGAAAATTGTTTTTTTTTTTTTAATAAAGTAAAACGCAATAACATAAGTCGATAGAGGATTTAAAACGGATAAATAACTTAATACGAAAACGGATAACACGAAATATCGGATAACAAGAAATTTTTTTTGGTCCCCAGTTTTTTCATATTATTTTAGTATGTAATTTTTCGCTTAAGACGAAACGGTTAACACGAATTTTCTTTTAACGCGAACAATTTTTCAGTCCCTTTATACAGAATTAGTACAGCAATATTCGCTTAACACGAAATTTTTAATTGAACACCTGCGCGACCGTAAAACAAAAAAATACATAAACAGTATGTTTATGTATTTTTTAATACATAAACAGTATATTTTTGTTATTAGTCAAAACCAAAAACGTCTCTATAGAAAGACCAACTATTCAAAAATTTAAAGGAACAATGCACCTCTTTGATGTAGTATTGGTTGTGTACAGATATAGCGTAAAATAAAACCAAAAAAATATTTTTATTAACACTATTAGAGTTAGTTTTTTTATGTTATTTTTGCTTTGTTATTTGTTATCGTACCAATACTATTTTATTGAGGCGGATATGTAGTAATATAAGTGTACGAAAAAATGAGTTGATCTTTCTATAGAGACGTTTTTGGTCCAAACCAATATTAATGAAATACTAATACTAATGTCTAATGGATCTCCTTTCTAGTTTTACTTTTGTATTCATATCGTTCAGTTTTAGGGAATTCCCCGAAATTAAAATTGTTCCTATTAAATTTTGTTTTGTTTTATTTTAAGGAAAATTTTTAGTTTATCTGGTTTATTAGTAATGCGTAGTACTTAGGTAATTCTCGTTAAACGTAAAATTGTTTATGTTTGAAATCTAGAAATTCAATTTATTGGAGTCGTTTGAGTGGTGTAACTTTTATTTTGGTAAGTGAGATAAAGATTGTTATTGTCTTAAATTATACAACGTTGTTCCTCCCCTTCAGTGATTAATAAACAAAAGCATGGCTAGCGAAGGTAAAAAGCAAAACGCTTTAACAATTAAAAAAAAATTGAAATTTTAAAAATGTGGTTCGGGGTGACCGATCAAAAACAGTAATTTGTGAAGAGTTTGGGATTCGAAACTCTACTTTATCGACCATTGTAAAAACCCGTAAAAAAAATGAATCTTCATATGAAACGAGTGCCTTTGAAGGAAGCCGGAAACGTTTGCACTTATCAAAATATGAAGATTTAGATTCGGGTTTGTTGCTTTGGTTTAAGCAAGCAAGATCTCAAAATGCTCCTATCTCTGGACTAACGGAAAAAGCTGTTAAAATAGCCAGTGAAATAAGAATTACATTTAAATCTAATCCTGGATGGCTAGAACGTTTCAAAACATGACACGGAATTGTATTTAAGTGTATTGGTGGGGAGGTGTTAGAAGTATCAGCTGATATGACGTCCGATTGGTTATCGTCAACTTTACCTACAATTCTGAAGAATTACGATAACAAAGATATTTTTAATGCGGACGAGTTCGGTTTATTTTTTCGTTGCGTGCCGGACAAAACTTTAACATTTAAAGGAGAAACTTGTTTAGGTAGTAAAAAATCTAAGGAACGTCTAACAGTGCTTGTTGGATGTAATTCCGATGGAACAGAAAAACTTCCTCTTTTTGTTATTGGAAAGTCTAAAAACCCGAGATGTTTTAAAAACGTTAAAAATCTACCACTTCAATACACCGCAAATAAAAAAGCCTGGATGACAGCCGACTTATTTTCAAGTTGGTTGAAATCGTTAGATAAAACGTTTTTAAAGGGAAAGAGAAAGGTAGCGTTAATTTTAGCTAATTGTTCAGCACATCCAAAGATCCAGCTAGAGAGTGTCTAATTAGTTTTTCTGCCTGCAAATACTACTAGTGTATTACAGCCTTGTAATCAAGGAATCATTAAAAATTTAAAAGTAATTTACAAAAAAAAAGAAGCCCAACTAGATGGAGAAAAAGAGTATAACATTCTTGGTGATTTGGAAAATTATTTGGAGGAAATCATTATTAATAAAATGGTACAAAAGAAAATTACCGAATTTTTTGAAGCAACAGCGAATTGAATTAAACCATCAGTATTTTTTTAGTTTTTTAACGTATTTTTGAAGAAAGGGTATGTGCAATTTTTTAACATTATCTATAAGTATAAAAGTATAAAAGTATAAAAGTTTTTATTTAATTGAAATAAAATTATTTTTGGTTAGTTACATGATTTCCTTGTTTTTATTAACTATAGTGAATGTATGTCAGTATGTATTTCGCTTTAATTTATTCGCTTGATATAATCGCTTAAGACGAAATTCTGATAACACGAAATATTTTGTTGTTCCAATCGATTTCGTATTATCCGATTTCTACTGTAGTTCTAATACAGGTATGTGCAAACGTTTACTCTGACAATCACATGAACCAAATCGATAGAATAACCAGGCACTTTGCTCTTTCGTCGGCACCCCATTTCGGTGGGATTAACGAATTATAAAACCGTTGAATATAGTTGGTAAAATTTTAACTTAACTTTGGCCAATTAAAAAACTCAAACCTCTGAAAATATTTAACCGTACCAAATCTTTTTGGTCACTCGGTATATTAGATACATACACATGTGTTACATAACATTGAGCATAATATATATAGAAAATTATGATAATAAGCAGAATATTATTGGAATCTATAAAAGATAGTTTTTCCAATCATCGTTCGATGAATTTTATTTATTTTTTTTTTATCTTTTCTCGTGTATCGTACGTTGGTGGTATATTCGTTACAAATATGGATTTAGATAACTTACCAGAAATGATAACATAATTCCAAAAAAGCTATATATGAATGAAAATCGAATAAAATTGGTTATATCTCAATCTATTTTATGGTGAACTGAACTGAAAGCCATTCTCTTATTTCGTAGTTCAATGGTTCATCTATTTATATAACCATGAAAATTATTAGACCAAAATATCAAATACACCAATACTTCGGTTTGCAGTGTTCCATTGTTAATAGGTCAGACTAAAAAACTGTCTGCACTCGTTACATATTTAACGATTTAACTATCATATATCGCATAGTGCGGATAATGCTTAAAGAAGCAGTGAGCGATATCTCAATAAATCCAATCAAATTTAGGCAATTACAATGGTTGATATACCATTCTTCTTTCCATTCTTAAATATCCTAGCTTAGGTCTTTATTTCAGATTTCTTTGATGCATCGCCACAGCCCGTCACGAGAGTTGAAAGTACCAAACTTAATTTGGACTAAATTACTACCCAAAATGAATAGAGACAACACAAACTGTAGTCTTAGTGTAATTTTTTTTTTATCAAGTACACACGATGTATTCATCCTTTATGATATCATCTTTGTTTATATACCAGACGTAATATTTAAGTAAAATATTTGTTCAACAGTTTAGGTAAGAAAATTTAATGATATTACAAATGAGACATTTTTTCGCTACGTACATACAGCATTTAATTTGTAATACGGTAGGAACATGTGTGTCTACCACCCCGAAATAAAATTATTCGCAGTCTTTTTTATTTATCTTAATTAATATTTACGATTATGTTTTGATCAGCACATTTTGTAACGAAGGTAGTTATAATGACTGAGAATTCGGTATATAATTGAAAAGTGCAAGTTTGTAAAGGAAATCGTATTTATTAGCCTTTTTTAGTCAACATGATTTAGACATATGTCTTAACCTATATGTCAACATGATATAGGTTGAAATTTGTTGCTCTTCACAAATATCAATTGGGCTTCCCAAGAACGCCATTTTCTGAAATAGCATTTTCTTTACGGAATGTTGGTGAGTCGGTTTCTTTTATTAGAACAAACTGCAGGATATGAACACATTTAATAATGCTGTAGCGACCATCGCTTCACAAACAATTATTCAGATATTTCGTGCATATTCATATAATTCGCTAACGCTACATGTACATTGTACATAAATATATATAGAGCGTAAAGTTGCAATTACACATAGTCATAGCACTCGGTTGCCATGACCTGATGATATTGTTTGATCGTATATCGTAAATGTGTATAGTTTATATTATGGCTTACCGATGATGGGGGCTCACAATAGAAAATACGAAGTTCTTAATTACGAATGATAATTTATTTAAAGTTTTAGTTCAATTTATACAAAATAATTGCTTACTAAGTAATTATACATAGTTTTATGATCATTAACATGTACACCTTTTATTTATGATCATTAACATGTTGTGTGTCAACATTCTCCCGGGTCGTTGTTTCTAGTCTACAATCTTTTTTTTGTCTGCGTTGTTAGACTCTAGAAGGAGAGCACTTAGTTTTGTAATGGGTCTTTTCAATGTGGCATCATTACTTCCTTTTATTGTAACTACTCTAGTTAGGTTATCTTTACCAGGGTGTAGCTCTATAATCCTTCCTAAAGGCCAGTTGGTGGGTGGCACGTTATTGTCCTTTATTAAAACGATATCATCTACCTTTATTCTGGTTGTTTGCAGGACCATTTATTTTTTTGTTGTAACCCAGTTAAATAGTCATTTGACCAATGTTTCCAGAAATATTGAACCATTTTTTGGATTAGCCTCCACCGATGGTTAGCAGAACTGTTCTCGTACACCAAATTTAATTCTGGAGTTGTAATTAGTGAATCCCCAATTAAGGAATGTCCAGGGGTAAGTATTAACGCATTTGGATCAGATGAGGTTGTTGTGAGAGGCTGTGAATTAAGACAAGCTTCAATCTAAGTTGCAACTGTTGATAGTTCTTTATAAAGCATACAAATAGCGCTATATATCCCTTGTATGATTTATTTCCACGTCCTTTCGAAACTCTTACTGATATGGGCGATATGGGCCCAGCGTAGTCTACTACTGTGTTGTCTGATTTCATTCTGGAACTCTGCAAGTTGAATTATTTTAATAAGCTCGTTACAGGATTAATTTAGATCTTTGGCAGTTAATAAAATTGAAGATCCGGTATCCAGTTTTTTTAAGCATTTATTTATAAATCGGCGACAGAGGCCAACTACGCGAATTATTTTGTTCACGTGAGAAAATCTTTCTATTATCTGCACGAATGGATTAACTATTGCTGATGTTGCAAGTGTCACAATTAGTTTAGTTTCCAAATTGACTTCACTTGGAGCAGTAGTTGGTCACGGCCAATATTCGGATGAAAGTTGTAGCCAAGTTGGACCCATCCACCATAAATGATTGTTCTTTAGTTCATTTGGACCAGTACCTCTTGAGGCACAATCTGCTGGATTATCGGTTGATCCATTGTGCTGGATTAGGATAAGATTGATTTTCTGATATTCGATTGGCCACGAAAGTTTTATATTTATGAGGACGCCCTCGAATCCAACATAATGTAATCATCGAATCAATCTTAAAGAACGAAGTTATTTCCGGAATTTGCATTGCTTCTATAACTTGATACATAAGTTTAGCGAGAAGCAGCGCTCCACAAAGCTCAAGTCGAGATAGCGAAAGTAAATTTTTAATCGGAGCAACTTTCGTTTTTGATGTGAGAAGTCTTACATTAGTGATACCTTCTGAATTCATTGATTTGAAGTATATGGCTGCAGCATAGACCTTTTCTGAGGCGTCGCAGAATCCATGTAACTCTGTTTTATTGTTTTTCTCAAATTGGATCCAACGTGGGATAGATATTTCTTCTAGAAGTGGTAATACGTTTTTAAATTCCTGCCATTTTGTTAATAGGTGCGTGACGGAAGTTCGTCGTCCCAAGACAGACCTACCAACCAAAATTCTTGCATCATAAGCTTGGCTATAATTGTGATTGGTGCCAACCAGCCTAATGGATCAAAAAGCTTGGCACTATCTGAAAGTAGGCTGCGTTTGGTAGATTTCCCGATATCAGATCTAGCCTTGATGACATTAAAGCCGAATGTACCTGCTGTTGGATTCCAAATGATTTTGATTTCTTAGATGTTCTGGTATGGCTTCCAAAAGAATCGCACTATTTGTTGCCCATTTTCTTAAGGTAAATCCACCGCTGTTTAGTAAGTCAATGGTTTGTTTTTGGATGAATAAGGCTTTTTCTAGTGTGTTTTGCCCAGAAATCAGATCACCCACATAAAAATCATTTAACACCAGGTTAGACGCCCTTCGATATTTTTTTGTTCATGGATGACAAGCTGTTGTAATGATTTTACCACTAAATAAGTAGCAGCTGCTGTACCATATGTGACGGTTGAGTCTCTCTCCAACTATAATTTGTCTGAACATTTTTTCAATGTCAGCTGTATGTTGTGACCAGTTTACTGGTGCACTGTATACTTAGTTAGTTGGTTAAGTTGTAATTTAATTATTATTATCTTCCCCCCCCCTTATTATTGTTAACCTCTGGAATAAAAATAAAACAAGAATTCAGTTGATGATGATCACTCCTATAAGAAGGAATGAAATTATAAATATATTTGGAAATTATAAAATAAAAAGTTTAATAAAGTTATTGTTAATAAAATTATTGATTAAATAAAAAGTTAATAAAAGTTATAAACAAGTATTATAAATATACCTACCTAGTGTTTCAATAGTATATACCTAGCTAGTGTTAATATCATACCCATACCAACTAAACTATACAGACGGTTGGAAATACAACATTCTAGTTCTTTTTCACATTCTAGTTCTTCTTTGGTGAATATTTGTTTATGAGGAACCTCTTCTATTTACCAGAAGCTTTTTAATTGAGTATCTAAGTATGTTCTTACTGTCATTGATTGTATCACTGTTAAATTCCACCCCAATTTAGTTTCTTGATCAACGGGTTTCGTTAGATGAGGCTTTTATTATATTATTCAACAAAATTTCTCCATAATAATCTGCACCCAATGATAAGTCGATTAGACTAGGAGTATAAAATGATGAATCAGCCCATAGCACATATTTGGCATGTTTCCATTTCCAGGGGTCTAGAGGCTGTTCTGTTATATCCCGCGTTAAGTTTTTGAATACTAATGCCTTTAAGGTTAAGTTATATTTAGAGGAAAAACCTCGGCTTCATGTTAAATTCAACGGTTGAGTTTGCTACTCCAGCATCGGTTTTTCCCATGCCTGTTATTTCTGCATACGCTGCGCTCTTTTATAACTTAAGTCTCTGAAAGGCTTTTTCTGTAATGAAGGTGGCTTTAGACCCAGGATCTATCAGGACATGAACCAGACATGAATTATCAGGACATGAATTATGGCTACCTGACGATGCTTTCACTAAAGCGGTTCCTAGTAAGATACACTTCCGATTCCGTGATTGCGTTCGTTATACGTTTGTATTAGCGGGTTTTATACTTTCTAGTGCTCTAGTTCACGTACTGTTGTCACTATGCAGCAGACTGTGATGTCAACCCCTGCATAATTCACAACTTTTATTACATGGAAGTTTGTGTTCCGGAAGCAAGCATCTTCGCAATAGTGGTTTATAATATACTGCCTTCCTTCTTTCAATTTGTGAAAGATTTTAGAACTTTTTACATTCAGGTAGATTGTGCTCTCCAAAGCAGAAACGGGTTTTTTAGTAATCGCTATATTTGCAGCTTTACAGTTTGTTGGTATATCTTTTTTTTATATGTTTTATCTTGAGATAGGACTCCCAGATATTGGAACCTTACTTGTAGAAAGGCTAGAAAATTTTTCACTGTTTGAATTTCTTTCGGTGTCTTCAGAGATGTCTCGTACAAACGGTGAATCGCCCTGCATAATACAAATAATACATTAATACATTCAAATACATTATCATGCAATAATTGTAAACCATCAGCGGATTCTGATGATAAGTTCGGTTAATCTAAAATATTGTTTATGTACGTATTCGTGATAAAAAACTTCGCACACCACCTACATCTGAATAATTAAAATAACGACCATAGTCCACCGTCGTACGCCCATGCAACTAGGGACTATGCAACTAGGGACGATACTTATGGCCATGGACATCCTTAAAAACCCGCCGCCAGGAAACAAGTACGAAACACTGAAAGCCGCGTCACTGAACCGCTACATAGTTAGCGAGAAGCAACGACTCGACGAGTTGCTGTCAGGTTTCCGAGCAATAGGAGATCTACGATCATTCCAGTTTTACTGCCAGCTTGACGAGCAATCCTGGCGGGGAATAGTAATAAATACGTGCAGGAGCTACTACCGATCGCCGACCAAATCTGGATGTATGCTCAACCTAGAGCGACACTCATAACTACTGCAACAATACTGCACCCATAGCAAGGCAACCGTTGACGGTGAATACCTTACGAAAAACGACAACTAGACTCAACGTAAAAACAGTTAGCTGATCTTCAAAGATCAATTAACAACATGAACAACATGAACATTCGCGGAAGTTCGCAAAACCAAAGTTAGTCCAATAACAAATCTAGGTCACAGACGAGATCACCCTCTCTATCCAGACTCTGCCGATACCATCGTCAAATTAGCTCACGCGCACGTAAGTGTTTTAAACCGTTCAGTTTCCAATCGTTAGCCACTCAAGGTGAAGCTTCCCAAAAATATGACTCATCGGAAAACTATTAAATCCTTCTGTTTCTACGGTAAGCAGTGGAATTGGTTGATCCTATTATCGATCAGGAAAACAATATATAATTTCTGATCGACTCGGGGGCTGAAGTATCTGTGATACCTGTATACAAGTTTCCTCGACAGGCAAAAGACCCAGTTTGCATTCTTACTGCGTCGAACGGTACCCTAATTTCCACTTACGGTAATAAATCATTGAAGGTTAATCTCAGTCTCAGACGTTCGTTCACGCATCCTTTCATTATCGCGGCAGTAGTCAGGCCGCTGACTTTATATCAAACTACGCTCTCGTGGTCGATTTAAATAACAAACAATTTTCTGATTCATTTACGACTCTAACCAGGAACTAGTTAACGAGTTTTTAGCGGGAACAATTCATTCAGCGCTTTACTAAAGAAGTTTCCAGCGCTCACCGATGTCCCAAACTACAATTTGTCAATGAAACATAATGAAGTACATTACATAGTCACACAAGATCGATTACCTTGTGCTAGACCGTGACAACTAGGCGCAACAAAACTGAAAGCTGCAAAAACTGAATTTCAGTTTATGACCAGCTTCCTCATCATTACATATGGTACAAAAGAAGGACAAGGACTAGCGCCCTTGTGGAGATTATCGAAAGTTGAACACCGTCACATATACACAGTTTCTCGTTGAAACTCGCTAGTTCAACTATTTTCTCGAAAACAGACCTGGTTCGGGCATATCACCAGATTTCCATGGCTACAGAGGATATCCAAAAAACAGCAATAACGACTTCTTTTGAGGTTTTCGAGTTCACACGAATGCCATATGGTCTTCAGAATTCAGCCCAGACATTCCAGCGATTCCTTAACGAAGTGTTAAAAGGGACTTCGTCTTCTCTTATATCGAGTCAATCCGAGATGGAACATAGCGAACATCTCGAGTCAGTATTCCAACGTCTCTCCGAATTTGGAATAAATATTAAAGCTACAAAATGCATTTTCAGCGTGAAGTCACTAGACTTTTTAAGCTATACAATTTCTAAAGATGGTGCGCTCCCGTCGAAAGATAGAGTTGAAGCCATTTCTAATTTTCCAGAACCAACATTAATCCGCCAAATACAGCTGTTCGTATAGGTGTGGTAAACTATTACCACCGCTTTATATCACGTTTAGCCGAACTGTCATCGCTCATTCACCGGCATTTGGCCACACTAGTAAAAAAGGCAAGAACAAAAGTAAATTCTCGTGGCCTGAAGAGTGCAAAGGACTTATCACCGGGGTCAAACGTAGCTTTGCCACTGCCACCCTTTTGGCACATCCGTTGAACGACACTACTGACGCTTTCAATATTATCTTGCATCAACGGAACAATAGATGTTGGCAACCATTAGCGTTCTTCTCAAAGAAGCTTTCTCCAGCAGAAACAAAATACTCTACATTTGATAGAAAACTTCTGGCTATATATATTTAGCAATCAAACACTTCCGCCATTTCGTCGAAGGCTGAATTTTTCGATTTTTACGGACCATAAACCAATCAATGACTTTATTACTCAATTCATCACCGACATCCATCACATCAAGGATAACTAAAATGTGGTGAGCGGCTGTTTGTCACGTTCTGATCAGATAAGTATATGATATCTTATATAATCCATAATATAGTATTTACATTTTTTGGATCATTTTTGGATATTCTAGTTGTGGCCTAGGTCTGCTGACCTAGAAAAATTTAGCAAATAATCAATCCTACCTATCTCGTTTCCTAAGCTTCGTTTATAAACCAAATGTTACGTCATCTATGTTTCACTATTTTTTAGGTCAATCTAATCACAATTACCATCGGTATACAGGGTGGCTGAGACCAAGTGTTACCAAATGAAAACGCTGTAATTTTTTAAATTTTGATTATTTTTTATTGAAATTTCGTGGAATATGTTAAAAACATATTACATTTTATGAAAAACATGTTACTGCTCGATATGACCTCCTTTGGCTCTGATTATTTGGTTCAGTCTTCCATAGAAAGCATTGCATGCTGACCGAACGTGGGCTTGCGGAATTTTATTCCATTCTCGAACAAGAGCTGACTTCAATGCATCAACACTTTCGTATTTTTTAGTGGACACCTTACTCTCCAAAATGGACCATATGGAAAAATCCATGGGATTCAAGTCTGGTGAATATGGTGGCCATTCTTTCGATGAAATCAGCCGCGGAACGCAATTTTGTAAAAATTGCTGTGTTGATCGAGCTTTGTGTGACGGTGCCGAGTTTTGTTGGAATATCCAATGGTTCGTACCAAAGTGTTTACGTGCTCAAGGTGCCTCCGTAAGATCTTGAACTTTTTGTATCTTGTAGGGCTTCAAGTGTAGTTCATTTTTTAATATGGTTTGAATGCTGTACCGTGAAACATGTCGACGTGCGGCTAGTTGATTGGCACTTTGGCGTGGATTCGTTTCTTCACCTTTCGTATCATTTCTTTTGATGTTGCTATCTTTTTAGGACCGCCTCTGTTGCGTTTAGCGATGCTACCAGTTTCGTTGTATCGAGTTATGGTTCGATACACAAACATTTTATTCACATTCAAATGCTGGAGCTGACGAACTATTGCTGTTTGTGAATTTCCACCCAAATACAGTGCAATTACACGATTACGTTTGAATTCCATTACGATTGACCACATGTAAACAACTAACCAAACTTCAATCTGTCAAAAAATTGACGCGCGAAAATGACAACTACACAAATGACAGCAGAGTGAAGTCAGTAACATTTGGTCTCAGCCACCATGTACAGTAAACTGTTAAGCAAAAGTCTTTTCAAGAAAAACAAATATATATTATGTGTAACTTTTTCCTAATTTTCCAACTTGTTTTCCTTCATAATACGACGCAAATAAGTGTATTACTAATAAGGTATGTAACTATATCAAACGGCTTCAATTTAAACCTATTCAAACAAAACCAGTAGAAAACATATATAGTATATATAGTTGACCCTTGATTTTACCGAGTACCAAAAAACATTCGCATAAAGGACTAATATCATGAAAATGTGCGATAATCACTTTATAAAGTTGTTTATATTTGTGTAATTTAGTAATGACCCTGAAATTATAATTCTAAGAACCATCGATACCTAGCAAACTTGATCAGAAGCTAACCGATTTAGACAAAATTCTCGTTGTTTCTTTATATATATATATATATATATATATATATATATATATATATATATATATATATATATATATATATATATACATATAAATATATGTATATATATATATATATATATATATATATATATATATATATATATATATATATACATATAAATATATATATATATATATATATATATATATATATATATATATATATATATATATATATATATATATATATATATATATATTATGTCACTAACTGTTCTACTAAACCTAATTTCATTAGATGAGGTTCTCCAGATTGTCTACAGAAACACATATAGCTGGGGCAGTTTCACTTCTGGATCTAAATGATTACCAGTTAAAGAAGGCAAAAGAATTCAGTTTAAAAGTCTAAGTTTTCCTAAACTATCTGTATTAAGCAACCTGCTTAAAACCTGTAACAAGGTGCAATGGTGCACATAATGCAAGCCCGTCATGTCCAGAATTGTTGGAAAATATTGTCTTTGCGTTATTTCCACAATTGCCTGGTTATGTGAAAATCATCAAACCAATGCCGAGGAAGAAGTTTTGCCACTAAGGACAGCATTTTTGGAATTGGCGGAAAAGATGATGGGTTTGATCTCAAGTAGGAAAAGGATGAAAGCATAATAGTGAAAGTGGGTGACAAAGAGATTATGTCTAAATCTTTTATTGACTAACAATATAGGAGTGATAATTGATGCTAGACTATCATTTCAATCCCATGTGTGTGAAAAAAGCTGAGAGAGTAAATCGTACTATGATCTGTGCGGAAACTATGAACAATTGGCAGGGACGATGGGATAATTCGTTGAAAAGATGTTGAACTCATCTTCTATTGTCCCTTCGGTGAATAAATGGACAAATAGGAGATATTGAAAGGTGGATCTCTACCTTTTTTCAGTTCCTAAGGTTTTGGTAACACGTGCGCGTTCTTCGACCACAAATACAAATTACTTCAAAGTCGTCGACTTTCAATTTATCATCGTGAATATCAATATTCTGGTTTTTGTAGAACACTCTGTCATTTGACTCGAAATTTTGACAATATAACATAACTCGATTGCCTTTATGATATAACTCTGTTGCACAACGGCCTAATTTCGTCAAAATGATAGTTTAAAAATTTCATGAAGTCAGATCGTGGAATTTTTCTTAAATCACTGTCACACAAAAACCGGTAGCGGAAAAATTGACCAGGAACTCGTAAAGCAATTCCGAATACTAATTCAGCTGAAGTGGCTTGTAGCTCCTTGCTATAAGTAGTCCTTAGGCCAAGCAAAATTGACGGAAGAATTCTAGTCCAATTTGTGCGATTAATAAACAGCAAAAGCAACCGTGGTAGCAGAAATATCTGTGACTGGAATCACCTCAGGCCAATGTGTATATTGATCAATCATCGTAACACAATATCGCTGATCTTCAAAAACCGGTAGCGGACCAATGATGTCGAGATGGATTTTCGAAAAACATTATCAACGCCAGAAATATGTTGTATATCAGTTATGAAGTGGCTGATAAGATCCAGATGTCTAAACTGGCGAGGGGAGGTTTTTTTTAAATTTTGATTGAATGCGAAAACTAATGGTTTGTGATCAGTAAACAAGGTAAAATGATTGATGCCGGAATATGCTGCGGGTATAGAGCGGGTATAGAGCTCATAGAGAAGAAACTAAGTGGAGACGCATAGAGAAGAAACTAAGTGGTTGCCAAGAATTTGAAATTAGTTGTTGTACCACTGCACCAAATGCTCTGTCTGAGGCATCAACCATAATTGCCCAATGAGCAGACGAAGATGGGTGTTGCAGACCAAGCTTGTATTTAAAATTTTGTCCATGTAATTGGAATTTTTGCTATTTTTTTTGTAACCTTTTAGAAAATCATTAAGAAAATCGTTTTAGAAAATCGAAAGCTGCGTGGGGAATAAACCGACGGTAAAAATTTATCATGCCTAAAAATCGTTTTAATTGTTTTACGGTATACGGACGTTCGAAATTAGTGATTACATTGACTCGGTCTTCTGTTGGAAGGATACCGTAAGCACATTGTGTCCTAAAAAGTTAACTTGGGTATTGGTGAAAATGCATTTATCCAGGTTAATAAATAGACCGAATTTTGATAATCTTTCAAAGATAATTTTGAGGTGAATTAAATGTTCCTCGAATGATTTTGATGCAATTAAAATGTCATCCAGATAGATGAAACAGAATGATAAACCGAATAAAACAGAATGCATCAATCGTTGAAATGATTGAGCTGCATTGCGGAGGCCAAAACTCATTTTACAGAATTCGAATAATTCGAAAGGTGTTGAAATGGCTGTTTTAGGTATATCTGAAGGATTAATAGGGATTTGATGATACGATCTAATTAAATCCAAAGTAGAAAAAATTTGACGTTATTTAAGGCTTTGTAATCCCTACAGGCTCACCAAGTTCCATCTTTTTTCTTAACGAAAAATGCTCCATGTGAAACCTCATGTTTAACAGGACTCAAACCAATTGTGTCTTTCGTAATTTCGATGAATTTTGAAAAAAAATTTGTAATCTCTGGGGCCAAATTGGATTTATTAATGTTGGATAAAGAATAAAGTTCTAATTTTAAAATAGACCCGACCGAAAATAGAGAGGTTAACGGATCAATTACCCTCTGCAGCAAATCGATCATAAGTCCGTTTTTTTAGAAAACCTGCACCAATTATAGGTAAAGCGACATCCACAATGATAAATTTCCAAACAAAATTTCGTCTTAGGCCAAAATTTAACTTTAAATCGCAAGTTTCAAAAGCATTTACCCGAATTCCGTTAGCCGCAAATAAACTGAATTTTGAATCAATTACTAAATTATTATACCAATTTTGCGGTACATTTTTTGCATGAATTCAGCGTGTCTTTTGCAAGACGATACACATTTTAACGCCTTGTCTCCGAATCGCTGATATCTTTATCAAAATTTCTACTATTTGATTGCTACCTATTTCTTGAATTTTGCGAGTCTGAAGAATGGGAACGAGAATTTGTTTTCAAAACAGCCGAAATTTCAGAGAATAATTCTGTTTTCAACTGTAAAATGGTTGCATTTAAATCCGTTTCCGAAAACGATGACGAATGATTTGTTGTAGAAGAAACGGAAACAGGATTGAAATTTTGCGGCTGAATATTTTCTGAATTTTTAATCGAATGGATCTGCAGATTAGACATTGTTTCTAAAACTGAATCAGCACATTCTGCCAGATCTGCTAATTCTAAATCATTTTCGAATGGTGTCAAAATTAGTTGGACTTGATGGGGTAATCTTTCTAACCAAAGTTGCGACTGATGAGATGAAACGCCACCAGGTTAGGGTTTAGTCGGTAAGAATCCGACACTCTTGCAAGATTTTGATGTTATCCTGTAATATCTTTGAAGATTCGCTTCTCCACTGTATAAAATCCTTAGGTCTCTGTTACTCACTTTTACAATGAGGGAGGTGGCATTAGAGCGCATCTTGTGTAGTTGGTGGTCATATCCATTTGCATTTACGTTCATTTAAGACAGAAATAAACCCCAACAGATGAGTCCTAAAAACAGTCAGTGTCTGAGACGACAAATTCGTCTGATTGTCCAGTAGAACACTATAAAGAGCCAACTCGATGTATCAAATTTCTGAAAATTCTGTCAAGATGTATTTTTGATTTAAATCTGCTCACTGTCAAACAAATTTGGCTAACTTCAATTCTGAAATGAAAAACTGATCGTTGCGGAACTTTTTCGACTTGCGGTAAAATAAAAAATTTTCTTCGAAACAAAACAAAACAAAACAAAAACGTTAACTAAGTTGATTCACATATGAAACAATCCGTAAAATTGGCTGGAACAAAATGGTTGGTATCCATTTTGTGATAATTCAAATTTATAGCGCGCACATGTGCTGGATGGTTTTGTTTAATGATTTACCTGTTTTTAATTAAAACCATATTTCTTTATTAGTTTAGTGTTCATGTAGTGTATGTGTATGTGTGTATACATGATGTCTGTACGTGAGTGGGTGGTTTTGGTTAGATAACAAGTTTTGTATTAAATACAATCGGATTAGAATGACCCATTTCAAAAACAATAAATTTTTTTCTTACCTTTTTCGGTCGACATATGTTTCGAAAGGTTCTGTTTTACAAATGTAAACACCAAATCAATTACTCGTTCCTAAAAATCGAACCGGAAAAATATTCGACATACATTACGAGTACTTTAATTACTATAGTGCCTCTTGAACTATATACAAAATATGGTATAGGTATTTAGGTAAAATAAATAAATGTTTTGTTGCTAGGTATATAGTTACCTAACCCTTTTTCATGATTAGAATATTATCAGATTAGGTTTCGTACATGAAAATTATAATTTGTCTGAAGATTTTTTCGGTTAGTTCATATCATTATCACGTAACTAAACAGAAATCGAGGTTTGATTATCTCAACTTACGAGAAAATCATTTTTGAACTTCCAGTTGTTCAAACCACAGTTTATGTCTATACGAAAGGTGTGTGCCTGTGTGTTATCATTAAGTTTAATATGCTTTTCAATTAAAAAGGTGAAAGTTCAATTAAATTCAATTAACGTATAAGGTAGAAAATATGTTAGAGTATGGTTGGTATAGGGTAAACTGGAATTGACAATTTAATTTTTTTGTGGAGTGATTTGTAGTATAGTAATAGAAATGGGAAATCTTTTATGTTTTGTAGTTTAAATCGGATCTACCTTTATTGGCAAACAATTAATTAAATTAAGTAGGGTGAAAATGACGTTCTAGGATACCTAATCATTTTCGTTTTGATCACCATACGATGTGTTACTAAAATATAAAGAATATAATTTAGGAAGTTTCTTAACAAGACATGGCAACATTTTAAATATTGTAAAGTAGAATTTCGTATTTTTCCTATTTACTAGTTATGATACTGCTAAAATTAAAAACTTCCATTTTCTATGTGGTTTTTGGTCGTGCTCCAAAAATTTTAGTTGTCAGAAGGTATAATTTTCTAAATTGTCAATTTTCTCATTTTTTTTTGTTATTTTTTTGTACTTGTATATGTTGTCCCATTAGGACCGTCAGTTTGGATATTTGGATAAGACGCTGCGTTTATTTGATAATTTCAATAAAGATTGTAACCATGGAGGTTACTTATGGAAACAAATATTCGAGAAATAACCGCGATGCGCATGGTACGCTGGTTTCAAATATCTTTATATGACATGCAAATTCTGATCTTTTTGGTCATAATTCATTGTAAATTGCTTCGTGAAAGTTTCAATTGCTAAACTCGATGGCTAATCGAAATGAAAGGATTCTGATTCCCACTAACTTCTGCAACGTTTTTATTAGACCAAGCTGCACGGCTGGACTATTGCTTTTAACAAATATACAATTCTTCAAATGTTAACGCTATATGTAATTAGGTTTATTTATTGTTTGACTCTAATAAAAACGAAAAAGATGGCGACAACTGAGTAGACGTGCTATTTTGGTGCCGGAGTCACACAGTCTTAAATTAATGTTTTATTTAATTTAAAAAGAGTATATTTTGGCCGTTTTGCTGAAAAAAAGAGTGAAGTGTAAAAATTATGTTAAAAGAGTATATCTGGTCAACCTATATTTCCTGCTTATTTATGTAAATAGGTAGGTGATCTACTTTTAGATAGGTTAAGGTTGTGTGAACTGAGTTTAGCTCATTCAATTTTTTTCTCCATTTTTTTGTCCAGTGGACAATCTCATTTACAGTGTGCTGTAATTTGCTGGTTGTCTCTTCGATTGTACTTCCAACCGCTAAAATTGCTGTATCATCCGCAAAGGTTGCAATATCTGTCTCTCCAGTAAAAGGTATGTCATTCGTATAAAGCAAATACAATAATGGTCCCAGCACGCTACTTTATGGTACCCTGCTTCAATTCTCTTGAGTAATGAAAACTCTCCTTCATATTTTACTCTGAAATATCCACTTCATTGTATGATTTTAATATCTCATAGAACTGCATTGGGAGGTCGCGATGTAATTTATATTCCAGTCCTCGAAGCCAGACTCGATCAAAGGCCTGGGCAACATCAAGGAAAACTCGGGAACGTACCTTTTTGTTTTCAAACGTCTTCTCAATCACTTTAGTGACTCTGTGTATACCTCCTCTATGGTGGAGTGTTTCTCTCTGAAACCAAATTGGTGAGATGGTAACAGGTGTTTTTCTTCAATCAGAGGTTTTATCCTTTTGAGGAGTAATTTCTCGAAGAGATTGGACAATGATGGAAATACAGATATAGACCTGTAAGACGTTTTCTCATTAGGTGGCTTATTAGGCTTGGGTATAATAAAATAATAACTTCTGCTATTTTCCACTGCTGAGGAACATATTTCATTCTAAATGCTGATTGATTATAACTTTTCCTGTAATAAGATCGTATTCAGGAACTTTTTTTTGCATTTAGGTTATGTTTGATTTCTTTTTTGAATTCTTTCAATCATCTGCTGTTTGTCTAGTTGAAGGTTTAAACGTTTTTTCCAGATGTTGAGCAACAAGATCAGCTTTATCTTTGGGGCTTTTGGCTCAAGTACCATCTGCTTTTTTATTGGTGGCATCTGCGCTTCTGGTTTTTTTTAGTCCTTTTGTAGGTTTCAATAAAGAATACTCACTTTCATTGTGAACAGACAGACTTATTAAATAATTGTTGAAGCTTACCGCTTTGGTTTCTTGTTTTAACATCTGCAGTTTGTTTCTGAGCTGATTGATAATAGTTTTGTTCTCTGTTGCTCGATTTCTATGCCGGATTTTGCGAACTTTCCGCTTTTCTCTGACCAAGTTTCTTATTTCCTGTGTATATGTTTCATTCTTGTGAGGTTTATTTTTGGCAGGAGGAGTGATTTTCCATGCTGCGATCTGAATATTGTTTATGAGAAGCTCTACTTTTTTTTCAAGTTGTGTTTGGTTTTTAATTGGGACTTGAAGATCAATACTTGCCTCAATTAACAGTGCAAAGGTTTCCGAATTAGTCTTTCCGCTTGTTAACCTGGCCTGGTGGCTTTATTTTTTCAATTACTCTTTCACTGACCGTAAGTATGGTTGGAAAATGATCCGAAGATAAACCTTCATTATTTTCAATATGGATATAATTTTCTGAAATACCTTTAGTTATGAAAAAGTCAATCATGTCTGCTGCTATTTGGTTTCTGTCCGTTGGCCAATAAGTAGGAATACCACTTGAATTAAAATAGCGGTTTATTTGATATCCAGCTTCCAAAAGTTCTCTACCTTTAGGTGATATTATTCTTAAACCTCAATGGGTATGTTTGGCATTGAAGTCTCCTCCTATGATGAAATTTGAGCCCATCATTTTAAACATTAAGAGGTAATCATCAATATATCGCAGCAACCCGCAGCTTCTGGTAATTATTTAATTGCACGCTAAGTGATACAATTTGCATTGTCAGCTATTTTGAGTTTGATATCTTCGAAGTGTTTGATGTTTTTTCTGATGAAGCTAATTGCTTTACTCCTAGCTTTTTCTGCTGGATGTATAGAATGGATGGTAACAAGAATAACCTTTTAATTTTGCATAAGAATTTTTAGTGAAATGGCTCTTTTTGCTACAAATCTGGTTAATTTTTCCTTGATGTCCTATTTGATGTTCAAGATTAACTTGTCTTTTGTTTAGAAACCCTATATTTGCTTCTATTTTAGAGAGGCGATTGACAATTCCACAATTTTTAGGGTTGTCATAGCTTGTTGAATTCCATTATTTTGATCTGAAGGCCCAGGTAGTCCTTGTCTTACTGCACTTGTGAGTATGAGAATCCCTTTGTCACTTTCGCACTATGGAACATAGTAACGGTTTTTGTCGGGATTTCTTTTTCTTTAGTTGGTCTCATTGGCTGGTTTTTGTTTGCCCTATTTCGCATGTTTTGTAGTGTTTTGGCATCCCCTACATTTGTGAGATGTGTAAAATGTGGGATTCACATTTTACACATCTGGTTGTACGATTGCAGTATTTTTGCGTGTGGTTGTATTCCTGACACTTTTTGCATTGTGGGGATCATACGCTTTTTTCAATGGCTCCATTCGAACAACCATTCCCAAGATGTTCCTAGTGTTAAAAATTTTCTCAATTTTCTCTGAGTTTGCAAAGGTCAGAGTGAATAGTGGTTCCTTTATTTTGTTAAAAGTACTCGCTCTATTTTCGGTAGGCTTCCTTTCAGTTTTAAATATATTAACTGCATCTAAGACCATTAAATTTTTTCTTTTGAGGTCTTCAACTATCTCATCTGGCGTGCATGTTTGATGTTGACCCCTAGCAACTATTATAATGGGTCTGGAATTTTTGCCTTCATATGTATACTATTAGAAACCTTTATCATTCAATGTAGTTGAAAGTTTTCTATAACCGTCTGGATCAGGCATATTTACCCTCCAGACGTTGTTGTTTAGCGATACAACTTATACTCTTTTTTGTCACTTATTTCAATAACGCTTGGATAACGCTAAATTTATCGACATGTGTGATATTGATTGGTGGTGGTGGTTTTTTTTTCTTGGTCTTGCTGATAGTTGGTAGTTGGTTTACCTTTGCTCCCGTTGTGTTCACGTTGGTGCTCATTTCTGGAGACGACTCAGCTTTACTTTTACTGGAAGAATTTACTTGTATTTTTTGCTTTTTAAAGCCCTTTTTGATTTTCTCATTATCCAACAGGTTTCTCTAACTAGATCTTCCTCGTCGGTTTGGTACTCGGTTGGATTATCATTTTCCTGGCACGATAATTCAGACCCAGTTTAATAGTCCATTTTTCGGTTATTTTTAAGATTTTTAACTTCTTCTTTTAGAAGTGGAATATGTTGCTGTATCCATTGAATTGCTGAATTTAATTCTTTATTTTCTTGTCTAGACTCAGCTAGAGCTTTGATTACTTCCTCAGATTGAGGTTTAGTATAGTTACATGGGGCGCAGTCACCACTTCCACCGCCATCTTTAATTGTAGTGTACAACTACTAACATTTGGAACCATTTTGGAAGAGTTGGTGATCTCAACATTAACGTGCTCTTAGGAAAGTTGTTCCCTTTATTTAGCAATAGTTGGTCCCATCCAGGATCCATGGTATTGGCAACCAAAGGTGATGATTGATTTGGTGCTGTTAGAGACATATCCGTCTCGTTTTCTAATTTTCTTAGGTTATTATTTCTTAATATGTTATTTCCCACGAGTGGCACGAAAAGTACCGGTCACCCATGACGATATCATAGGAAGGCTAATTAAAATGTGCAATGCCCCATATCGCTCACTTTGTAGGCGTACAAACGAACATGGTCTAATATTCTTTTAAAATTTTGATGCTTCATCATCTGGATGTTTAAATCAGAATTATGGCCCTGTATATAATCTATATGTCTGAATTAAAAAAACAACCGATCATATGATACTCTAGAGATTGGAAATGGTTCAATGGTTAATTTTTGGGCTGGCGGTGTGATTGAACGTTACATTTCGAAAATGAGGCTGGTTCAACTGTTACGATGAATGGATTGCGCTACCGAGTTATGATTAATGATTTTTTATGGCCGGAATTGGAAGATATTAATTGGGACGACGTTTATACTCAGCAAGATGGAGCTATGTGCCACACAAACAACGAAACTATCGCAATTTGGCAAGAAAAGTTTCCTGACCGTGTTATTTCTTGAAGAGGTGATCACAATTGGTAACTGAGATCTTGTGGTCTGACACCTTTAGACTTTTTTCTTTGAAGCCATGTGAAAGATAAGGTCTATGCCAATGCTCCACAATCGATTTAAAAACTTAAAGATGGAATTCGTGAAGTTATAAAGGACATACAGCCGCAAATGTACGAATTGGACATGGAAAATTTCATGGAAGGGATATGGTGCTGCAAGCGTAGCCGTGGCAGCCATTTGGCTGATATCGTTTTCAAATGTTAATAGCATACCTTCCTCTTTACAATGAAATAAATATTTCATTGATTTCTCTTAAAAAATACTCGTTTTTTTAATATCAAAATGAAACCTCTTATTGGAAAATCAGTTACAATACCTTCTCGGTCATCAATTGTTACTTTTACCCCGGTTTGTATTTCCAGCTATTTCCGGTTTGTAATTACTGGATTAAGAATAAATTCAACGGATATTTACTGTCCAAAAATAAGTTTGCAGCACTTAACAGTTTCGACTTCAAACACTGTTTATTTCCAAGCAAAATAATTTCCACAATAAATAACACAATTATCTCCATAGTGAGAGCTGTGACACTAGTCTTTGGTAACTCTTTCGCGTTTAAAATAAAACTTCATGCACAAAAAAACGCAGCTTATATACTAAAATTACATGTATCTCGAATATTCTATTTTTCTCTTCTTTTTTCTACTCTTCGAGATGATACTACGTCGCTATTCTATTGTTTTTCTATACAACATATTTGTTTCATTTTTGTCAATGCTAATACTACTTCATAGATGTCTCTATGTTTGAGTTTAAAAAAATCATAACAATATGTTAATAGTCATAAAACGGTCATAGCATAGTAGATTGTGCTATCGGCATTTAAGGAAACATGAGCATTTAAGATCCATGGACTACGTAAATTTTGACACCTGAACTTGATATACACTATATCGATAGTGAAAGCATAACGAGGTAACGATAAGGTACAGAATAATTGCATTGAGATTAATATCTTCTAGGATCAAGTCTAAACTTGACTCAGTATTAACTCGTCTAAATACACACAGCAGAACTTCCAAAAAGTTTACACACAATTTTCAGGATGAAAAGATTCTTAATCAAGCCTGCTCTCTCTTGAAAGTGACAAAAATGACGTATGCAGAGCTGCAGCCTCATATATGCGACATTGATACAAATTCTTTTGCGTTTTGCTAAGCTAAACTTTGCAAAGATCCAACATAAACTATCACATACTACTGTAGCACAATTTATTGCTTGGTTATCATAAAATGTAAAATTTTGCCATTCTGTTGGGACACTACTATCGAAACTGTATATTACCGTTTATGCCCATAGCTGAGTATAACTATGGTGCAATAGAAATCAAAATCGATTCCCTTAACTAATAATTTACTTTATAGTTTAAGTAACATTAGCTATAAAAATCATTTTCTATTTAAAAATGTTTATAGTCAAAGAGAAAATTGAATTTTCATTTCGCCTATACGGTATACGGTATAGTTTGAGTGAAAAATTAC
The DNA here is from genome assembly GCA_963556175.1 of Tipula confusa. Taxonomy (NCBI): domain Eukaryota; kingdom Metazoa; phylum Arthropoda; class Insecta; order Diptera; family Tipulidae; genus Tipula; species Tipula confusa. The sequence continues at coordinate 141,036,333 of OY744476.1, forward strand.
AAAAAATCCATTAAAATGTCATTTTACATTTAACTTTGCACTTTACAAAAAATTGATGTACAGCGTACATGGATTTTATGTTTTACAGATAACCAAACCTATAATAAATAAAAATGAACGAAAGCTTTTGTCCTTAAAAGCTCCACACCCAATAAAAAAAACTTACACGAGCTATCTGCAATACGGTATATATATATTTATATATATATATATATATATATATATATATATATATATATATATATATATATATATATATATATATATATATATATATATATATATAAAATACTTAAAAGGGAAAATGATAATAGAAAATTATTGTATTTTCATTTTTCGTCCGGAAAATAAAATAATCAAAACGGAAAAATAAACGTTGAAAATATTCTTTTAGTAAATCAATTGTGAATGGAACATCTTTCATTGGATATACACTCGTATCGTAGTATATACTACGATTATCCGTTGTCCACCCTCAGATTTTCACTCGATTATAAATGAAAATTCATCAATCACTGGAAAATATTTTCTTGTCTATAAATATTGAATTATATATAATTGTATAGGGTGGTTCGCCAGTAAAATGACAAGAATTGAAAACAGGAAACATTGAAATGATCAGGACGTAAAATAATGGAATAAACTAGGAATTGAATATAGTATATTATGAATCTAGATGGCAAATCGTACATAATTTTAGTACTTTTAAGGTTATCATCTTTAACACAGTCAACTCTGTTCTCAACGAGTTGCTAATTTACATATTTAAGTTATAGGCCGCTTGATTGTTATGTGTCAGTGGTGAGGTCTGCCACAGCTTTCAAATGAATGTTCTTCGTCACCATACAAACAAATACTGTAATGTTTTGTAATTTTAGCTCTTTGTCGGAAACATTTAAAATTGCAAATCCTCTTTCTTGGACTTAAAGAAGGCTCTGGATGCAGATATTTTTTGTGGATGTAGAAAATTATGACTCTACTCAGGATGTAAGCTTTGAGTGGAATAACCAGGTATTATGAATCATATTCTCGAAACGAATTTTCTAGTCTCCCTCTAATTCAGCAAAATATTACTTTTTGCTTAAGCATAATTGTTTTAATTCCTCATAATACTCATGCACTTACACGTGTTTCATTACCTGGTTGGTTTTAGCTCAAAAGCGATTTTTAACCAAGCAAAGGAGCAACAATAGCTTTTTAACTTAAACCAAGCAGGGTCTTCCCACTACTACTGCATATTGGCCTGTTGTGATTTAACGTGATTTCACCAGTGTCTCGGTAATAAATTAAATATTTCGGATGTGAGGTTTCCAAAGAAAGTTTTCCGTTTGATTGTCCATACATATACAGTTTCGCAAAGAGGTGAGCTCCACATAAGTCCAGTTTAGGCAAACTTACTTGTTCAATCAGCGTGTTTGTTGATTCGCCTATTTTTTCTCGCTTTTAAATAATACACTATATTACTTTTGCTAATTTATTTTCACTTGTAAACTTAAATTCAAAGCACAACGTGACACAACCTATTTCTATTACATGTCAAACGCTTATGAACAATTATTATTGATTCGGGTTAAGGAGTTGTGAGCACCATATAATATTCGTATATTCCCGTTAATGAGAAAAAGCAAGTTTACTCTATGCATTTTATTTGATAGGTGACCACCCACTTACGTTGTATAGTAAGGTTCAATAGTTTGAACATACCGGCCACCTAAGCAGCTCCTGAGCGGATAACCGACGTATGCTTGTGTTGTGAAGGTGTGAGAGTGTGTGTGTAACAATATATTGAGCTGACATTGTAGTTTGTTTGATGGTTAATCTGGACAATTCTTGTGTGATTGGAAGTGGACACAGTTTGTGAACTACTCGTTTTATGCCGTGTTGATTTTTGTCACTTGCCACTTTAGTTATTGTATCACGTCCAGAATGTAGTTCAATTATTTTTCCTATGCTTCATTTCAAAGGATAAAGATTGTCATCCTTGATAAAAACAACTATTCCAATATCCAATATAGTCGGCCTTGGAGTTGATGAAGATATTCCCTTGACCAACGCTGCCAAAAATGCTGAAATATTTGTTGAGTTCGTTCCCATCTAGGCAGCTGGTTAATCTTATGTGTTGTTAAGTCAGATTCAGATTATCGCCAGTTAGGAAGTGTTCCGGAGTGAGTGGATTCATATCGTTTGGATCGGTTGAAATGGCAGTGATGGGTCTCGAATTAAGGCATGGTTCTATTTGATGTAATATTGTGTTGAACTCTTTGTATGTTAGTAATGCGTCACTCATTGTTATTTTTAGATGATACTTCGCTACACCTGTCTCCCACAGGCCACCAAAATGTGGAGATCTGGGAGGAATGAAGTGCCAGTCGATGCCTTCTTGTGCTAACGTGGTGTAGATTGTACCTTGAACATCATGTGAATTAAACAATGACTTGAAGATTTCGAGATGTCGTTGTGAACCAGTAAAATTCGTAGCATTATCACAAAAGATATTGGAGCATTTCCCTCGTCGTGCAACAAATCTTCTTAATGTACCTTAGCATTTGCTAATCTTCCTCCAACTCTAAGAATGCCCTGCTTGTCGATAAATGGATGTAACATGGTTATCTTGCTGATCTTGTTGAGATGTTAAGCTTCCAACGTTGTCATCTCTTTAGCATAGCTTTGTCGTTAGACTATACTAATAATTTTGAGTGTTGCAACGTTCAATTCAATAGGAGTTAACAATTTACCACTCTTTTGATTCATCCTTAAGGTTCTAGCGTTTGTGATAAATTGTAACATATACGCCATAATGCGTTGCATTTTGGTAAATGATGAATACTTGTCAATAAATGATGTGTCGACAGTATTTACATGTGTAAGTATTTTACATTCCGGTGTGTCTTCATTGCGAATGTTACCGATGGAATTGGTAAGTATGTTAAGGTTGTCTGATAGAATAGTTGGGCCATGCCACCATAAAGTTGATTTGTCTCAGACGGTGAAGCACCCTTTGATAATAAGTCAGCTGGATTCTAAGTTGATCCAATATAGTCGTTCACATTAGTTAGCTGTTGTATATTAGTGACTCTGTTTGTTACAAAATTCTTCCATCTTGAAGCAGAAGATGCTATCCTAGATAAAACAATTTTGGAATCTGACTAATGATACTGCCGATCAAACTTAATGTGCAATTCTGAGTGCACCTTGGCTTGAAGTTCTGCCAACAAATTTCGAGCCTAAGTAAGGTCACCCTTTTAAGCGGAGCTACGCGGGATTTTGCGCAGAGTAGATTGATTGAAATCTCGCTGTTGGTGATACTTCGAATATAAATACAGGCTCCGTAAGCGGCTTCTGATGAGTCACAGAAACCGTGCAGTTCTAGTTTGGCTAATACCAATGCCTGAATATTCCTGTTGATTTGCAACCTTTTCAATCGATCTAATTGTTGTCGAAAACAACTCGTCCCAACCTAAAAGAATTTGCCACAAATCTTGTATAATGATTTTAGCCATTACAATTACCGGCGCTATGAGGCTATGAGTCTGAAAGAATACTTGTTTTTGTTATATGGCGATTGTTAATAGATTTCATCATCTTGTATGAAAATGTGTCTTGATTTGTACTCCAGAATATGGTTTCGTCTTGGTCAAACGTAATTACTGCGTTTTGTCCTCTGATGTCTTCAGATATGAACTGTAATAATTCAGATAAATTGGTGTGCCATTTTCGGAGCTGGAATCCACCACCTTGTAACATTTAACAAAGTTGTGCTTAGAGCTGCATCGTAGTGTGTATTGATTCCAATCCAGTCAGGATGTCATCCACATAACAATCATTGATGACTGCATTATATGCCATTGGAAAGCGTTCATGTTTGTTGTTGGCTAGTATAGCTGAAGCAGTCCCATATATTACTGTAGTGAACTTGAATATCTTTATTGGACTGTCACTACTTTATCTCCAAATGATTTGTTGGAATCGTTGATCATCTTTATGAACTTGTACCTGACGATACATCTTAGCTATATCGCACGTCATGACAATTGGATGCTTTCGAAATCTCAATATGATGGAGATGGGGTCGGTTTGTGATTGTGGACCGACTAGAAGATGATCATTGAGTGATGTGTTGTTGCTGGTTTTAAACGACCCATCAAAGACCACTCGCAATTTGGTGGTTGTACTAGATGGTTTTAAAATTGCACGGTGTGGTGAAATATAACTTGGCTGTTCTGCCACATGTATATCTGCCTCTACCATGTGAGGTAATGTCAAATATTCATGAATGAAGTCATGATACATCGATTTCAACTCTGCATTTCTTTCTAATTTGTTCTCCAAGTGGTGGAACCGTCTAAGTGCATCATTAAATGAATCACCCAATTCAACATTATCTTCCTTGAACGGATGTTTTACAATACATTCGAGTAACGTTTGAAATTATCTAGAAATTGTTTCTCACATCTTTGTTCGTTGGCCGTTAAATGTTTAATTTCTGGAACTTCTTCTATTATTGCCAAAAATTTTCGATTTGTTGATTTAGTTGGTAAGTGTTGTCAGAACTGATCTCTTTATTGCAAGTAGTAACACGACTATTATTGATTGATAAATCAGTGATTTTCCCGGCCACTATCCAACCGAAAACAGTTTTTTGCAAAATGGGACTATCGTTGGATATTTTGATTTGTCCAACACATATAACAGTTGAAAGAACATCTCTGAACAGAGAAGCATATCAATTTTGCCAGGTATGTGAAATGATGAATCCGCCAACTTGATTGTATCCGGAATGTTCCAACCACTGATGTCATTAATTCGGATATTTAGTAAATTGTTGGTGATATTATTTAGAACTAGAGATTCTAAGTCGCATCAAAAGTTATTGAAATTAGATTGAATTCTAGCATTCATATAAAATTGATTTTTTGTGTTGCTTGAGACGAAGCAGTTGACACATGTGGGCTGTTATAAAATTAGATTGTGCGCCACAATCAAGTAATACTCGTCAAGGATGAACTGCTCCACTTGAATCAAATGCGAACACCACTGCAGTTGACAATAAGGCCTGACTGTTTGTTAGATGAGTTCCGTGAGATTGACGGCACGTAGCTTGATTATGTGGTACTAAATTTCCATTTATTGAGGCTTGTGGTGGTAAACCATTGCTTTTACGTGTTGATAATATTGACGTATCAAAATTTAATGGATTTTCCTTGGTCCTGATCATTTCAGTACTGGATTGACCACTGTTGATGACTGGATTTGTAGTTTAGTTTATTCACTATAATAAAAAGTAACTTATTTCAGCTTGACGTCCTACTAAACCTCTCAAAACTTCTTCCATTATATCGAACGTGTGGTGCAGAGTCCTTGCGGTGATAGTTGTGATATGCTGGATTGTTCGTTGGGTCGTTTTAATTACTTTAATCAAAAGCTCGATATGAGCATAAATATTGTTGCAAAATATTCATGCATTTTCATCAATCATTGAAACTCTCGGTAAATCGCGGAAAATATAGGAATATTAATTCTAGGAAAAGGATTTCCAGCAACTGGAATGCTGTTATGGGTTACCAGCAACTCTTGCATGGTACTATCTGCACTTGGAATGTTAGTTTTGCACATTATTTTGAGTAGCTTAACCGCAGCATATTTTACAGTAGTACATTACTTTTTCCATCTATCTCCAATGTTTTTGATCGCATTCTCTCTCACATTTAATTTTCAACAATAATGTCTCTCCGTTTCCGCAGCTGGGCCGTCTTTTAAACATTCAGTTTGCTTTAAGGTACAGAGGAGGTTAACTATGGTTGAAATTTATTTGTATCAATCTAATTTTGCCAATTTCATTTGGAACACCGTCTAATATATTTGAAAATCCAAATTAAAAGTGACGTCATAGATCCCACCACTGTAAAACAATCTTTTGCAATATATCCTTTTTTATGAATGATTTAATCTACATAGGTATATATATACACAGATATCTGGATTCTACTTCATAGAAAACCGGTTGATAAGTCTAGTTATAAGAAACCGTTTACTTTTGTCAGACTGGCCATTTTGTTGCTGGACAGTGAGTGACCGTTGGCAATTTGAACTCATAACATACTGCATACGCATGGCTTCCATTTGATCCGTAGCAAAGGCTTGTTGTTTGCTACATCCCTCTTTACAATGGTCGCTATGTGTTTCGTAGACTTTACTTAAATCCTGGCGAAACCACAATCAGCAGTTAGCCGCTTCTATTGATGTCGTTAAAGATATGTCGGGCCGGAACGCCTCTATTGTGTGTAGTTTAATGTGTTTTTGGTTTGTGTTACCGCCGCTCTCATCACATTCCATGATCCAAAATAAAAAAATTTTAACAAACACAATTTTATATTTCATTTTATTTTTTATTGCAAATTTGTTTTTTTTACCGTTATTGTTTTATTTTATTTTTATTGTTACACACAAAACCCTCTTTACTACAAGCCGTATTGTTTGCATACTCATGCTATACAAAAATATATACTTTGATTGTATTGTAAGTGAAAAATCGTGTCGGGATATGATAGCGAATATTGTGTAAAAGAAATAAACAATAAAATCAAATAATGCGCATGCGTTTACAATTTTTGTTATTAATTTTATATGGAGTTTTGATAGTTACTAATACATCTAAAGTATATATTTTCACTAATACATTTTAAAAATGCATGATGTGTGTTAACGAAAGTTACAAGACGGCTTGTAGTAAAGAGGGTTTTGGTTACACATAACTATAAATTACATCGAACGCAGCTTTTTCTGTTTTGTTTTTTTTTAAATTTGATTCTGTCCTGTCATGTGAGCGGCATATAGAACGATTCTTGTATTCCAGTGAAATTACTATGAAGTTATGAAGTGACATCTATTACAAATAATATATGCTATTTCTATTTAAAACAAAATTTTATATAATTTGCCGCAATGTATGCATTATTATAATACCAACATATTTTTGAAAACAAATAACTTGTATAGGTAATATGACAATTAGAAAGACATTTGGGTGAATTGTTTCTGTATAAATTATGGTTTTCTTAAATATAATGTAAGTGGATACTAACTATTTTAATTTTAATTTAATTAATTAACAAAAACTTTGACATTAAAATTTATTACTTCGGTTAAGGCGTTCTCTCGCTACCATAATAAATTATTCGAATAAGTGGTTCGCGGTGCGGCATCTCCCGCCTCCGGTTGAACTCAATTTAATAATATTGTAAATGGAGCCTTGAGATTAAAGATCAACCTATGCAACCAAATATTTAATTATTTCCTTACATTTAACGAGTAATCCCTGTGGAGAAAAGGCTAATTTCATTTGCTTTTCTGAACATGCTGAGTTTTAAAACGACATCACTTTAAAACAAATTGTGACGATATGTTGATTTCTCTCCTTCTTTTACTCAAGTAAAAAACTAGTTTTTGAAATTTCACTAATGTTTAAGTATCACCCTGTAAGTATATAAATCATGTATGAAACTTTTCATTCCGTTTGATCAAATTATCAATTTTTTTTGTTGGTGGATATCTAAATCAATATTTGATTTTATATCACAACCATTTTTGGGTATATCTACCTGTGGGGTGTGTGTGTGAGTGTGTGTCGATTCCGTATAAATACGGATAAATCTATAAATTATTAATTACCGATTTGTTTTTCTAACTCCGGAATTTTGCAAAAAAAAAAAATTATTGTGTAAACTATATTCTGATTTTGGGTAGTGGGGTTCGGATAAAACTAAAATTTTCTAGATATCATCATTTGGAAAATTATTTTTCAATTTTCATACCCCTTAAACAACAGATATTTGTACAAAACAAACATGATTTATACCGTTTATGTCGGTTTCGATATTGATGAGTGGTTAAATTTACATAAATTTTTATGTTCTCGATTATATTAAATGTTGTCGTTTGGTATTTTGTCAAATGGTCATATATTTTGATTTTCAAACAAATAAATTAGCCACAAAAATTTTTAATTACGATTTTGGGTATCGGTTGAAAATCACAAAAAAATTTCACAAAATTAAAATTGATTTCGTAACCTTGTCGATTAATTCGCATAGACGGTAAATTGCTTGATATAGGTACGTCAAAATGTATGTTGTTTTGAAAGGGTAATATAACTCAAAAGACATTCGCTTCCTTCTGAAGTATTAATTAAACTACATGATAGCCTTAGAATTATACCCCTTGTATCTTTTGCTTGTTATAGAGCGTGACTAAAAGTTTTAATAGCTGGGTTAACACTTGTTATAAAAATCAACTAAACCAGAAATTGAAGAGTATCGTATTGAACTCCCGTAGAAATTGTATGATCAAAAAGAGAAGACCATGCAGTATTCCGAGTCTAAACGATCGTTAACAGTGGGAGTGCCAACTGATGTTACCTAACTCACAGGTAACGATTAATTTTTGAATAATTAAATTATGGTTTTCCCACAGGAGACCGACGTCAGAATAGTAATTGGTAACTTAAATGCTAGAGTTGGCACAAACCATAGTATAAATACACATAGTACTACCATCATAAGGCAAAAACAATTTTATTCTCCACTAACCACCTACTGGAACCAATTCGAGCTTCTAACGAATCAGTTTATATCCCTAACACTCATCCTACTGAGGTCCGATAGGTCACACAAGAGGCGAGCACCCCAAATTTCAGCCTGAACCGAGCCAGGCTAAGACAGGTGCAGAGCAGATGTAGTAAAGTCTAAAACTTATATAGTAATTATGTGAGAGAACACCTACTCTACTCGCACGCTTACCAATGAGACAGTGTCCAGTAATGATACCCGTAATTATGCTGATATTGCGCCGTTGCATGGATATTAGTTGGGTAGATCTGATTAAGCTTAGTACCATCGTTTCTCGATCCATCCGTAAAAAAGTTAATTCTACCACGATTCAGAACTGCTTCACTTGCCCAGTCCTCTCTGGAGGGAATAACAGTCAGAAATTTTACTTCGAGGTATGATGTCGGGATGGCATAGTAAATAGCTATTGGGATTTCCTGATTCATTAGAATAGATGAGTTTTCCTTATTACTAAAGGTTCATAGATAAATTGACTTAAGCCTAATAGCTGTACATGCAACCATTTGTTTAGCTAAAATGTCAAGAGAGATTAGATGAAGACCCATAATAAGACCCAAAGATTTCACTTTATCTTTGATGTTCAAACCAACTCCGTTAAGAGTGGATGGGTTTGAAAAAAGGAAGTTTGTACTTCCTAGAAAAAGAACCAATTCAGATTTAAGTGGATTAACAGTTAGCCCGCACCTATTAGTCCATTTAGTAAGGATACCAAGAACATTTTGCATAAAATCCCTGAAAGAGTTAGGATATTTGCCTAAGGCGCCGAAGGCAATATAATCTGCATAAGCGATCATCTTCCAAAGAAGAGGGGATAATACACCTTGCGGTGTACCTCTTCTTACAAATTTCTGGACGGATGCCTCACCATGATTAGCAAAATGACCCTGCCCCAGAGCATTTATTCCATCCAGCATCCGAGTGCCACTTCCAGTCCTAAATCTAAAAATGCCTGCGTGGACGCCTCTGGTTTGTCATTGTTAAAGGCTCCTTCTATATTACAGAAGGTCACCAAAGGGAATTCTTTATATTCAAGCGGTTTTTCAATATTGTTAATCATCAACAAACTTCTGTCAAAACTCCGAGGTTGTGACATAAATATGTGGAATATTCCATTACTGAAGGGCATACAATTGGCTGATCCAGGTTTCTATAGGGTGGCTCTTATAGACATTTTGATAGGCGCAGACAACAATGGCTTATTATCAACAAATAGCACGTGACAATGGAGATGAAAACATAAAGTAAACAATCCAAAAACATATCCAAAAGAATTTTTATGTCGATGATTTTTTAACTTTAATGAGAATGAGGAAACTGAAATATGATTAACGACGAAGTTAGAATGAGGCAATCAAGCAATAAACGATGAAATGTCTTCGACTTCGGCCACATTGGCATTCTTCACAAGACGTATTTATATTCAAAAGGCTGAAGTTGAATGTCCAATCACTACGATGGAAGCTTCCAGAGTTTTCGATCTTTTAGTTTTCTTGTATCCATCAATCGTATCGCTAAAACTTGTATTCTAAAAATTGTAGTTAATGACACTTCGTTGGGATGACAATCTACCCGAGTTATAAGAGAATGAATGTAGAAGAACAAGAGACGAGTTCAAATATTTTGAAGAGATCGAAATACCGCGATTCACAAACACATATGGAGCAACGCAAATCTACGATTTTAGCGAGACAGGCGAAAAATTGTTATAAGCATTGGTACCAGTGAAAACCAAAGTCACTACAAGTGAAAAATTATCCTTCAATTGTGCGCCATTTTTTTAATAGTTAAATTGATGTATGCAGTCAAAGGAACTCTTACATTTTCTGCAAAATACTACGCTTGGATTGATTCAGCCATTATCCTTGGATGGTTTTTGACATATCCAGCCAGATAGAAGTACAAACGTCTTCCATCTGGCTGGGTATGTCAAAAGCCATTCAAGTGGCAAACAACCACTTGATCATGCTCAGTGAAATTCTAGACAAATTTTCGAGACATTATTGGGGTCACGTTAGACCCGCCATATTTCCACGTCAATTGATGAAACAATGTTAGATTGCAAACGAATGAGATATTGAGATCAAAGGCGCAAAATCATTCTGTATAGCTATCATGGGTGATAACTAAACGTTTTGGGTAAGACATATCTTACTTAAAAAAATACAACACCGTTCGCCTTTTGGGAAAGAATGGTGAAAAACCTAAAAATAGGTAACATCGTTTTGAAAAGCAAAACTTACCATACATGGTCATTGGTTCGCTAAGTGGCCATATATACAGGTGAAGATGGTTACGTAACACCTAATTATTAGTAGAAATATAACCGTTTTCGTCAGCCAGTGTGACTTCATTGTACGATGGGACATTCATACACAACTTTTCAGTCTCTTTTTGACAACTTCCAAATTTGAAACTTGTCATAGAAATGGCCTTCCTAATATCGAGTGCTGCAACGATGTTAACATAGAAATTTCTATTATGTGCCAGTATGGCAATAGTTCTATAGGCCTAAAGATATGGTGCGGTCCATTCCAAATCAATTGAGAAATTACGGGAACTGCGCTCAATGTTGATATATATATATATATATATATATATATATATATATATATATATATATATATATATATATATATATATATATATATATATATATATATATATATATTTATATATATATATATATATATATATATATATATATATATATATATATATATATATATATTGGGTTTAAATGTTACCATTCCCATAGAGTCACCTGCGGGTGGCATTGCCAACTAAAGTTTTCAATATCTTTCTTAGAGCATTCACGCATCATTAGATCGGTGATTTGTTTCCATAATACTACTGATAACGGAATTTTGATATTGTGCTGTTTCATCTTCGGTTATCATAAAATCCAGAAAATTCAAAGTATGCCACGCTGGTTGCAGCACTGAACACCATTTCAAAAGAATATAAATCCGAACAAACAATTTCGAAACACAAGGCTGACCACGCAGATTTATTTGCATCTGCGACTCAAGAAGTTAACCGTATTTTCATTGCTGATTCATCTTCGAAGAAAACGTTTTTAATTGACACTGGAGTCGACATTTCTGTCTTGCCACCTGCACAGCGTTTGAAACACAGTCCGAGAGCCGTCAAGCTCTTTGCAGCAAATGGTACTCCGATAAACACTTACAGTGAATGCACGTTTAAATTAACTCTCGGACTACGGAGAATTTTTTACGGGGCGTTCATGATAGCCGATGTAAGTCAGCCACACCAATTACGGCCTCCTTGTCGACGTAAAAAACAACGCTCTCAACGATAAGCTAACATCACTCAAGTCGACGGGCTTCCAATTGCCAAGCACTCTGCTGCAACTTAAATTGTTTAGCATTAATGATCCAATCGTTGTTCTGATGGAAGAATTCAAGAATGTTACGCAAGCAACTTCATTGTTACGTCCGGTTAATGGTGTAAAACACCACATCGTCACAAAAGCTACCAAAGACGAGTTTGCATTCCTGTTAAAACATAGTATATGCAGACCTTCAAACAGCCATTTTACATTTTACACATGGTAAAGAATGCAGGCGGTTCCTGGCGCCCATGCGCTATATGCAATACCTGTTTCAGACAAATACCCTCCTACCGTATATTCAAGATTGTGCAAACACGGTGTGTAACAAAAAGGTATTCTCCAAGATCGACTTGCACAAAGCATTTCATCAAATTCCAATAGAACCGGCAGATATTCACAAGGCAGCCATAATCACACCATTTGGGCTATTTGAGTTTGTGTATATGACCTTCGGTCTATGCAACGCCGCGCAGACGTTCCAGCGGTAAGTCGATCATGCTACAAGAGACTTGCCGTTTGTGTTCGGATACATCGACGATATCCTCATCGCTTCGGAGAACGAACTGCAGCATTGTAAGCACCTTCAAATATTTTTCCAGCGCATCAGACCGTAAACGGGTAAACTCAACCTTTGGGATACTTTTCTATGAAATTAACACCGACCGAACAATCTTATGCCGTCTATGACCGGGAATTGCTAGCCGTATATCAAGGCGTTTGGCACTACAGGTATATTCTTAAAGGTCGCAATGCCACCATATACACGGATCACAAGCCATTGGTTTTCGCTTTTGTGCAATCAAACAAGGCTACATCGCGTAGAATTCGTCATCTAGATAAGCCAGTTTTCAACGAACATACGGCACATCAAACGAAGAGATAATCACACAGCAGGTTTGTTATCGAGAATTGAGACAATCACCTAGGAATGGAGTTATGACGATATTTCGGTTGATCAAACTTCCGATGCAGAAATCTAAAGGTTACTGAACTGTGATTCTATTCGCCCGTTTGTGACACAAAAATACAGAAATGCAGTCATGAGTCATTTGCATTCTATAGCTTATCCTGGCATTCGTGCTACGACCAAATTACTCGCTGATAGATTTGTCTGGCCCAGACTTTCAAAAGATTGTGCAGCGTTCGTCAAACATTGTATGGCCTGTCAACCATACTGCTGTCCCAACGCTTCGAGCACATCAACATCGATATTGTAGGACTATTGCCGCCGTCACGGTATCGATATCTGTTAAATATAATCGACAGATTTTCTCGGTGGCCCGAAGCCATTCCAATGGAAGATGTGACCGCCGAGTACATGGCTAATACGCTGATCTCAGGATGGATTGCTCGCTTTGGAACACCTCAAAGAATAACGACTGACCAAGGACGTCAATTTGAGAATTAAATCGGCTATTTGGCACGAAATATTTGCGAACTACACCAAGACATCCGCAAGCGAATGGAATCGTAGAACGATTTCATCGGACGACAAAAGCTGCTATTACATGTAGACAAACTGAAGACTGGATAACTCAACTGCGAATCGTCCTTCTTGGCCTACGCCCAGCACACATAGAAGATATCGGTGCAACACAAGCTGAGATGTTATACGGAAGGACCCTTCGATTGCCCGGTGAGATTTTCGTATTAAGCACGCCAACGCCCCAGTCCGAGTTCATAAAAATTTTAAAGCAAAATATGAGCGCTTTGCAGTCAACGGTCGCAGCACACCATAAAAAGACGCAGGACGTCTTTGAGCATCCGTCGCTACGCCAAACTAAGTACGTTTTTGTTTGAAATTACGCGTTACAACCACCATTATCACCCGCATACGATGGCCCATATTTCGTAAAAACACAACATGACAAATACTTCGTCCTGGAAACAAATGGCCGGAAAACCAAGATTTCAGTGGATCGATTGAAACCAGCACATGTTTTGAACGATGACCATCAAATCCCGTCGCCAGAACAAAATCAAAGTCTAGAGCTACCACCGGGTTCGCAAAAATTGCCCAAAGTCACCAAATTTGGCCATCCCATAGTGACGCCCGAACGATTCAGAAGCTAACTTCGGTCTGGCGGAGGAATAGTGTAGTGACATCTGTTCTACACATATAGTCAGTTGGTGCAGTTGTAGTGACACCTACAGTATACACGCTTTACAACGGTACAACCCAAAATAATTATATTATATTTTTTTGCCATCGAGGTTCTTAAAAGGCAACGAGTAGCAGTAGTCTTTCATCGCTGATAAAGTACCAACAAACGCGTACTGGTATTCTCAGCGACTGCACGTTCTATGTGTCAATCGAAAACCACGTAAACGTAAACGTGAGTGAGGGTTTATTAAGTTTTAACCTGGCTTCTATGATTATTTATTTTTAACAGAAGTTTAAAACTCCTGTAAAAATACTTTACCAGATATGCTAGTGCCTCCCGACCACAAGAGCTCTTCTCTAGTCTTGCTAAAAACTTGTAAATAGTCAATACGACTAAACCATTTTGCGCTATTTGTCAGGTATACATAATCGCCTTATCGGTCAAACAATTTAGAACATTATTTTCGTATCCCCAAACCCGTAATGTGCTCATTTCTCAAACAAATTTTCAACGATAAAAAAAAAATTATAAACCGACTTTATAACATTGTAATGGTATGTATATACGGACTAATTCTATTTTCCGACTTATTTTTCTAGTCGGTAAATTTTACTGAGAAACAAGAAAATTGTAATTCTACACAATTTTCGTTGTTGTTGCTGTACGGCGAATCAATAAAAAAATAAACGACAAAAAAAGTTTTTTAATAAATCGGCGAACTACAACACGTAATGTATTAACAACACGCAAATTTAAATTTCACAATACGGTTGTGATGTTCGTGGAAAATTCAAAGTGGGAAAAATGTACGTGTTGGCCCTATATATATAATACAATGTACAGAATACAACACAGTTTAGCATTGAAAAAAACTTTGCCATTCGCAAATAAGCTTTTTGTATTTGAAATATTTGTACCGAACTTCGAACATCGTTGTATTATAGATATTATGTATACGTCGAATACCTAGAGACGTCTGATTGTACATTTTCTCCTCGTCATCTAACTAAGAAAAAAAAAATGTTTAACTTAGTTACGCATCTGCCATGTAATTTTTTGTTGTGTTGTCTTATTTTAATGGTACGTCTTGAAGTAACTAAAAAGAAAATTTAAATATTTTTTTTTTATTTTCAATTGAAATGGAAATTTAATGAATTTAAAACGAAAAATCTTTTTTAATGAATATGAAAATCTTTTATTTGTTCTATCTGGCTATGTAAATAAGAAGGCGCGCGATAACGATAATAATTAGCCATCTTCTTACCTAAACGACTGAGAACTGAAATGAATTCTTTTGTTTTAATTTTTTTTTTTTTTTTTTTTTTTTTTTTTAATTAGAAGTATTAAATCTATATAGGGACCTGAATGGTTTATGCTATTTAACTGTTTCGCTTGAAACGAGAATATCGAAACAAAAGGACGAGTCAAGGTTATGTTTTAATGTAGTCAAAATTTAAGAATTAGCATACTATTCCACTAGAAGTAAAGAAACAAAATAGCATGCACTTGACCATAATATAGATACACATAGTACTACCATGGTATGTTAGCCCATTGACGTATTACATGTCGTTACTGGTATCGTTTTAAAATAATCAAATTATTTTTATATGTACTAGCGGACGACGCCCGCTACGCGGTGAGACGCCTCCGGCGACTTTTAATAAAGTGTTGAAATAGTGATTTTGCGTTAATATAAAAAATTTAATAAATTGTTTTGCAAAATTGCTATAGAGCACCAATAACAGTCAATTTAGCGCCGTTGATCGTATTAATTATTTCAAAATGTACATAGAATGATAAATATTGTACATAGAAATGTACCCCAATTAGCCAAATTTTTTAAACATTTTTCGAACATTACAGAGTAAAAAAAACAAATACAGAAAGTTATTTTTAAAATTTAGTTTCTTTATTTATAACAATTTAAAGAACTTCTTTATACAAACAATTAACAGTATGGATTTTTTTCGGCTCCAATTCTCCCTGGTTATTTGTATTTTCTATTTTCAGAAAAAGTTGTTCCTTGTTGGTAGCTTGTTGATAAAGCTACATATAGCTGACCATGCATAACTCCTGTTTAGTATTCAAATTTCGTAACAACATAACTATGGCTCCTACTTTCAAATTATGTATATGTGGGGGCATTCCGGATGGTGTTAGTTGATGTAAATATTCTACCGGATATAGTTGTATCGATTCATGATCAGTAGAATCTACATTTACAGAGTACCGTGCAATTGGCGCAGTGGTTAAAGTTGCGGTGTTTGGGACGGGAGGTACCGGGTTCGAATCCCAACGGGGGAGGGTTGCAAAAAGGATTTTTCATCACTTGATTACGATCGGTGATGACGATGAACACAACTATGACCCCCCGTTGGAGTGCAGAATTCATGGGCCGAACCATCGTCCATGCCAGTAAAGGCTGGCTGGAGCAATGCAATGTGCAGATGGATATTTGAAACGCGAACCTGTATTCGCGCGTCCTCGATTTGGCTAGTAATGGCGTAAAGTAGGACGTTAATTAACCGCGATAGAGTTGGGTGAGCTTCAGCCCCAAAACAGATTGCATAGAAATAAACAAACAAACAAACATTTACAGAGTCTATACTATTATATGTTTTCACATCGCCTTTCAGTATATTTAAAACATCTTCATTCATTTTCAATGTATCATAATTTAAAGGACATAAAATTGCCTGGTTTTGATATAGATGGATATCATCCGGAGTCAATTCAGACCCAAATATTTTTGTAATTAAATTTTCTTTGATGCAGCGGGAATAATCCATTTCAATTATATTTTCTCCTAAAAGTGGTGCTGTTCTAATTTTACCATCACCAACGTCTAGCAACCAATTTGAAAAACCGTTGTCATTACGAACTCTCATATTTGTTTTAAGGTGACATATTTTAAATTGAGTCCATAATTCGCAAGTTTTGAGGCATGAATAAATGGCGTCAGATCGAGTCCCATGACGAATTACTAGTAGGGTTTGACGAAAATCACCACCCTTAACAAATACTTTTCCCCCATTGGACTATCAATTTGCATTATATCTCTTAATAATTTATCAATCGCTAAAAAACGTTTTTTTATGACACATTGAGCATTCATCTAATAAGATTAGTTTTGCTTATTTAATTGTTTTCCAGTCAGGACTACGATTTGTCATACTTGAAAATATTATCTCATCGGTACTTAGGGGAATCTTGAATAGTGAATGTATGGTCCTACCACCCGCTAAAAGTGTAGCTGCAATACCTGTAGACGCCCCAGATAATGCAATTCTTTGTTCTCCGTTAAAAACATTTCCTCTAACATAACTTAATAGAACATTGTATAGATATGTTTTGCCAGTACCACCTGGGCCATCAATAAAGAAACATTTAGGATGATCGGAATCAGAAATGATTGCGTCAGTAATTATATCGAAGATTAATTTTTGTTCCGGATGTAATGTTGAAACTCGATCTTCAACATAACTTTTCTTTAAAGTAATGCCATAATCGCTTGATGTTTCAATTGTAACATTAGGAATTGGTAAATCAAATTCTGAAAATGTTCTTCCATGTAAATAGAAGATTTCCAAGATGTTTGCATTAGCCTTATTGGAAGCGTTTTCATCATTTTAATAAATAGACTTATAATCCTCAATTAAATATTCTTTGTATTTGTTCCATAAATATAAGGCGTTTTGTGGGTTACAAAATATGCATATATATGCAAATAATTGCCGTAATTGGTTTGGTATTTGATATTGGATTGCTTCTTTAATGGCATTTTCCCATTCATTATCGTCGCACAATAATTTTTGCTTAATGGACGCTTCCTTATACGTAGAATATACGATATTGTCTTCACTGCGAATATCAGTAAATGACGTCACTCCTTTGACATGTAATAAAAGCAGTCTTAAATAAAATAGTTCACCTTGATTTACACATATATTATACATCCCGTATATCATGTCCCTTATATATATATCCCGTATATCATGTCCTAGTGCCGTTTATTCAGACTCAAAGTCTTTCATCATTTTATATGATTGAATATAAATATTATTCTCTCTTAAGTAAACATCCAGTTTAAGAAGGAGGCTTAGAGAATTTTAATTTTTATTCTCTGGCTGTGCGGGCACCGCAAATAATTTTATTAATATAGATAATCGCCTAAATGTCATATATTTATTCAAAATTTTAACGATATCCTTTCGACCCGACATCTGGAACATAAATGGATAAACTTTTTTTCTTCTTATGGTGGTAGTACTATGTTTATTTATATTATGACTTGACTTACCAAGTTTGGCTTAAAACACCGTTGTCAATAAAACACGGAGAATTTTAAACATTTTGCATCAGTATTTACATTTATATTAAGCTTTTGGTTAAAGTATCACTCATTAAAATGACCACTATTACGAGTTTTATTACAAAATGTATGCATATTAATAATTACTAGTTTTGGCTGTGGTCGATATTCGACCAAACTTATTTTAAGAATAAAACAAACCCATCCAAAGTCATTTTTACTAAAATATTTTATGTTTCATTTGAAGTGTTATTGGTCAACGATTTCATTAAAAACAATATTTTTAGTATATATTTTTTCATTATTATACAAATGACCCTGTTCATAAGAATTTCAAATATAAAAAGTTAATCGTTCAAATGATCGCACTCGACTGGCTGCAACATCCTACTGACCATGTGTAAATACTGGTTGTCGTAATAATATTCCGACTTTTTAAATTGTTTACCCCTTGCGATTTGTTAATGGTCATAGCAAAGGCAGGAATGACCGGAAATTGAGTGAGTTCAAAATTAAATGGAAAAAGAGTACCGGAGTACGTCAAACGAATGCGAGGAATTAAAAGTCTCTTTCCAAGTGAAGCTCCAGTCAAAACCTCGCAGTCCAATGAATTTCTATGCATTGGTTTGATTCTCTACTTTATCAATTAAACTTTTTTGTTACTATGCAATTGATTTTTAATTCCAATTTGTGAGGTGGCAAACCACTCACATTCAATGAATTTAAAAATTCAACTAAGAAATCATCGACCCGACTAATATCATCACAAATAACTCTATCATAGCCGTAATAGGCTTTAGCTTGACCTGTACCCCGATTTTGTTCGTTTTTTTTGTAATTCTCATGCGTACGAATTGTTAAACCGGAACGTATTAATATTGGTGTTTGTGTTCGTGGTATTGTACATGCGCAGTGTATTTGCGCATGTTGTTTACATTTTTTTGTTGATGAATGATGACATTTCGAAACTTGATTTTGTGATTTGATTTTTCATTTTGAAACTTAAAATTGTGAACACTTACCATTTTGAAATATAAATTTTATTCTCTGTTCGATTTTCGATCAAAATAGTTTATAGTTCCGTCTATAATATTTTTCTTTGAATGAAAATACAAAACGACATTTGATTTTTGGTTTTATATGTATAAACCATCTATCGTCACATCGAAAGGTTGGGAAAATAATACTCATGCGGTAACCGATTTCAACCGCTTCGACATTTAGGCTTTATTGAAACAACATTTAGGCGTAATTTACATGAGAATTAAACTGACACATTAAAATAAAATTGGATCACACAATAATAATTGTGTATATTATACAATGTATTCGTACACGAAATTTTTAATTCTCTTGCGTTAGAATGAATAAAAAAACGAACAAAATCGGGGTAATGGTATTTGATTCAAAATATCCGAATTAATTAACAAACAATCTTCATTTCTCGGAGCTAATATGACAGAATTTAAAATATCATTATTTTCAATATTTGATGAAATATTTGATAAAATATCACCATAACCATCTCATCAACATTCTCTTCTGGTGGTGTTTGATTTGGCCACCAATATCTCGCGCTTCTTTAGGAGAAATCGTCTTGTTTGGGCTCGTACTACCGATGCTCGTACTGTATCTCATATGCTAATCTGGATCGTTGAATTCCTCCTCACCTAACCACTTTTCATTTGGCTTTCTTTGTACGTGGTATAGGATTGGTACCGCATCACCATTTTGTAAATAGCCTTTCTGGTCGTGATATATGAATAAGTTGGGTCCAGGCACCATCCCCTTGGATGCATAATGCTTCGCTTTTGTTGAATTATAATAATAAGGACCAAAAATTAATGAATTGTTACGATTTTGTGTCGCCCGTTGAATATGTTCTCGTGTTAAATTTATCGATATACACGATGCGGTCCGCATCATATCATTCATACTGCATTTCGATATGCCAAAGGTTGCAGTAATTTTGAATATGATCGATTGCCGCTTGGAGTTTTTTTTTAATATCTCCTACCAAATAATTGGCCAAATAGATGACCATATCTTCAGATCATATCTTTCATGCGCACGCCAATTAGTTCTGCCGTATATATGTTAAATAATAGTGGTGCCGTTATCGACCCTTGTTGAACCCCGTTCATAATTTTAAAAATTTGTGTCGAATTTGTGCACCCCGTTGTCACGATGAATTTAATGTTGTACAACATTTCGTTTTTTTTTTTTTTTTTTGATTTTTGCCAAAAGTCCGTCCAGCCAAATAGATTTGAAAGCTTTTTAAATATCGATGAGTACGGCACCCGTCGTATTATTGAAACTTATTAGTTGATGGCAAACGTCTGTCACCACCTTTGTGATCGCGTGCATCGTACTATATGTCCAAATCGAAAACCAACCTGATTATCGGGTATCAGGTGTTCAGGTGGTCGTTGCTCTTGTCGTTTATGATTATTTCGTAAATTTTGCTGAGGTTCGAGAGTAAACTGATTGGTCTATAGCTTTCCGGATCTCTTGGGTTTTTTTTTTTTTTAATTGGAAAAATACGTGCCACCTTCCAACAATTTGAAAACCATTTAGTATTTAGTAAATTATTGAAAATTATGCACAATTCTGTGATTATTGAATTTGATAAATGTTTTAGTATTATATTGGGGATCAAATCGGGGCCGAAAGATTTTTTATTATTTGCTACGCTTAGTAAGTGTATTGTGTTGTGTTTTTGGTGCGTTCGCCTGATTTTTGGCCAAAAATTGTGTAATGGTTCCGTTTACTTTTTTCTCTTCGTCGTGTTTTCTTTTGAATCGATCAATCGCCTTCAAGGCATTAAGTGGACACATAGATATTTCATCAATAATAATTAATATTAATAATTATTATTGGTGAAATATCTATGTGTATAGATGTATGTGTAATAGATCTATGTGTAATAATTAATAGCGGATTTTATGAAATTTGCTTGATTACTATTAAGTGATATATTCGAAACCGAATTCTCTAAAATTGGAATTGGTAATTTAAATATATTATGTAATGTTCTGTACTTATTAAGTAAAGTTGAAGCAATTCCACTAAATGCAGTAGAAAAACCAACTTAATTTATAGAATGTAATTTGTGTATAAGCGCTGTTTGAACAAACGTTTTTCCGGTCGATCGTTGATCGTTGAAGAGATCGGACGTGTTTTTCCGATTTCTTCAATTTTAAATTATAAAGTTTTTTAAAGTTTGTTTAATTTAATTTAATTTATGTATTGTTTTTTAATTAAATTGTGTCTAATTAAGTGAAAATATGCATGGCCAATGTGTAAATTATTAAAGTGTAATTTTGAAAAAAAATGGTGGATGGTGTATAAAAGTTATACCATGTGTGTTTAATCTTGTGTACCGTGGTATCGATGGTCTTTTTGAGTCTGTGTTGTGTTGTGTTGTGACCTTGTGTAATAGATTATAGAATCAAATATAAATGGAACTCTGTCGCTTTTCCCAGAGTACAGGTAATATTTGTACAATAAGCACAAATTATTATTTATTGTTGGATCTGCCAGTTGGGATTTCATTTTTTTAATTTAGATTGATTCCATATATAGTGTTGATGCCTTTCTTTGTGGCATAAGTTTGGTTGTATGTGGTGCTACGGGCACTCTATCTTGGCGTAGACAACGTCGTATATATTCGTGTTTATTGAGTTTCTAAATTTCATTTGCTGTAAATTTTGTATCATGTTAAAGACATGATTTTTATTAAAGTGTATGAGTGTGAGAATTATGTTCGAGAAGAATAAAATTGAATGTGGTCATTTGTATCGACGTTGTTGTTGTTGTGTTGTATAAAAATATACGGATAGGTGCGTTTAAATGTGTTAGTGAGTGCGCCCGAGAACTGAGAAAGAATTACGTTTTTTGTGTAAAATGTTTGTGTGTGTACTTATCTAAATTTTACTTTTTGTGAATTTTTTATCATGTTATGACATGACTTTATTAGAAAAACTTTCTAGAAGGTTCGAGATGGTATACATAGTACATACTGTATTATATTTTGTGTTTTTTCTTTGTATGATTGAGTATGATTGTTTTGTTTGTTTATTTATTTCTCATTTTATGTAAGTACTAGGTTCCTATTAGAATGTTCCTGTTGGATTTCATCAATTGTGTGGAAATATCGAAGCGTGTTTCGAGTTTATGCTTGCTGGTCGTAGGGTTGGTTTTGATTGTTCGGTTTTGCGCACAAAAGGGTTCGGCAAAGAGGCATGGTTTTGATTGCCTTTTTGATTTTGGTTGTAAATGTTTACAAATATTCGTGAACGGTATTTGTATTTGAGTCTTTTGAATGTTGTGGGTGTTGGAAAAGTTTTGGCGTTTTAGCATATTTTTTTTCCACATTTTCTTTTTTGGTGTACATTTTTTTGTTAAAATTCATTTAAAGTGATTTTTGTAATGTTTTTTTTGGTTTGAGTGCATGGTGTGGATGCGATTTTCATACACGTACTTGTCTATTAGGTATAGAACGGTTCTTCGATCGAGTTCGAGCGTGTGGTTGTTTTGTTGCAGTTTTGTTTAAAGTGATTTTCGTGGTATTGGCCCCTATTCTGGCGACAAAATTTTATCATGTTATCATGTTATTATGTTATATAACATGTAAAATGATGTTTTGGAATTCCGGTTAATTTAAATTTTGTTATGTTATGTTATTTTCTATGTTATTTTGGCATAAAATAAAATGATCAAATTTGGTACTTTTATGAAATATTATGGAAACAATTTGTGTCAAATAGTGTAATAGTGTCAAACTGAAACTGTGTGTATTAAAATTTTATAAATTTCAAATAAATAAAAAATAAATTGAAGAAATGTCGTATATAACACGGTATATAAGATAACAAAATGAAAGACGTACTAGGTTTGTAAATATTTTATTATTTATTTATATATGACACAAACAAAAAATTATTTTTAGAATTAATCACCGCGGAAATTTAAGGATGCTGCGAGATGCAAGTGATCCATATGTACTACCATCGTTCCGCTTCGTTAAATTATTTAGGCTTAGTAAGCGAACTGTAGAATATTTGACGATAAAATTAGAGTCAATGTCACGCCTATCCACCATCCCCATCAAATTAAAACTATTGAGCGCTCTGCATTTTTATGGGCATGGGTCATATCAAGTTGCAGTTGGAAGTTGCCATATGATAGCATTATCGCAACCAAGTGCTTCTCGGTGCATAAGAGAAATCACTAGACTAATATGCACACATCTACTAGATGATGTCATAAAGTTCCCACAAGACACACTTCAGCAAGCGGCTACTAAAGAGGGATTTGCGAGGAAATTTTCAATGCCAGGAGTGCTGGGTGCGATCGATGGATGTCATGTGTCAATAATTGCACCACCCGAAAATGACATTTATTTTCGTGGAAATTTGTTCCGGAATAGGAAAGGGTACCACAGTATAAATGTACTTGCCTGTTGCGATTCTAACATGAAAATAAGTTATGCAAATGCGCGTTTTCCAGGATCCGTGCATGACTCTGCAATTTGGATGATTTCACAACTCCGGAAATATTTTGTGGACCATTTTACAAATATTTCAAACCAAAGTAATTTTTTACTGGGCGATTCTGGCTTTCCACTGGAGCCTTGGTTGCTCGTTCCGTGCAGTAATCCAGAAAATGGTAGCAGCAAGTTTCGTTACAACGAAAGATTTATAAGGGCGAGGAACATAGTTGAGAAATGTTTTGGTTTGGTGAAATCTAGGTTTCGATGTTTGCTACGGCATCGTACATTACACTACCATCCAATCATCGCCTGTAAAATTAAATATGCAGTATTTGTGCTACTTAATTTGTGCATAGATAATTCGTGTTTAGACGATGAAGTAGATGCAGATGAATCCGATGACACTGAAATTCCCGAAGATGAATTAGATATGGAAAATAATTTAATTGAATTTATGGATGAAGATGATATCTTTATCAATTCTGAACACACAACTTTTTATAGTTTAGGGTGCAGATTACGAGACTCGTATATTAATAAATATTTTAACTAAACATTTATATAAAAATATATTTATAATTATATATCAAAATAAAATAATTCATAAAAATAAATAATAAATAAAACAAACAAAAAAATTATATAAATAAAATTCATTTTAAATCACATAATCCATAAAAATCACATTAAATTATTGCGGCTTCATTAAGAACGCGTCAGCAATGTTGTTTATACTGTCCGCTATTTCTAACATTGCACTGGTAATTTTGGCGAATCCATCTCTTAGCACTTCAATTTTTTGAACGTTTAGTTCTAATATTTTTTTCTCGAAGTCTTCTGTAAAATATAAATTTAGTTAGTTTCGCTACACGAGTTTTAAATTGCATTACATACCGTTTGGCTGTTTGCGCTTTGTCGCCGATTTTGGTGGTACAGCATTGTTAATTGTTATCCGTCGATGGTCCTGTTGCATATCATTCTGATTTGCTTCTTTATATGAATCAAACCCAGCCTCACTTCTATTTACGCCTTCGAGGACGATTGCTCCCCAAGCACTAATCGCTCGCTCTTCCACATCGCTCAGTTGTAATAAGGTTGATTCTCCACCACCAGTTTGGTTTAAGCTTATTATAATTTTTCGCTTTTTATGCCTCACACCATTTCGCCAGTTCTCAAAAATCTAAAACGAGCAAGAGTGTTATACATACCAAAAATTTTAATTTATTTACATTTATGTTCAAACCTTTTTCCATTCTTTTTTATTTCGTTTGGCTCCAACGGCAGCATTCAGTAGACCAACTAATTCATCCCATAATATTTTAACAGAATCGTCGCTATCTTTTTTAACGACCATTTCATGGTTATTTTCAATGAACGACACATATATGAGGTATTGCTCGCGTGTCGTTTTCGGCTGGCGCGTAATTTTTTCTACAATTAAAGACGGAAAATTTTTTCAAGTTAGAACACTTAAAATTACATTACCAATATGGTATAAATAAAAAAATAAATATGTTGTATACGAACCTTTTATTGCTGCCATTTTATTTGTATAAACATATTTGACAGCTATTTGTATATTCATACATAAAATAAACACAAATTGTACTAGATTATTTGTGTGACTATATAACTTCATGTTATAATAAAAGTGAAAATAACATGACATTTTTAGAATACCATATTTAAAAAAATTTTATGTTAGCCCATTTTAAAAAATTATAACATGAAAAAATAACATAACATTTGAAAAACCCGGAATACGGGCCATTATTTCGGTTTGAGTGCATATTATAATTATGTTGTTATATTATTGTATTATAATATTATTGTATATTATACAATAATATTATAATACAATATAATATTATTGTATAATGGTCTTGGGGTCTTGGGGCTTTTCGATCTGTGGCGTGATTTTGACAAAATTTGATAGGGCATCCATCTAATTATAAATTAATTAGTTATTATATTATTATGTTTTAAAATTTGTTATTATTATGTTGTTTATTATATTATAGTATTATTATATTATATTATTATGTTGTTGTATTACTACATTATTGTGGTATAATTATATTATTATATTTATTTTGAATTATTCTAACATTAATATATTATTATAGGTAAAATTAATAAATTTGTAATTAATAAATTTAATAAATTTGTATTTGTATTTGTATTTGATATTATTAGTTTATTATATTACTAATCAATTAATTTATAATTTCAGATGAAAACTAATTCAATTTATTACAGCATACGGCTAAGAGCAAATATTTCATTAATAGATTTGGCTTTTAGGAAACATTTGCTGATACACCTGAATGGAGGCACACTGCAGTTGATGATAAAAATAATGCAGAGCAGCTCGTCAAAATTGTGATTGTCTTGTGCTAATATTAGTTGAATATTGGCTTCCGGAAAACCGGGTCAAATCTGTCATTACGAACATGCCCTTTCTTTCCTTACACCACAAAAAAAAACACTAACTATCGATCGCTTAGGTGTCTGCAACCGGGTCGAGTCTGTCACAACTAACATTCCTTCCATTCCTTCGGTTTCTTCTCCTTCGTACACTCTAATAAATCAATCAATCAATCAATCAAGCGCGGTTTGAACAAATGTTTTTCCACAGTCTGTATGAGATGTTAAAACAAATACATTCATACCAGTATCATCACTTCACCCAAAACAACGTCTGTAACATTGCGTTGTTCATTATTTGCAATATCGTAAAACTCAGTAAAAAGAAAAGCAGCCTCATATGTATCCAATTCATACATTGTTCTAAAATCTTGCACACGCAGTGGTGTTGGAAGACCAACATGTTGACATGATATATTATGAGACATAAATGTTTCATCTAACTCAATTAATGCAAAATTGTATGAATTTTCAGTTTGATTTCGGACAAAATCTTCACTCAAATCTTTTTTTCCAAAAAAATTCAATGCACAAATGAATCCAAACAATTCTCTTAGCTGGTTCGGTGTTTTGAATTGAACTGCTTCTAGTAAACAATGGCGCCACTCATCATCATTTAAAGCAATCCCAAGCGCATGACATGCAACAGTAAATGTCGGTTATAAAATACCTTCATAGGTCCTTAAATCATCAAAATTTGTAGGCCACGTACATGAAGTAATAATACGCGCAAATCAAATAGTTCCACATTTTTCGGCGAAACAAAATACAATCGTGAAATTACTTTTTCACCTCCACGTTTACGCTCTTGCCATCTCTTCCGATTATCAATCCATACATAATGTAATGGTACTTCAGTGTACAATAAATTATTGGCACGATGATCAACTGAATTCAAATGGAAAAATGCTAATAATTTGGGTTCCCTTACATTAGCTGCCACTTTCTCCAAAATGCTTCTGTAGCACGGATACGGTCCGTGAATCATATGATTTAAAACGAATTCATGTAGCTTTGGATGTGTGTTTATTTTCGGAATTTTTGCACTTACTATTTTGTCTATATCATTCGCTCCACGTAATTCATCATTTTGAGTTAACGCAATTAATTAATTCTTTTAATTAGAACTTAAAAACTCTAACAACAATGTCTGGACGAAAATTAGAACTTTCAACTTTATCAAAAGATAATAATCTCCGGCCAACGTGGATTGCAAGTTATAGTTATGAATAAAGAAGATTTGCCGAAATGTTGAACAATTGACATAGCCGCTAAATAGTTCTGACACATATTTCTCGGTGCACCAACAAATGATGATGGTAAAACAACTCTTCGCCCCACGGCATTAATATTATCACCACCATTTGAATGTTAATTCAAAAAATCTGTTAGATTATTATAGACTTCAGATCGAAGATTTGTTTGATTATTACGAATAAAATGCAATCTGCTTCCTTCAATACGAACATACATAACAACAATCCATTGCAAGAATAACTTTTGTTAACTTTTGCGAATTTCAAGTCTATAAGATGCATATTGCAACCTAGTTATTTTGTTTCTTGGCATGTTTGAATTTGAAGTTTTAAATCTGTTATAAACCATATTTACATGCCACACGAAATTTGGAACCATTTGGGCCATTTGGAAATAGAAGAGGATAAGCCAACACAAACACATTCCGAACGGTATTATTCAATCTCGAAAAGCAAATCATGTTACGTTCAAAGGGTGGTTCACCATTGACACTATTGAAAACAACTGCTATATCAGTAGCAATCGCATCATTGTAACGTCGAATATCAACATTATTATTTGCTCTAATTAACATGGATACATCTCTATATAATATCTTCATTTCTATAACAGTATTCGGACATAGTTTGAAAAGATTGAAACGATTCAATTGATGATTAATTTCTCTCATTAAATTAATAAGACAATGTGCATTCCAAGTATGGCGCATTCTGTACTGAGCAGCTGTTTCTACATCGCAGAAATACAACTGAGCGTAATGTGGTATAGAACCAAAAGGAGTTATAATACCACCAGCTCTGTGATGAAAAAAAAACACCATGAATTTTAAAATGGAACATACCTTTCAATGCTTCAATTTCAATCTATGCTTCACTACTAATCATATCAAAAGAAGAGTTATATGATCGAATAGAATTAAAATAATTTTTCGATCTACTTTTAACTGCAGCATCATTTGATTTAGACCATCATAAAGATTTTTTTAAAAATCGTTTTGCGTATAAGGTGATACATGCACTTTGCTCTTATGACAACATAATGAGAATTCATTTCTATTGCCTTGTGTAATTTCACCTTTAAAATTTCTCGCTCCACAATAGGAACCGCTAAGAACTAAACATTTTAAAACTGGATATTTCAAAATAGGTTTTGACAAAACGAGATAAGGTACAAAACTGGATATTTCAAAATTGGATATTTTAATACGAGATAAAGTACAAAACGAGATATGGTACAAAACTGGATATTTCAAAACAGGATATTTCAACATGTGATTTAAACTTAAAAAAATTTTTTGGAAAAGTTCTGGAATATGGCCAATTAGGAAGGAACTCGGTAATTTCTTAATCGATGATGATAAAATTCGATATGTAAGATGAAAATGGAATTTTAAAATGATTTGTTAGGGAAGTTCTGGAATAAGGCCAGTTCCCTACTTGAATATTTCTAAGGAGAAAAATAGAATTTTCCTTCACTTAATGTTTTTTTTCTTTAATTGTATAATTAAATTGGATTTTAAAACCTTTTTTGGGAAAACCTCTAGAAAATATGGCCAATAAGGTTTTATACTTGAATAATTTTAAGCAGAGAAAGCTGCTTTTCTCATTTTATTAAAATGATCATTAACTTGATCGAGTTTACTGTCAGTAAAATTTATTTTCATCTATTTTTTATTCTTCTACTTAATATAACTTTTCTTCACTTTAGAGAATCTATGTGAGAAAAATTAATTAAAAAATTAAAGAAAAATAAAATAAATTATAAAATCATTTTCAGTTAAAAGCGAGATTATTTGATTATTTAATATAAACAAGATCGAGTTCTATAACGAACATTACATTTCAAATCATGTACCTAATAAAATACATACATATTGTTATTTAGTAGCGATAGGGCAATTCAAATCTTGAACACTTAAAAAAAGTAATTATTTACGATTAGGAAATTCCTTATTTTTTCACTGTTCGATAGCATAATCTACAATTTTGTTACAACCTACAATTCACATCCTACATATAGAATTTCATCATAATCGGTAAAGAACACGCCGAGTTCCTTCATAATTGGCCATATTTCAGAACTTTCCTAAAAAATCATTTTAAATTTAAATCACATATCAAAATATCCTGTTTTGAAATATCTAGTTTTGTACCTTATCTCGTTTTGTCAAATCCTATTTTGAAATATCCAGTTTTAAAATGTCCAGTTGATACCAAAAAGTATTGGTATAATATGTTGTTGCTGTCATTCGTTGAATGACAGCAACAACATATGTCATATTCTCAAATGTCATTCGTTGAGAATTAGTTTTGTTTTTGTTTAAAATATAGGTAAGCGTTATATATACATATTTAGCAAAATTCTAATTAAAAAATGAATAAAAATAATTTTTGCAGATTTATATTAACCAAAACCTTACAAAATGGATTGTGTAGGCAAAAAACGAACAAGAGGTGTTAAATGGAGTGACATAGAAATAAAAGAAAATTTAAAAGTGGCAGTGGAATTAAATATAAATTTAAAATAATTTAATTTGTTATTTATTTAGATTGATTGATTGATTGATTGATTTTGAATGTACTGCCAAGCATTAAGCAGGATATCCCGGAAAGCGCCGGGCCCACAGTACACCCGTTTTTACATATACTTGGAAGGATATGGAAGGATACTAGTTAAATTATTGAGATCGACCCGGTTACAGACACCTTGGCGGCCAATAGTTAGTAAATTTTTGTGAGTTAGGGAAAGGAAAGGTATGTTACTTATGGCATAGTTGGTCCGATTTCCCGGTAGCCAATATTCAAACTACTATTAGTGTAAGACAATTACATTTTTGTTGTACTGCTCTGCATTCTGCCATCTCTTATCAGCAACTCCAGTATGCCGCCATTCATCTGCAATCTGCAATGGTACCTTGAAAACAAAACTATTAACGAACTAACTACTCTTAGTCGTAGGCTGTAATAAATTGAATTAATTTTGCTCTGAAATTACAATTAATTAATTTTTAATATAATAACATCATTATACAATCTAATTCCTGGAAGCTATAGTCTGTAATAAATTGGATTAGTTTCCACCTGAAATTCATAATTAATCCATCCCATCATTAAATACCAAATTATAAAATTTAGCAAAATTTATCAAGACCATCACATCACCACAATATAATGATCACCACCACAATATAATTCCCATTTAAATACATTTAATTGGCACTATGTCCAAAAATCACTTTAAATAACATTTTAATAATACAATTAAATACTCGGACTCTAATGAAGTATGTAACCGTTTATGTCGAAAAACACAAATATACCCCACAATATAATAAGAAATTAATATAATAACACAGTTATAATAATACACAGATACAAACTGCCACAAAACCGGGGAAATCCAAAACCACAAAGTGCCCAAAGGAAGGAGCGCAAAGAAACAATGCAAGAAACAATAAAGAAGACCACATTTGTGCAAAGAGATCCTCTGAGTAGAGGAAAATCTGTTCCAAGTGAGTCAAACAGCATGTAGGAGAAACATAAACTATTGTCAAAACTGTATACAGACGGCCCTGTGAAGCAAATGTAAAAGAAGCCATTTATAAGCCAGAAGAATAAAAAACCGGCCAAACCCCGCTCGAACCTATTTAGCGAAACCTGCTGCGCTCTGGCGGACAACTTTGAAACAATGATTCGCTCCCCCCCCCAGATGGAAGCTACGGAAAGAAATACTTCCACTGGACACCCCAATAAAAAGACCTTCATAACATAACAGAGCCAACCTATCACAGAGGAGTTGGCGTAGCAATAGTTTGGGGTGTCTCAGCTATAATGGCATAGAAGATCCCACAATACTGCCGGTAAAAGTTACTTCAAGCACATACTTGGAGGCCCATAGAGAATCTATGGCACCACAAAAACAACAACAACCTCAACATTATTGCAACTATGCTTTGCAACAAAATCACTCAATCGCACTGACCACCTTATCACCTTTACTCCAATTATCTACACTTTGTGACTCCACTCCTCTAACAACAACAAAACCCAATTTCCCATTTCGTGCAGCGGATAAATGAAAATCAAACCGAGTGACTCTTTACATTTGGTACACATTCACACTTCTCCGCGTTTGGGCAATAAACAAATCGAAATAAAACGCATCATCCGCCCCCCTTTTTTTGTGCTCATTGACTATGGCAATAAAACCGTAACAGTCAAAAATACATACCATGCGGGCTAAAAGTGATCAAAATTAATCGAAAACAATCAAAATGTTTCATTGTCAATAACACCATCTAAAATACGTTCGCCTAACGACCATATAACGATATACAAAATATGAACACAAAAATTATATAAAAATGTATTTTTTTTTTGATAATATAAAACATACCCAACAAATGCAAATCTAAAATACAAAAACATTAAGTACAAACCAGAGACAAACCACAACCCCCCCCTCCTGGCACGAACAAACCAAAGCCATTCCCATCCACACATCTCACAACCATCCCCAACCTGTCCAGTCAAAGGCAATTCCAAGCAATGTGAATGTCCACACCTCACACCAGCACCTCAAACCGGGAACACACATCGACACTGCCACATAACTGACAATCAAAAGAAACATTCTAACAGGAACTTATCCAATTAGATTCAGTCAGACACGAATGATATAAAGAAAAAAACACCCTCTTTATGACAGAGACAATAGAGCTCACAATAACAAAAACAAAAAAAACATGTAGTAATACACAATCCACACTTACTATAAAGGATTCTTCACGAACCTCAACAACAACAGACCATGACACCGTGATTCAATACACAATCGATGAACACGAACCATGCCATTAACGACAATCGAAACACATCACACATGAACACTAGACGCAACAAACACTTGAAAAACCAAAAACCACGGTACCTCCAATTCAGGAAATTATGTTTTAAAGACACTCACACAACAACTACTTCTTAAACTAAACATCTTTCCGACTTTACTAAATCCGATAAATTGTTAAGCCCTACATGAATCCCCCTTCAATACACCCCTATATATACGCATGTATTCATACACATACACACACATATACGAAATATATAAAACGAAACACATAAAACGAAATATATAATAAACATATGTGCACATATACACATATAACTATATGCTATAACTATATACTATAACAACCTACAACGATAATACATATATCTATCCCTCGCTAAAAAAAAAAAAAAACAAACGCGTTTACCACGAACACAAAAATAACTAAAATTCTCAAACTATCAGATAAAATAAAAATGCACAATCAAAAATTATGCACTGACACCTGTCTCTGAGAAAAACGACAGAGTCCAAGATCCACCCCATCACCCGATTCACACACACTCACAAACTACACAACTCAAACCACAAAAACAAATTTCAAAAAATGAAGAGATCGAACAAAAACACGTCCGATCTCTTCAACGAACAAAATTGCACGACCAACAAATGTTGACCAACTCTTGTGAAAAAAATACTGAAGAAAATTCGAATGAATGCACCATAAAAGCGCCTTCAGTGTAACGGCCACGAACAGTCTAGCATTACAAAGCCTTCGTAAAATGCCCCGTAAACACAACGCCATACCTAAAGGAACAACCAAAATTACGCTCTCATTTATATAAACAACCAAAATTACGCTCTTATTTAAAACCAAAAAAAATGTGTAAATAATATAACTTAATAATTCTATAATAATAATTAAATTAAATTGTCAAAATATACAAATAAAATTAAATATAAAACATAATACATATCTTATAAAATTTGTTATTGATACATATAACCATCAATCCAATTAACATTTGACAGGTCCTATTCCTATTAATTTACATTAATTCATTTCTCACTTGATACATTCACATGTATATTTGCACTAGTGTACATTTTAAGTTCAATGTTTGATTTGGTGAATAAAAAGATCAATTGTGTCTTTGCTACCAAGCTAATCGATCAATTCTACCACTTGCTGCCATGTTATTAATTGACACGTCATTAATTGCCAATAAAGAATAATCATTTATTTTAATAATTTTCTTCTGTTTTTCTACTTTCACTACACTATAAACAAACTTTGTACATTTAAATGCACTATAACACTAAACTTAACTGAAAAATTCCACTTGCACTATTTAAATTATTTATTTTTCCACTATCGACTAACAAATGCGTCTATATCATTTGTTAGCCGAGGCTCGTCCAATTTAATTTGTTATTTATTTAGAGTGAATTAATTGTTTATTATCTAATACAGGTGAACGGTTAATTTAGTTGAAGCCAAATTTTCTGTAAAAGACTGGCTACAAATTAAATTAAAATTTGAAGCGCTACGGCGAAACTATACGGCCGAAAAAGCTGAAAACCAAAAAAGTGGTTTTGCAAGTGGAATAGAGACAACCTACGACGAAGAAATGTCCCTATTATGGTCAACACGAAAAAAATATACTGTGCCCTTGGAACATGGACAAGACATGTCACTAATACACATAGACGCTATCCTAGTTAGTGATGACGGTAAGCTTGCTCTTTTATATAATATGTATGACCTGACTATTTTTCTTTTCAAACTCCAGTTTTATAGAAACTTCTAGCGCAGGACCTTCAAAATCTCCTGTAGCAACACTCCTTGCACCAAAAAAAAAGGAAAACCACTAATCCTACAAACATGTTGGTGGATGAGCTCAAAGCGAGCCACACCAGCATGATGAATGAATTTCAAAAAATGCATCGAGAAGTGGAAGAAAAAGCGGGCAGTCGTTGTAATTTATTATTAAATGAACTTAAAGCTATTCGAACTACAATGAATGCATCTAACTCACAGGGAACAGTAGAATATACGCTGTTAGTGTCAGGACCCACGCCATCACCTTCGAATTACGAAAGTTTGGAAACTATAGACGATGAGAATGATTTTAGCTTTGAAGTAAGGTGTGAGATATCCGATTACGACGATAACAATTAGAATCTTTATAAGTATTAGTATAAAAAACAAATAATTACTTTAGTCAGTGTTAATTTTTATTTTTAATAAATTTATTTTAAAATTATTTCCTATTTACAACTATTAGTTATCGGAGTGGAAAAGAATTAGTTATGAGACATTAGCGCATTCCTCACTACTTCCCCTTGTGTGCTCGTTGATGATAAAATTCTCGTCATGCCCTGCATATTGGGCTGCTCTAATTGTATATTATCATCATCAACTTCTATTGTTCTTTCCGCAAGTGGGTTCTTTTTGCTCTGTACAAGATTGTGCAGCATACAGCACACAATTACCACCTGTAAAATTTGAAATTTTGTTTGTTAGTGTGTGCTAAGTTACTATTAATTATATTTGATCAAATCAGATAAACTTTATCTTTAGAATGAATTTATAATCCATTTCATTTAATTTTTTGAGGATGCGCCATCTGTTTTTTAACTTGCCAATTGACAGCTCAATATAGATTCTTGCAGAATTCATATACGAGTTGAATGACTCTTATGAGTCTAAGCTTCCGGTGCATCCCTTGAGGAGCCAATCGAGCAACGGATATGCTGGATCACCCAAGACTAAATAGGTCATCTCCAACCTATTAATTAATTTAGTTTACGTGGGCGACATGTGAAGCTCCGGGATATCTGCAGTTGACATCTCTGATTCTAGTGAATCAAAATAACAAAAGACTTATTATAGCAGTAATTTGAATAAAGTACTTTATACTCACATGTAGTCAGCATCGGCCACTATCTGAACATTGTAAGATGTCCGTCCTTTTCTATTAATAAAATCTTCATGGTCCTCCTCTGGTGCTAAAATTGGTACATGTGTGCCGTCTATTAAAAGAATTTGGGGAATGTGGCAAATACATTCGAACTTTTGGGAGATTATCTCAGCCTCTTCCTCTGTTTGCATTTTTATTACTTCCCGTAAATGTTTAATCATGGCGTTGGTGAACAAACGGATACTTTTGTGGACTGAACATTTACTTATCTAGAAACGAACAAAAGTTTTATAGCATTGAAATTATGATAAATTTGTAAGTATGTACAAACCCCCATGTTATTCCCAAAAATCCAGCGCAAGATGCAAATTTTCGGTGTTAAATCACCTCGAACCATGTCGCAAATTTGGTTGAACGTAGTTTTATCAACTCTAAAATTGCTTAACCAATCCCGATCGTCAAATGTTTTTAAAACCACATCCGTCCACCAACAAGACGTGCAAAATGTTGACCACACTCGACGCCTTCTTCTGGTACGCATTCTTCTTAACAATTTAGTATATAAAAGTGTATTAGAATTGACTATCATTCTTCGAGCCATAGCCCATCTTTTACGTCTTTTATTATCTTCTTCCATTAAAAATGTTAAAATTTCTGCAGATATCAACGTCAAACTACGTTGGTCGGCATTCATTTTTATAATACACTCAAATTTATTGAAGAAAGAATTAAAATTTAATATACAAAATAATATAAACGCACAGGAAACCGCTCAGAACTGGACATTTTAAAACTGGATATTTCAAAATAGGATTTGACAAAACGAGATAAGGTACAAAAAGATATATGGTACAAAACTGGATATTTTAAAACAGGATATTTCGACATGTGATTTAAACTTAAAATGATTTTTTAGGAAAGTTCTGAAATATGGTCAGTTAGGAAGGAACTTGGCCATTTCTTACCCGATTTTGATGAAATTCGATATGTAAGATGAAAATAGGACTTTAAAATGATTTTTTGGGAAAGTTCTGGAATATGGCCAGCTAGGAAGCAACTCGGCGATTTCTTAACCAACTATGATGAAATTCGATATGTAGGATGAAAATAGGATTTAAAAATGATTTTTTGGAAAAGTTCTGGAATATGGCCAATTAGGAAGGAACTCAGCGAGTTCTTATCCGATTATGATGAAATTCGATATGTACGATGAAAATGGGATTTTAAAATGATTTTTTGGGAAAGTTCTGGAATAAGGCCAGTATGGTTCTCTACTTGAATATTTCTAAGGAGAGAAATAGCATTTTCCTTCACTTAATGTTTTTTTTTCTTTAATTGTATAATTAAATCTGATTTTAAAACCTTTTTTGGGAAAACCTCTGGAATATGGCCAATAAGGTTTCATACTTGAATAATTTTAAGCAGAGAGATAGATTTTCCTTCACTTAATGTTTTTTTTTTAATTGCTGCTTTTCTCATCTTATTAAAATAATCATTGACTTGATCAAGTTTACTGTCAGTAAAGTTTATCTTCATCTATTGTTTTATTTTTCTACTTAATATAACTTTTCTTCTATTTAGAGAATCATTTTAAAGTCCCATTTGCTTCCTACATTTCGAATTTCATCATAATCGGTTAAGAACTCGCCGAGTTCCTTCCTAATTGGCTATATTCCAGAACTTTTCCAAAAAATCATTTTAAAATTCCATTTTCATTCTACATATCGAATTTCATCATAATCGTTTAAGAACTCGCCGAGTTCCTCCCTAATTGGCCATATTCCAGAACTTCCCTAAAAAATCATTTTAAGTTTAAATCACATGTCGAAATATCCTGTTTTGAAATATTCAGTTTTGTACCATATCTCGTTTTGTACCTTATCTCGTTTTAAAATATCCAGTTTTGAATTATCCTGTTTCGTCAAATCCAGTTGTAAAATATCCAGTTTCGACCGGTACCCAAACGCACAATATGTTGGCTCACTTAATTCAGATAATCACACAGAATAAAAATAAATGAAAATGAATTTAAAAAAACTCAACATAAAACTCGAAAAATTACCATCTGTCAAAACAATTAAAGTAATAAAGTATTATAATAAGGGTTTACACCACAAAATACCAAAAAAGTATTATGTAGTGTAAACTGACCGAGAAAAATACTTTAATAGTATAATAAATATTATAATATTATTAAAGTAAATTTTAAAGTACTGGTGTAAACATAGTAATAGTATATTTTCTTTGGTATCACTCATCAAAATCGGAAAACTATTACGAATTTTATTGCAAAATTTACGAGTATTGACGATTTTGTGGGTTAACCCCTTTGCCTGATTTTATGCTCGAAATTGATTTATAAAAATTCATGAATAATTTACAGCAGTATTTATGCTTATATCGAGAGCTTTTGATTAAAGTATCACTCATCAAAATCGGACTACTATTACGAATTTTATTACACAATTTATGCATATTAATAATTATGTGGGCTTACCCCTTAATGATATTTGATTTTTGAAATTAGATGGACTTTAAAACCGTTATCTAAACTTATCTTCGGGAGAATGACGAGCCTATTTTAAACGTCATTTTATACATAAAAAATTGGTAAGGAGGAGAAAGGTATTTTTTTAATTCATTTATCCATCAGGTAATTTCATCCTACTGCTACAATACCCACAACATTCTAAAATGTATTTAAATTACATATTTAAAAAAAAATATTAAGCACGAAAACTAAATGAAATAACCGTTAAACAGACAAAATTCGTTACTCTTGCGTTTTTCAGGTTTTTTGGGAGTTTTTTATTAAAATATTTAAAGCAACCGATTTGGTCGATCAATGATCGTTGAAGAGATCGGACGTGTTTTTTCCGTTCTCTTCTTTTTTCAAATATTAATTTTTTTTTTTTATTACGTTAATTTTTTTTTGGTTCGAGTAGTATTGTGCGTGTGTGTGTTTGTGCTATAAAGTGGATTGTGAACTCTGTCGTTTTCCCAGAGTACAGGTACCAATCAAAGCCAATTCAGGTGTGCAAATACGAGTCATTAAGGCTCCCCAAGACCGGCATAGTTGTGTAAACGGGCCATGAAGGCTCGCTGAAACACGAATTTTATTAAATAATTAAATAATTTTACTATGATCTTTGTCTCATCATTCGTAGTCGTTTTTTATTTTATTTTTCAAAGTACATAATAAGTATATAACGAAAGTAAATAAAAGTTATACTAATTCGTACTGCAGGGGAAATGTTGGTATTTGAACATTTGTGTTGGTTTTATTTTATTTTATTTTATTGAATTTAGCATGAAGGAAATATATTTGATTTGTTGTTTTTGGTAAATTTTAGTGTATTTTGTGTTTTTTGTTGGAGCATTTTTTAATTTTCTTTTAAGTGTATAAGTGTAATATATAATATATCTGGATGGTTCTGAATGTCTCACATGTATTTGAAATCTGAATACACAGGTCCCGTTTGTTTAACTCGCTTTTTATTTTTGTAAATACATCTACATATTATTATATTTGTGTATCAATGAATTTTGTATAAATTGTTATATATATGTACGGGTTATATTTGGATATAATGTAGGAGAGTGTTTTCGGTATTGGAAATTTGATTTTTCGGTATTGAAAATGTTTTTTTTTTCTCCATACCTGTGTTGTTGTAATAGAGTGATTGGTTTTTCGTGTGAGTTTTTATTGTTGAATTTGGTATTTTTCGTTTGCGGGGGAAAGTGGATGCGTGTTTGGTTTTTGTATTGATTATTAATTTGGAGTGTGATATGATCGTTGTTTCTTATTGGAGTTGTAAAGATTGGTTTTTGTTGTATTGTTGGGCTATCTACATTCGGGAGGATTTAGTTTTGAGATGTTATGTTGTTGGTTTTATTATTAATTTACATTTATTGGACTTCTTATTATATTTGACTTCAATGAATTGGTTGGTTTCTTGATTGTTTCCTTGTTTGTAGAGGTGTAATAGTGGGGGTTCTTGCACACGAGGCTGTATCAATGGTATAGGCTGCTGCGGCTGGCCTCACGGTGCCCCGTGGTCCGATCGGACCAATTTTCGAGCACTTTTTCGAGTATATGGAGTCGTATCTCGGCGATGACATGACGAATGTTGGCCTTCAAATACTCAATTGTCGCTGGTTTGTCGGCATAACACTTGTCTTTAACGGCGCCCCACAAAAAATAGTTCAATGGTGTTAAATCGTAGCTTCTTGCCGGCCAATTGACATCACCATTTCTGCTAATTAAATGGCCATCAAACGTTTGACGCAATAAATGAGATGTGTGGCAAGTTGCACCACCCGGTTGAAACCAAACATCGTTCACATCAATACCACGAAGAGCTCCACAAGCCTCACCAAACAGTCACTTGTAATGAGTGCATTGGTTTCTGTAAGATCACGTGTGGGTTTTCTGAGCCCCAAAATTCGGCAATTTTGCTTATTAACGTACCCACCAATATGAAAATGAGCTTCAAAGAGTGCTCGAGGGTTGGTCCGATCGAGATCGAGTGGCGTGCTGTGGGGCCGGCCACGGCGGCCAAATGAGTGAATTAATGTTCCGTTTCTGGTCGAAGCGGTTGTACTTCGCGGCAGGGGGATGGATTTGGCAAGGTTTCGAACCGTTTTTGTTTTGTTGCATTTTTAGGTTTAAACTTTTAAATGGCCCCCCCGTTATGTACCGTACGTACTTGTGTGTTCATTTGGTGGTGTCTCACTAGTGCGATTTGTGTTTTTCAGTGTAATTGCGGCTTGGCTGTCGGGCTTTCATTGATTGGTGGCCGATTTTTGGTCGACTTGCATTGGAGTTTGAATGGACTGATTGTAGTTTTAATCAGATAGGTATGATGTGTTATGTATGTGTGTTTTCTTTCGGACGGTTGTAGGCGGTGTTGGTTAGGAGATTTCGTTGGTGATTCCAGGTTGGATTGGTGTTTTGGATTTTGTTCAGAGGAGTGTTCCCCGCAGGTTGAGGTAAGGCGGTTGTGTGAATGGGTGAATCCGGACATTTATGCATGTGTGAGGGCTTCTAAATGGAAACATAATGGCCCAATTAATGGTTCTGCATCCATTGAGGGTGATCTTAAGAGCTGTTGTTAGTTTATTGGATAGTGATGTTAGTTTATGTTGTTAGTTTATTGGATAGTTTGTTGGATTTCTTGGTTAAGGGTTGGATTTTTAGGATCTTGCTGGTACTCTTGGAGGTGGCGGTTGCGGATGGTTTGGAGTTGTTTTTTGCGCCGTACGATCGTTGGATTCGGATGTGTGCGTTTGAACATGTGCATGGGTGTTCTTGTATTTGTGTGTTTGTGCCTGCTCGGGCCGTTGCATGTGCGTGGTTGTGTTGGAGTGATACGTTTTCTTTCATTATTGTTTGTTTTGTATGAGGGTGCAGTGGGAGTTGTTCCGATGTGGCTTGGTACTGCAGTGCAATCCAGTCTGGTTTTAGAGGTGGGTGTGTATTGGTGTTGCGCATGGGTGGTAAGGTTTGATTTTGTCAGTATATTATACCTGTTACGCGGATGCCTTACTTGTTGTATTGTTGTATTGCTGTGTCATTTCATTGTTGTTAATTTTAGAATTTGTATGTAGTATTGTTATATTATTTTGTTATTTTGCTTCAGTATTGTTATATTTTTGTGTATTTTATGTTTTTATATTAGATAAATTGCTGAATTTCTGTATTTTTGTATTATCATATTATTATATAATTGTGTGGTTATCTTGATATATTGGAGTGAACAAGAAATATACATTTGGTGGTTGTTGGCAATAGTTCGCTTTTGGCCCACAAGAGAGGTATGTATTTTTGACTTTCACGGTTTTGCTGCCATGGTCAATGAGCGCAGTATAAAATAGAACGGATGAGGCGTTTTGTTTCGATTATATATTTCCCAAACGCAGAGAAGTGTGAATGTGCAACAAATGTGGAGAGTCGCCCGGTTTCACTTTCATTGTCCGCTGCACGGAATGTGGAGTTGTGTTCTGTTGTTGCATGAGGAGTGGAGTCACAGAGTATGGGTGGTTGGAATGTGGATGACAGGATGGTCAATGGGATTGAATGATTTTGTTGCATAGCATAGTTGCAGTGTTGTTGAGGTTGTTGTTATTTTTGTTTAAGTTGGTGGGGTCTCTATGGGATTGGGATCGAGTATTTGTGGTCAGTCTATAGTTGCTTGACCCAAATCTTTGGGAGGGTTGATTGTAAATTTGCTTTTGTAGACTGGAGCATTGTCTTACTGTAGTGGGAGGTTTGTTTTTGTCAATTTTCACCCGGAAGACATTGCATATTTATTAAGGGCCTCCAAATATGTACTTGAAGTAACTTTTCCCAGCAGCATTGTGAGATTTTCTGTGCCATTATAGCTAAAACACCCCAAACCATTAGTTCACCTTCTCCGCTGTGCCGAGTTGGCATTGTTATGTTACGAAAGTCTCTTTATTGGGGTGTCGAATAAAAATATTTTTTACGTAGCTTCCATCTAAAGAAAAGAACGATTCGCTGTTTCATAATATTATCCGCCAGAACTTGGCAGGTTTCGCTATATAGGTACGAGCAAAGTTTATTTGGTTTTTTATTCTTCTGGCTTATAAATGACTTCTTTTTATATTCGCTTCACAAAGCCATCTGTGTACAGTTTTGAGACTAATTTTTATTTCTCTTACATACTGATTATCTCACTTAGATCAGATTTTCCTGTACTCAGAGAGTCTCTGCACAAGCAGAGTCTTCCTTTTGGGGCATTGTATTTCTTTTACGCTCCCTTCCTCTAGGCTTTTTAGGATTTTGGATTTTCAAATTTGGTGCATCACCAAATTTATGTGGCAGTTTGTATCTGTATTATTATAACTATATTATTATATTATTTTATTATATTATAAGGTAAATTTATATTTATAAGGTATATAAATAAGATTTTCGATGATTATATGACGTATTTGTCGTAAAGCGGTTAATTCAATTGATTTTTGATGTTTAATCAAATTTTAACAAATCTAATTTATATTATTTTATAACTTTTATAATTTCTTATTTTTATAAATGTAAATTTCAGGTAAAAACTAATCCAATTTATTACAGCATATGGCTTGTAGTAATTATATTATTTATGTTATTATATTAATAATTAATTAATTTGTAATTTCAGATTAAAAATTAATTCTATTTCTTATAGCTAAGAGCAATTAGTTCATTAATAGATTTTGTTTTCAGGAAACCTCTGCAGATTACAGATGTATGGTGGCACACTGGAGTTGCTGATAAGAGATGGCAGAATGCAGAGCAGTACAACAAAAATGTGATTGTCTTACACTAACAGTAGTTTGGATATTGGCTACCGGGAAATCGGACCAATTATGTCATAACTAACATACTTTTCCTTTCCCTAATCCACAAAAATTTACTAACTATTGGCCGCCAAGGTGTCTGTAACCGGGTCGATCTCAATAATTTAACTAGTATCCTTCCACATCCTTCCAAGTATATGTAAAAACGGGTGTACTGTGGGCCCGGCGCTTTCCGGGATATCCTGCTTAATGCTTGGCAGTACATTCAAAATCAATCAATCAATCAATCAAAATATTTAAAGCAACCGATTTGTTTTGGCGAATTTATTTCTAGGTATACAGTTACAGATGCTTTTCAGATGGAGCTCGAAAATTCTGAAATGTCTCAATTAGGTGAATTCATAAAAGTTGTAATAAATCGTATAATTAAAAGTTTGTTGAAATAATCAATTTTTGATATACACAATTAGATACGTCTGTATCAATAGTTGGGAGTTGAGTATTTTTTCTACGAATTTTAATAATACATTAATTAAAAATGTATTTAATATACATTTAATTTAAAATTTTAATTTTTTTTTTTTAATTAAAATTCGTAAGAAATTTTGTTTTTGTTTTGTTAGTGAAAATATTTTATAGAAAACGAAATTAATAGAATTAAATACATAAATAATTTATAGTACATAACCAGAACAAAAACGAAATTCTTGTACAGAATTCCCTAGAGCAATCATTTTTAAAATTACGTTTTTTTTTCTATTTTTAATTAGAAAATAATAAAAGAAAATCGTAAAAAATAATAATCATTTATTTTTATTTAGCGTTTATATCGATCTGTCGACGATTATGATGAGGCTGGTGATGATGATGATGATGATGGGAAAGTTATGCGGTTGTGGTGCGGTTTAAATATAAACATTATGCTATAGACAAAAGACGTATCTCAGCTAAACAGGAACAAACAACAACAACATTAAACTTAAAAATCATTTAACTCAATTTTATGAAGGTTTTTTTTTAATTACTTTTCTATTTTGCCACCGGAGACATAGATGAACACAAAATAAAAAATTGTTGATATTTTAAAATGGGATATACGTTTTATCTATGTACTATTTGTATTTCGTACGACATATAAACATAGAGCTTTAAAGCTTTAGATTTTAATCCGCAAGTTTTATAATGGTTCGCTTGTTTAAATATCACGATTGATGTAAAATGGGCTTAAGTTGAGTATTTATCACTTTATGATTTAAATTTAATTGAATTTTTTCACATTTCGTCTTGTCAACGTATTAAATTAATAAACAATTGGATTAAAGTTCACAACAAATTTTTAAAGGAACATTTACAAAATGTAAATTCGCAATGTAAAGTGAAAATTATTGTCAGGAGGAGCTAATTCAATTCTTGGAATTGCCGTTTCGATCTTCCTGCC
Source organism: Tipula confusa (assembly GCA_963556175.1). NCBI lineage: Eukaryota > Metazoa > Arthropoda > Insecta > Diptera > Tipulidae > Tipula > Tipula confusa. The sequence continues at coordinate 141,080,404 of OY744476.1, forward strand.
AAAACTTTAGCAAGTATAACGTTTGCTTTCATTTGAGTTATAATTCATTTGAGTTATAATGAAATTACACAAAGCTCTGTTTCTACAAATATTAAGCATGTATAGGCATGACTGATGGAGTTATTGTATTTAGTTGGGGAATTGGTTCTTTCCTTTTCATCATAATTAACTACAGAATCCACACTGTCTACGTTTCACTTAATACGTCATCATTTATTTTAAATGTTAAAAAAGACACAATATAGCTCGATTGGCAAAATATTTACAGAATTAAATATTTTTGCACAAATTTCATCTATCAATGATCCTTTGCAAATGAACTTTTCGGGTATTTCAAAAATATCACCCAATTTAATTAACCAATTAGCAAATTCTTTGTCTTCCCTCAGTTCTCATATTTGTAGTTAATTTCAGTGGGGTAATTTTTGGACAGAGAGAACAACTTTCAATGATTTCTTCCAATATGGTAACTCGGTTACCATATGAAATAACCGGCAGTATTTGCCTAAAATCTCATCTAAAGAGGAATACCATATTTCCAAACGTTTTTTCACTACTGAAAACTTCTTTAAGAAATTTATTGACTATTTCAAGTGCGATTCCATGTGTCATTCCAAATAATGAGTTTGGTAGCTCTTATCATATCTGCCTCCTCTGCAGATTTTATTCGAATTCTTAGAGAGCTTGTGCCCATTAGGGCACTAGTAATTTAAATTGAGAGTAATATGTTGTTCCACCTACCAAAAGAGCAATTCTAGTAGAAACACCATTTAATACATTTTATATATTAAAAAACCTTTTCCTCCTAATACCTTTCATAAACACTTCATCACTTCCTCCTGGTCCATCAATAAATAATAACCAGTTCGGCTCTGTCTTATTATCAATGGCTTTCATCACCATGTCGTAGATATTTTAAATTAATTGGTGTTGTTTGCGGCAATGCCAATTTATTATGATAAATGTGATGTTCAAAATCTTCAGTCATAGCTCATTTGTTTTTATTCCAAAGAGTCAAAATGTCTCATGGATTTCCATATGCACAAATAAGAGCAAAGGTAAGTCTGACTTCTTTTGGTGAATGCAAATCTGCAGCTTCATTGAGGATATTCTCCCACTCAGTATCATCAGTAAGTAGCTTTCTTGTTCTGCAGGCCTCTTGTAATTTAATTAAAATGTAATTAAAATTCACCATTAATGTGGTAATTTATTTTTGTGATAGACATGGGTTGTTGGAAGCAACCCAGGAAATATTAATCCTTTTTATTTGTAAATCAGGATATTGTGTCAACTCTTGTTTTTGATATTTGGTGTATCCATTGACGTTTGTATTAGTTTCTTCTTGAAATTCTTTTCGAAACAATTTTTTTTGTGCATTCATATGATCCACAACAACCTCGTAAATCTCACGGTATTTTTAGCAATAGGATCTGGTCTATTTTCGGGTTTATAACCATTCAGGATTTCAGCCATTTTAATCCATTTGGAATTGCAAGTCATTGTAATAAAAATATCTGGATTCTTAAATTTTCTAACTACGGCCATATAGCATCTTGGTATCGTTGTTTGATATTTCTTGGATTTCCTAATCCAACTAGTAAAGGAAGAAACTTTATATTCAATTGTTTCTTTGATGACCCGTTGGTAATTGGTTTTCTGATTCGTCGAGATATGTAATCATTTTTTGAATTCTCAGCAAAAGTGAATAAAATTTGATCCACATGAAAAGTAAGTTTTGGGTTACTGTTTTCATGTGCCAATGCTTCATTTCTTTTTTTCCTGATGGGAATTCACTATTGAAAAGGATCACAAGCCTTTGAAGGCACAAAATCAATCGTGACATTGATAAAGAAACTATGAACCTTTAATGAATATGGCAGTTCTGGTTAAAGCTGCGGTATTTGGGACGGGAGGTACCGGGTTCAAATCCCAACGGGGGAGGGTTGCAAAAGTGATTTTGCATCACCTGGTTACGATCGGTGATGACGATGAACACAACTTTGACCCTCTGTTGGAGTTCAGAATCCATGGGCCGAACCATCGTCCATGTCAGTACATGCTGAAGCAATGCAATGTGCAGATGGATTTAAAATTGAACCTGTATTCGTGCGTTCACGATTTGGCTGGTAATGGTGTAAGGTAGGACGTTAAAAATTAATCGAGAAAGAGTTGGAAGAGATCCGGCCCCAGAACAGATTGCAGAGTTCAGAAACAAACAAACTGCTGGATGAGCAAAATGGTAGAATCCGTTCTACGTTTTTGATATATAAAGATAGTGAAATGGCTTTCAGAAATTAAGGAATTAAGCATAGGTCAACTTTTTGTTTGTTTAGAAATATGTTTATCTCAGGAACGTGATAGATTAGCCCATTTACATATCATATTACCATTTTAAGTGTTTATAAATTAATTTTGTATTATTATTCACTTTAGAAATCCCCCTTGTCAACATTTAATTGGTCAAATATAAGTATATTGATCTCAGTTTGCTTGTCAAGCTTTTTATTTAAGGCTTGTACGGTTTTATTCGAATTTAATTGGACTTGGCTAGCGTTATTATTTTTCGTGGTTGGTACTTGATTTGTATTGACTTCTGCATTAGAGGTTTCTATTTTTACTCTCTATACTTGATACTAGTTTCATTTTCACGTTCTTTTTTTTTTTTTTTTTTTGTTAATGGATACGGAATAATCTTCCTAATGTCCCTTATCGATTTTTTATTTGTTGAAGATTTCAATATTTGGTTAACACTCAAAAATGGGTTCTCGTTATCCCTTGTACGATTTACTTTACTGTTAATGTAGCCAAGTTTACGAGTATCATAGAGGCAGCAGTCAAGTAGTGCTTGTAGTATTACCGGTTTCAGTTGCCAAATGTAACAGTGTAATTTTAATTTACCTTTAAAACAGCAAGCATTCCCGGTTTTTACCACTAATCCTATTTCTTATTTAATCCCCAATGTTCAAAAAGCACAATTATCTCATTGGACAATTGAGTTTGATGGATCCACTGATGTCGTACCGGTAGAGAGATTCCTTTTTAAGGTCGAGCACTTGGCACGTACACATATCAAGTTTCTGAAAATTTGGTTAAAGATCAATTCACAGTACTTTTAAGGGGATCTGCTTCTATTTGGTATTAATGTTTCATTGAACGCAATCCGTCTTCAACGTGGTGTCAACTCTGGGCTACAATTACAGAACGTTTTCAAGATCGTCGAACAGATGGCGATATTAGGAGAATTATTAATTCTCGTAAGCAAAAAGCTGGTGAAAGTTTTATTGTATTTTATAACGAAATTTTGGCCCTTAGTCTGCGGGTTCGAAATCTTTTCCCAGACTCAAAAGTTCTTATAGTTCTTCAGAATAAAAATAATGTTGGTTTCCAGAACCATCTTGCAGATCAAGATATTGATTCCATCAGTAATTTGATAAGAAGATGTGTCGCTTTAGATGATATGTGGAAAGGTCATAATTATGTTCCCGAAAAATTTTGCAACATCATCAAAATTTCACTTTTCCAAATTTTTAATCTCAAAATTGTAATCAACGAACTTGTTTAAATCCATTTCAAAATTCAAATTATATTCATCAAATTGAGGCGTTTCATTAAAATTTGAACCAAAATTATAATATTTCTTCAAACAATTTTATTTGTTGGAATTGCTATGACTTAGGCCACAAGTTTACTACCTAGTTGTCCAAAACCCCTACGGTAGTTTTGTCGTGGATGTGGTAAAGGTGGATATAGAAAAAATAATTGTCCAAAATGTTCGATGGGAAACGTCCATACGAGGATTCGGGAAGCTGCCATGAACGACCCTCGAAATATACGGCAGAAGCAACAACAAAGTTTCCAACAACAACCAAAACCAATAACCATTTTGAATCGCAATCACCAGAAAAATCAAAATTAAAATTTTCACTAAAAAATAATTTTAATATTCCAAATTCTAAATGGCCATATGCTAACGTGAGAAATAATGGTGAGCCATATAAAGGTTTAATGGATGGTATTGAATCCATTACTACTCTTGGACGCGGATGTGAAAGATGTCTAACAAATCCTAATATTAAAATTCACGGTGTATCTTCAGAAGTTAGAACAGCAGGTGTTCAAAAGCAACCTGTTCATCGTTATTTATTTCATTAGATGGAGATGATTCTGATTTTCACGTTCTTTCTTCAGATCAAAAATTTCGTCTAGATGCTGTTATTAAACAATTTCCTTCGTTTAATAAAAACGGCCTGGGTAAAACTTCTATAATATCACATAATATTGATGTTCAAGGTGCCACGCCCATCAAACAATGTTATTATCCGTATCTCCAACAGTACAAGCTAATTTATACTCTGAGATTCATCGGATGTTGTCTTTGGGAGTAATCAAAGAACCCAGGAGTTCACGAATTTCACCAGTGACATTGGTTCGGAAATCATATGGAAAATTTCACATTTGCTTAGATGCAAGACGAGTGAACAAAGTAACTAAAAAGGATTTTAACACAAAATGGATCGCAAGTCGTGACACGCATCGTGACAAATTCCATTGGATGAGAATTCTAGAGATAAGACAGCGTTTACGATCCCGAGTCGCCCTTTGTATCAATTGAAGGTTATACCATTGGGTCTCTGTATACGCGCCTCAACAATGAGCCTGTAAATGGATCGGGTGATTCCACATGAATATCATGATCGTATATTCGTTTATTTGGATGACATTTTAATTGCTTCAAAGATATGTAAAGATCATTTTGAGTTATTGACAATTATTGCAAAAAATTTGTTTGATGCTGATTTAACGGTAAATCTTGAAAAACGCCACTTTCTCCTAAACCGTATTTGCTATCTTGGTTATGTGGCTGAGGGCGGAACCCTTTCAACAAATCCGGATAAAGTTAAAACCATACACGATTATCCAATACTACTTCCAAGAAACTTTGGAACTCAGCGCTTTATTCCTTCGTTCGCATCTCTCGTATTTCCTCTAACCGATCTTACCAAAAAGAATTTGAAATTTATTTGGTCTGCAAATGAAGCCCAGCAAGCTTTTGATAATGTCAAATTGGCCCTCTCAAATGCTCCAGTGTTGGTACACGTAAATTTTTTAAACTATTTGTGATTCAGTGCGATGCTAGTACTACTGGTATTGGAGGTGTGTTGTTACAGGAAGGTGATGATAGTGAAAATGAATGACTATGAAGAATAAGAAGAAAAAGAAGGACAGACAATCAGTTTACAGTAGCACAGCGAGCAATTAACATGGAACAGAACGGGCTATTTCTTTAAATCACTTGCAAAAGCCAAAAAAAAATTAAATGTACCATAGACCGCGTGAAGCTTTTGTTTATGAAAAAGTTCCGGAACTGGAAAGACTTTCCTGTTCAACCTATACTCAAGAACAAGTGCTATGGGTCTTTCTATGGCAAAGATGCTATACATGTACGGAGTCGGGAACAGGATTTGCAGCGTGCCTAGTAGGTGGACAGACAATAGGTTTGCTGTTGCATGTTGTCAATGGTGGTCTATGAGAAGCTCTGTATGAAAGACTCATGCCTAAAATAGTTAAAGAATAACGACGAGCTGTTTGGTAAGATAAATATAATGTACACAGAGCAATTGGCGCAGTGGTTAAAGCTGCGGTGTTTGGGACGGGAGGTACCGGGTTCGAATCCCAACGAGGGAGGGTTGCGAAAGGGATTTTTCATCAACTGATTACGATCGGTGATGACGATTAACACAACTATGACCCTCCGTTGGAGAGCAGAACCATCGTCCATGCCAGTACAGGCTGGCATAGAGCAATGCTTTGCGCTAATGGATATTCAAAAATCGCGAATCTGTAGTCGAACGTCCTCGATTTGGCCCTCGTTGGCGTAAAGTAGGACGTTAAAATAACCGCGAAAGAGTTGGGTGAGCTTCGACCCCATAAAAGCTTGTAGGGATTAAATAAAAAACTAAAAATAAAAAAAATAAAATATAATGTACTGTTCGTATTTTTACACGAACATTATAATCTTAGAATACCAGTGGCCTTTGAAGCTAGAATCGCTGGACTACCTGCATCTTTAAAAAACTATTATCAGCGAAGAAGAACTGGATACCACCAATATTTAACTGGACTACCGCTTACGATGGCCTAAAAGTAAAGAATTTGTATCCTAAATATATGCGATGCTTTAAAATAGAGATGTCCTTGGCCATCTTGGTGTAGAATTTCTTTTAAGGGCTCAGGTAAAAAAGGTTGTTTTGGATTTCAAAGCATTCGATAACCGCAAGTGTATAAGCTACGTTTGGGTATATAACCCAAGCGTACCTGTCAAATCATCCATACTTGAAAACAAAGACACACCAGCGTAAGCCTTCCTGGAGTCCGACTGGCCATGTGTTAATTTCTAACTGAAGATCTCGAATCATCAAAGATATGAAATCATATCGTTTGGCTACCAAATTTGTAAGCAGTTTCCGTACAAGTCCGATATCATAATTTTGATCGCTGACTTGTACGAAAACCGAATATCCTTATGATATTAAAGTTTTAGGAGGGCATTGATTTAAGTTATCAGTGCCACTGAAGTGACTCTATAGATATGGCAAAAAATAAACCCTAAATTGATTAGTGTGATGATGAATGGGTGAAGTATGAAACCTTTAGAGTACCCAACAAAAAAGTGCAGTTCACGTAACTTTCAAGTTTCACAATTGTTTTGGGAACATAATATTGCTAAAATGACTGGCCTGTGACAACTACACAAACTGTGCCAGAAGTCGGGTGTAATGAAATCATTAGAGTGTTTTGGTTTTGATTGCTTTTGCCGATTTTCGAGAAATCTTTAATTTGCTAAGTGTTTACCTTTCTGCTATGTTCAAACATAACAAATAATTCAATCTGTCCAATCTTTTTTAGAACTGAACCCAGTATTTGTTTATTTTGTTTTCACTTTCATAATTTTAATTAATTTTTCAGTTGTTTACCATGCATCTCGAGAGATTTAAATATTTCGGAGAAATTCAATGTTTTTTCCATTGTTGTTGTGTAAGACGAAATGAAATTGATTTCTTATTAATTTCGAACAGCTTAAATTTATTTTTATTTTGGTCATGGCCAATGAAGTGAAAGACACCCAACTCTGCCATGTGTTATATAAGGATAAAGCATACCCAACTATTTTGCAGTTAACTATTAAAGATCTGCACTCCAATAGTGTATCATTGTTGTGTCCGTCTCTAGCAGAGGAGGTACTTTGATCGATATAAAGCAACAACTTTAATTACCGAATATTTTATAAATTAATACAGTCACTTGGAACAATCTAATTCTCTTTATTTATAAATAAAGCGCAATTACGGCCGATCACCAGGGGCTTCTACGACACGCTCAAGAGAAATATAGAAGTACATTTAGAGCGAAGTATCATCGTTAAAGAACTGCTTAGAGTTCTTATTGAAAAGGTTTCAAGCATTGAAAGCTTCCGGATTGAACAAACCATTAATCTTACAGGCAACCAAACATGAGTACAAGTTCCAACGAAAAGTACTCATAAATACGGAGAACGGCCGTCAGAGGCCGATTACACTAAAATCTACGATTACATGTTCTTATTGCCAAGAACACGAGCATTTCTTCGGGCAAGCTTAAGTCTAAATGATGTGATGCATATTGGGCCTCCACTACAAAACTACTTGTGGTCCATAATACTGAGGTGGATCCGATGTAGTGGATAGTGTTAATCGGGGATATCGAGAAGATGTAACGCCAAATACAAATGCAGAGAGCACATCAGAAAAGTTCAAGAAGGATTTCAAGTCATCCATATACCGCGAAACCTTAATTTTGCCATGGACAACTGCAGTGTTGAGCTACACGGATTTTGTGATGCCTCCGAATCCGCCTTCGCTGCCGTAATATACAGTCACCTTTTCTGAGGCATTTGATTGTGGTGAGTACACCTTCGTTAGAACATGATGTCCGGACCTTATCTAAATGTTAGAATCTGTAGCAAAAACATATCAGGATTGCTGGATAGCGGAGCAAGCATTAGCATTTTAGGTAAAGATTCGGTTACTTTCCTGTACGATATCAATCGTAAATTTCACAAATTGAATACTTCAGTTAAAACTGCTGACGGCACTTTAAATTCCATCATTGGTCATTTGAAATTGGATGTACTTCACTGCATGAGCATAAAATAGATGTGGGTTCAGCACTCCCTATTAAACAACGATACTTTCCGGTATCTCCAGCTGTTCAAGAACGACTATATTCTGAAATTGATCGGACGTTGTCACTTAACGTGATAGAGTTAAGCCAAAGTCCGTGGTCTTCACCGGTCGTGTTGGTAAAAAAACCAAATGGCAAGTCCAGACTTTGTCTCGACTCCAGAAAACTGAACACGGTCACGATAAAAGATTCGTATTCACTTTCCATAATAGATGGTTTACTCTCTAGTGAAGGACACCAAGTACATAACGGCTCTGAATAAACCTCAAGAGAAAACACAGCGCTTACGATTCCATAACGACCTCTCTACCGGTTTAGAGTGATGCCGTTTGGACTCTGTAATGCTGCCCAAGCCATGTGTCGACTAATGCACAAAGTTATTCCAATAGAGTTACACGATCGGGTCCTTGGATGACCTGTTGGTTGTTTCTCCCACTTTTGACGAGCATATCCGTTTACTTACCGTAGTCGCTTACCAGATCTCGAAACTGGACTAACTTTTAAGGTGGTTAAGAAGAGTTTTTTTGTATGAAAGAGATATGATATCTTGGATACGTGGTGAGTAAAAAATGTCTTCGAACTGATCCAGAAAAAGTAGAGGCGATTGTTGATTTTCCAATCCTGAAATCAGTGACACAAATCAAGCGCTTCCTTGGAATGGCGGGTTGGTTTAGAAGCTATGCCCAAGAATCAGCTCCGATTACAGATCTCTTAAATAAAAGTCAAAAATTCGTTGGGAACAGCGAAGCTCAGAAAGCTTTTGAGAAGTTAAAGTGTTTGCTGTCTACAGCTCCTGTGCTTACAAATCCAGACTACTCCAGGCAATTTTTTAATCGTGGTGACGCAAGTACGAAAGGGCTTAGAGGCGTGCTGTTGCAAAAGTACAAAGAAGGTACAGAACAACCGATATCACTCTTTTCTAAAAAGATAAAGAAGTTCCGCCAGTATGTTGAGGGCTACAAATTTATAGTGATCACTGACCATGCTAGCTTGAATTGGCTGATGGGTATGCGTGATCTGACAAGTAGACTTGCAAGATGGAGTTTGTATTTACAATCCTTCGACTTTCAAATTGTGCATCAGAGAGGCAAAGACAACGTGATGGCCGAAACCATTTCGAGTGCATTGTGATACAATAAAAGAGTTGGAATTATGTATGAAGTTCTGTTTTTAGAGAATATAGATATCGAGTCACCTACCTTTACAGAGGAAAATTATGTCATGGTTTAAAAAAATGTAACTGCCAAGCCTCTTCAGTACCCTAACCTGAGAATATTGAAGGATCACCATTACATTAGGATAGAACCCAAATCGAATGAACTATTTCTTGGTGTGCCAGTCTGGAAATTATGGATACCTAGACCGTTGATACCAGAATTAATTAAAAAAGAACATGATGAATCAACCGATGATCATTGAGGTATAAAGAAAACCTTAACCAGAATACAAAAACTGTAATATTGGCCAAAAATAGCAAAAGACGTGTATTATTATGTAACGACTGTAACATATGTAAAACTACAAAATCATCAAATATGGTAACAAGACCAGAAATGGGTTGCCATCTTTGTAGAACGGCCATTTTAGCAGAAAATCTATGATGACCCACGGTCGAAAAATAGAAAAATAATTTTATTTGTAGTTCTTGATCATTTGACTAAATTTCCCATTTTCAAAGCATTTAATAAAGGAACAGCTACAAATATAATTAACTTTTTAAGATCTGATGTCATTTCGGTATTTGGCTGCCCAGAAACTATCTTCTCTGAAAATGGTGCTCCCGCTTAAAAGAGCGACATCGGGTTATAATTCCATACATGGGACATTTTACCGACTTGGTACTGGATTGGGGCCATCTTCAGACATTGCATGGGAGTAATTCTCTGACTTTGGCACTAACTCGCAAACAGTCCTGGATTATCAGAGGGATTCAAGCAGTCAAGCAACACATGCACCATTGTATCCGATGCCATTGATTCAATGTTAAAACCACTCGGAACAGCTTATGAGAAATTTGACTGCTCCTCGAGTGACGGTAGCTCGATCATTCTTATATATAGGGAATGGACCCATTAACATACAAATGAGCTAAAACCTTGGAAACAAATCCTGCAAGGGGTATATCTGTAACATTCGACGAACAACTTTACTAAACCAGTGCGAAGTGTGCCTAAACTCCAGGCCACATTTCTTAATGGCAAATGCACTTACAGCACCTCCAGAAAAAGAACATCCAGATGCCCTAAAAATATCTCATCTCAATGGAGGGCGGTGCAAAATATTCGGTCACAGTTTTGGGAAAAGTGGACGACGCAGTACTTACATCATCTACAGCAGTGGTCTAAATCGCGAAAGGAATCAAAAACCATCGACAAAGAGGGCTTTGTCTTTTTACGAGATGAACTGTTACCCCCGACCAGATGGAAGTAAGGCCAAGTTCTAGAGTTACATTCCGGCAGGGATGGACTAAATCGCGTCGTAATTGTGAAAACCACTAAAGATTCCAATATCAAAAGATCAATAACAAAGGTGTCTCCGTTGCCTATCAAACGACCTATCAAAAGTAAGGCAAATAGTGAAAAAATACAGGACGTAGCGAACAATCCCACTAGCCGACAACAATCAGACAAGTAGACTTCTAATATACTAACTTGCGCAGTGATTTATGTCATCAGTTCGGTACATACTGATCCATTCGGAAAGGAATCTTATGCCACACACCCTCACTCACCGGCGATAATCAAGGAATGGGCCAATTCAGGAATATACTTTGATAACATCGCAAAGGTAGAATTACTGGCGACCAAATGGACTCTGGGCATTCAGAATAATCTGACCAATTATTGGCAAAATTATTGGGGCAACAAGGGGAAGTACTCTGCTGGAAACAAAGCGATTGTTCTTGATTCACCTTAATCAGTAGTGAATCATTACACTAATAACATTGGATATTCATCGACGATGACTCCTTGAAGGTAGATCACCAGGTTGTCTAGAACAATACAAACATCTAGCTCGGGATTGAAATTGATGGAGCCAGATTATTGATATGGTCCGCGCCAGCAAGGGCTTCTAAACATCGATTATTATTATTTAGTCATTTCAATGGAAAAAAATTCAAGGTCATACCCTCTTTCCCCATTTATAATTTATCAAAACGAAATTGGTCAAACGATAAAATTATCACGATTCAGTTAGAAAGAACAAAAGGTATGTTCATAATGTTGTTTCTTTATTTCATAAATTACCAAAACAAAAGAAAATTTTTGTAAAACTTTGTTTTTGTTGTTTTCTTTTGTTTTATTTAATTTTACGTTTATGATAGTAAAAACTATTATTATTATTATCAAGTGAAAATTAAAATTATTTATTACTTCAAAAAAAAATAAAAAACTTAAATAATCATATCTAAAGTTAAAAGATACATAATGTTATGAAAAATTATAAGAAAATGGAAAATTAACGAAACAAAAATTTCATACCGTTTCTCATGTTGAACACGATTTGCAAGTTTTTTTTATTGTTGGTTATGTTTGCATGTTACATAAATATAACATTTTAATTTGAAAAATATATAAGTGAAAATGTATGTGAGATGGGATGAAAATAGGTAGATAGTTATTAAGTTGAACTATGCTGAACTTATTTGTAGTTTTTAGCATTTTCTTGTTTGTTTTTTCAAACACTTAAGAACATCTCGTTTGTGAGAAATTCATTAAATTTTTTTAATTCCGTTTTAATATTTCATAAAGGGTGGTTGAACAATAATGTCTTTTGTCGTTTAGATTCTGTCATCTTGTACTAGCGTAGAAGATGGTTCTGTTCATCGCCAAGAAGAAATAATTGTCAAAATATTTAAAAATAAAATAATTGTCAAGTAATGGTCCTTCGAGATGGATAGTTATCTGAGCATTGTGTTTTTTTAGCCAACAGCTATTTGCTGTAAAGGATTTTTACGGGAAAACCAGAGTGATGTCATTGTTCGACTCGGGCTCACAAGCGACCTTTATTACAGAGTCATGTGGCCAATGCTTGAATTTGAAACGGGTAAACTCTAGACTAGCAGTAAGTGGTTTGGGTGTTGCAAAGGCAGGGCTTGCAAGAGGACAAGTGTGCTGCATTGTACAACAATCACATCATCAAAAATTTAAAATCGAAGCACTAATTTTATCTAAATTAACTTCAAGATTACCAGCACAAACCATAAACAATATACCAACGAACATGTGGAATACATTTCAATTGGCCGACCAAAATTTCAATCAGCCAAGTGTTATAGATATTTTAATTGGAGCAGATATTTCCTCTCAATTTTATTAGACGGCAGAAAACAGATTGGGTCAGATGGTCTCGTGATGCAAAACACAATATTTGGATGGATTGTTGCTGGCAGAAACAAACAAAGCAGTAACGTAGTAGTTAGTGATAATAAACGACATTTTTCAATCGAAGAGAAACTATGCGAACAACACTTTAAATATAACTTTATACGCAGAACAAATGGAAGATTTGAAGTAAGGTTACGTTTCAAACAACAACCAGACAACTTATGCAATACTGCGCCTTCGATGCATGGAAAGGCGATTCGAGAGGGATCCTGAATTCAAAGATATGTACCACGATTTCATGAAGGAGTATGAGTTCCTGAATCATATGAAGAGAATATCTAATGGCGAATATCTGATATTACGACTAAATTAAGAGTAGTTGTTGACGGATCTTCAAAAGGTAGTACTGGCCTCTCCAGTGCTCCATTTTTGGCTATAAGATGCCTCAAACAAATTGTTGACGAGTACAGGCAATCCAATCCGGTAGCATGTTCCGAAATTGAGAGGAGTATATATGTCGATGATTTAATGGTTGCGGTGGATACTGTACAAAAAGGAGTACGAATAAAGAATGAAATCAGCGAAATTCTCGATCAATATGGAACTTTATTAAGAAAATGGCGTTCAAATAATCCAGAAGTTCTAAATACTAAACTGGATGTCAATTCAAGGAAGATATCGAAGATTTAATAGTCGAACAATCATCACATGTAAAAGTATTAGGTGTTAATTGGGATCCAACGAATGACTCGTTTATGTTCAAGACGTGTCTCAAGCACCATACAGATACCACAAAACGAGTTATTCTATCCGAAGAAAGTAGACTATTTGATCCGCTTGGCTGACTCTCTCCAATAGTAAATAAATTCAAAAATTGTATGCAAAAGTTATGGCTATTAAACTTAAAATGGGATGATTCATTGCCAGCGAAGAGCGGTTAAAGCAGTGAGAAAGAATCCGCTGCAACTTACAAGAAGTCGAACATATTTGTATTCCAAGATTTATTAACTCTTCTTAAAATTGCAGTTTACACATTCATGGTTTCAGAGATGCCAGCGAAAGAGCGTATGCAGCCGTCATTTATTTCAAAATTACCACACCTAACAAAGAAACATATACGTTCATTTGATTACTTCCAAGACCAAAGTCGCACCCATAAAACAGCTATCATTACCAAGGCTGGGATTGTCTGGCGTCGTTCTTCTGGCTCAAATAATTGTGATGAATAGATGTTGTGAATAGATATTGTGCCACGAAATCACTGGAGACACGTGCCATCGATACAAAATCCTGCAGATTGTATTATTCGCGGATTATATGCTCCAGAACTGCGTAAACATCAGTTATGGTGGAATGGTCCTGATTGGATAATAAACTATTAAGAATATTGGCCAAAATAAGAACGTAGCTATGGACACAAGGAAGAAGAACGACCAATCAAAGTCAACATATTCTGCGAGTTCATATCCAATGAACTTTTAGACTCAATGTTAAAAAGATACTCATCATTTTTTAAATTACAACGAGTCATCACCTTCATGATACGATTCATACACAATGAACGAGCTAAGCTCAGCGACCGGAAAGTTAGAGGTTACCTACTTCAACCACAAGAACTCGTTCTAGCATTTCAAACTATATGTAATAAGTACGAACAGACCAGATCGTATCAAGCAGAAATAACTCATCAACAAAATCAAGAATCCAGTTATCACAACGGGACCACTTTGGACTGTACCATAACTCATGAGCCAACAGCTGCTTTGGTGTCAAACCTCTGGACGCGCAGTCTGCAGGCTTATCCTTAAACCTGACATGTTGCCAAGAAACAGTTGGTATTAATTCGCTTATATTAGTGCAGCAATTAGCTACGAATACTTTCCAGAATGATGGATGCTGGGTGAACCAGTGGAGTACGATCTCCGAGTCCATATCCAGAGAAAAACATTGTCGATATTAATAATTTGTTTGGTTTTTCTCATTAACTGTGCCAGTAAAACAGCACCGCATAACTCGAGACGAGGAATTGTGTTTTTAAGGGTGCCACTTTTTTCTTCGCAGCAACTAATTGTGTTTTCACTTTGGAACCATTTACATTACTCACATAAACACAGGCTGAGTAGGTCAACTTGCTAGCATTGGAAAATCTGTGCAGTTGAGTTTCGCTATTACATTGACAATATCGATCGATTTTGATTTTTTCCGGTTGTTAAGTCGGTATATAGCTGCATCCATGTGTGAGACAAATTGGACGGTAATGGGTCATCCCAACCCAACTTCAATTTCCATAACTGCTGAAACACGACTTTTATAGCAACAGTGACGGGCGCTAGCCAATCAACTGGGTCAAACAAGCTATAGAGGAGTACAACAGCTTTGTTGCTCTTGAATGAAATCCTACAGTGGACACCTTGAAGCCAAAGCAATCATCTCGGCAATTGTAGTACAGACCAAGTACATTGTGTTCATCAGACTTATCTACCATAACTGGATCAGATGATTCATCATTATCTTCTATTTCCGTCAGCAGTGAAGATGAATTTGACGAGAACTTTTTTAGCTCAAACCCGTCTGTTTTTAGCAATAATTTAATTTCATTGCACAGAATTTTTGCGTTTGATACTGAATCAGCTCCACTAAGCAGGTCACCTACGTGAAAGTCTGACTTAATGAATTGGCTTGTTAATGGAAAAATTTCACTGTTATCATCTGCAACTTGATTTAAGGTACGAGTAGCTAAGTACGACTCTGATTTGATAATATATGTTACACGTAGAAGATCATATGACTTCCATTCAAATATTCCTGCATGAATTTGATATATTCATTTTTCAACGATTCAACACCTTGCCGACGTCGTTCACCTGATTTGTAACGACTTGTTGCTCGATTTATGCAATTATTGAAATGCAATTTTGGATCTTTCAAGAAGGGACGACGAACGTCATATCTCCCATTTTCATTTGTGATAGTTGTAGTTTGAAAAACGGACTGACATTGTTCTGGATTTAATTGCTTTTCACCATGAAGTCTTCTATGTTCCAAAATTTTTCTAATGCTTCATCCATATTAAAGTCAGCCTGACATATGTTAAACGACGCGCTGTTCATTGCGGAATCACCTGTAACTATCCAACCCAAAGTTGTATCATTTGCAATTAAACAGTATGGCCGTATGCCTGTAATTCTTACAGCACCACGTGTTGTTGTACAATCTATATTAAACCAGCTATTGCTGTTCTGCAATTTGTACGTTCTAGCTGAAATTTATCTACACATGATGACGACACTAAAGTTGCTGGAGAGCCCGAATCTAGTGGTAACCTGCATTTAATCAATCAGCCATGTTTGTCCAACATGTTTACTACAGTTGTAGGTAAAATTGATTGATTTATTTGTGAATTATTTGCTAGAAAGTGACTCGTTACTAAACTGTTCGTTGGTGGCTGATTTACTTGGTCAATATTTTTGACTTTATTGGTTGTTTTAGGATCCGATTGATATTGTGATAAAGCCGATGCGAATTTCGATGTTTCGTTGTGAGTGAAATTCGGATCATGAATTGATGTATGATGATGTCGACGACAAACATAACACGAACGTCTGGAAGGGCATGATTTGCTACCATGACCAGCATATAAGCAATTAAAGCATAATTTTGATTTAACCACGAACTTTTTCTTCTTGTCTAAAAAGAGTGCACCGAAGCGATCGCACTTATGAAGTTATACATTCCCATGCACATTTTACACTTCCGATCATTTGTAGAATGATTGACGCTAGATAAAAATCTATAGTCTTGCAAAAATTTTAGAAAAACTTCAAAACCTGGAAAAGACTTATTGATTATTTTATGGACCACTGCCTTCGAGTTTCATCATCAACCATTTGTAAAATTAAATGGATTAACCACGAATCTTTGGTTTCTGCAGCTTTTCCAAACACCTTTAGCCCACGAATGATTTCATCAAACGTATCACAAATGGATCTCAGATGCTTGATCGATTCATTATAGGTTGAGGATTGCTCTAAAAATCGTTTGATTAATGACGTAATTACATGCCCTTCACGATTGTATCTCTCTACGATCTTGGTCCACGTTTCTTCATAATTCGGGTCTGTTACTGGAATGTGTCTTATCAAATTAAGTGCATCTCCTCTGAAGACCAAAATTAAATGCTGAAATTTTTTAACGTTTGTCAGAGATACGTTTTTATGAATTGATCCTCCAAACATACCACGAAAAGTAGCAAACTCTTGTTAGTTTCCACTAAAATACGGTATGGTTAATTTTGGAAGCTTAATTTCATGCTACTGAAAACTTTGATCACGTAAAGTTTCTAGCATTTTCCTTTGGTGAGCTGTAATGTGGGTTTGCATAGCCTTTAGCATTGGATTGTTACTCTGTGCCACTTTCTTCAATCGCATCTTTTGTGTGGTATACCTCGTCAATAAAGCCTTTCATTTCGGAATGATTATCATCAATTTCCTGCAACTGTTGATCGTATCTCTCGAATTCTCCTCAGTGGTTTCATTAGCGGCTTTATCACCAATTAATTATATGGATTCAATACGTGTTATAGACTTTTTGCATATAACCACGCTTTTTCGCAATACCGATATTTGCTTTTCCAACATGATTCACTAAATAATCGCTTATGGTAAGTATCACTGCAGAATGATCAGAGACCATATCTGAATTATCCTCTACTTCAATGAAATTTGATGAAACTTGTTTTGATATAAAGAAATCCAGTAGATCAGAAGTTTTAACTGCGTCCGTGGGCCAATATGTCGGCTTGCCAGTGGAATGTATGTTACATCCCATTTCATTTATTGCATTTTTTAGTTCGTTACCTTTGGTTGTTGTAAGCCTAGATCCAAAGTCAACATGTTTTGCATTAAAATCACCTCCTAATATAAATCTACCATTGAACTGTTGTAGGATATTCAAGTAGTTTGATTTCTTCAGGTTGTATCTAGGTGGAAAATATACCGCTCCTATCTGAAGGCGTTGCTTGGTAGATGTAATTTCAACTACGGTAAGCTGAGTTTTAGGTGATTGATAATGCTGGCATTCATGGTGTTTAATATAGTTTTTTATTATAACAGCGGTTCCACCTCTTGCTTGGTTATCCGGATGAATTGTTTCGTAAAGTTGGTAACCCTGATTTTTTAAGTAAGATTGTCTTGTTGAGTGGGTCTCAGATATCAGACACACATCGATATTTTGCATTTTTAAGAAGACTTCAAGTTCATGTTTTTGATTTTTAATACCGTTGACATTCCATGTAGCAATTCCAATTTTTCTTGGTACATCATTTTGGGAGAAATAATTAGAATAATAAAGCAGAATTGCCCTGTTCCAATCTTTGTAGCCTTTCAGGTGTGCTTTCCTGGTGTGTTATTTTTTTCAGGGTGAGATTTTGTTTTTGGATTTAGATGGTTATCCGTTTTGTCTGATGCAGTACCTGCTTGATTACCTTTTTCTGACGAACGCTTCCTTTTTTTGGATTTTGGTAGTAGCCATGCTGTTTCTTGTGCTACTATATCTTCTTCTTTGCTCGAATCAGGAATAGCATAATTATTTTTTTGTGGCTGACTCTGTTCTATCATCAGTTTTAATTTTTGGATTTCATTTTGTGCTTCCTTTAATTCAGCTTGTAATGTTTTGATTATTTTATCATTTGAATCACTCCCAGATATTTGTTGAGAACTACTGTAACTCATCTGCCGAGGATCATTACTTTTTGCTAAATTTTCCACAGAGATATTTCGTGGCCTTATAGGAGATCTCATCATTAGCTTGCCCATTCTAAATGGGCTGTCACTAGTACTTCCGCTCATGAAATTGTCTGAGCCAATGGCATCATGCTTGTTTTGCAGTGATTGACCCTCCCCAGAATTCATGGGGTCAACCTCCGTAGAGGGTGGATTTTTTTGCAGTGCAGGTCTGCCACCTGGAGTATTATTTCCTGTGTCCTTCTCATAGCCTTTTTAGTCTACGGCCAGACTTTAAATACTGCCAACCGATTCGGTGCTGACAAAGACCGAGAAGCCGCTCATTGTAAGATAGATGCTTCCTGGATTTTATTATGCTGCTGTAGTTCGTCAACTAGGTGCCTACTACGCCAGAAGTTCACCATGTTTCAATAGCTATCCTGACCGTTTGGCTGCCATAGCTGTCCAGGGCGTACCGCGAAGATATTATTCAATTAAATATTTAATTTATAATTTTCCTCTACGTGGAGGTGACAGTCAGACTCTACGCCCCAAACCTATTAACCTATTAACGAACAGGCATTGGAACATCGCTGGATCAACAGTGCCTCATTATAGTTTAGTTTTTGAGAATTCAGATGTAAATTGATGGTTAGTCTGAAAAGACTAGTTTCAATAAATAATAAAAAAAAAATAATAAAAATATAAAATATTACATATAATAAAACTGTAACTTGAAACAAATGATATAATTATTCTATAATGCAAATTTCTATTAATTCTGATTCTTTGTTCTTCTGTTTTTACTGTCCAGGAATCATCTGATGACCAGCATTGACATGTGATTTTTAATCACTTTTTTTAAAATCGAATTTGTATTAATTTTAAAGTTTTGTGTCAAATAAAGTGTATATAAATTAGATTTTCGTCGATTTCATGACGTATATTGGTCATAAAACGGTTAATTCAATTGATTTGTAATCTTTAATCAATTATTTTAAAATCTAATTTATATTATGATTTTTATAATTTTAAAAAAAAAAACTAATTCAATTTATTTACAGTCTACGACTTGGAGAAATTAGCCCATTAATAGATTTTCTTTCCAGTTCTCTATCTCCATTGACATTTTCAATTTCTCTGTTCACATTTTAAAAATTTAAAATGTTTTTCCACAAGCAATCAAATTGTATTTACTAACGCGACGTGCTCCCGATCATCTAAGTCATGTAAATGAAATATATTTCATGGTTGATGCAAAACATATTTTTTCCACCTTACAGCATCAGAATAATTTTTAATTCAACTCTGAAAACTTATTAAGATTTTCAAATGGAAATACAGAAATTAACGAAACAAAGGCATCGTAATTTTCATTTTCATTCACCTGTAATTTCCCCAAAAAGAAGCAAACGTGAATATAAATTTTATGTAAAATTTTAATTTGATTTTGGCAACAATACACAAATTGGATTGGTGAACGATATGAATACCAAAATTATTGATAATTTTTTGGGATTTTCATGTACCGCATTTGAAAAGCGAATTCCGAAAGCGGTTTACCAACCACAAGAGAATGACCGACCATAATCCCTTAAAAAAAAATTTAACAATAATTATTCAGATAATCTCACGATTAAAATACATCATTGTTGTTGTTCTTGATGATGATGTTCTGCACCACACATATACATCCACAAAGTATATAACGATTTTTCATTTGTGAAAATCGTGATATATTTTTTTTTAGTGTTTGCACCCATGAGATTAAAACTTGAAAATCGTAAATTTGTTATTTGTTGGTGTGTATGTGTGAAAATAGATTTGCTTGGTAAATTATGCAGATTGCATTCGAAACATGTAGATAACAAATGTTATTCTCATTTTTTAGCACAATGCGCTAATGATTGTAAAATGGGATTAAGAGAGATTACTGGCCCCCACGGTATCGTTACCTACTAATTGTGCACTGCCACTTCCAATTTTGTGTAAATTATTTGAAAGTTCAACAGACTATAATGAATATCGTCAACCATATTTCATAGAGATTTATTGAACGACTGAAGGATGTTATCGCCAATAGGCAGTGTTCCACAATTGAAGGTTCGTGGCTTTGGCAGTTTGCAGAGTTTATACACAGGCCGTTTGAGATGTCCAGCTTTTGTTTTGATGGTTACAACTGAATACTCCATCTGTTCCCGGATGAATTTGTTCTACTCTATACCGGGTAGCCATCGTGTAGATGGTAAGTTTTCCTCTCGAATTAGAACAACATCATCCAGTTTAATAGGTTGCCTATTTGTCTGCCACTTAGTTCGTCGGTGTAAGGACGTCAAATATTCCAACTTCCATCTCTTGCAAAAATGTTGAATAGCTTTTTACAGGTGTTGCCATCGGGATAATTTGGACAACTTTACATCAATAAGGTTTGGTTCTGGTATCTGTACAATTGGATGTCCAATTAGCATCGATTTGATCATTGGACAGCAAGCACAAAGATCTCGAATTTAGTACTGCCCCATTTTGTGTAACGACAGTAGTAAGTTCTTCATACGTAAACACTAGAATGCCCATGACTCGTTTAAGGTGATGTTTAAACGACTTGATGGCTGCTTCCCATAGTCTGCTTCCCAATGAAGGTGCTGAACTAGGATTAAAGTGCTAGTTTATTTTTTCTGAAGCGAGAAAGTAAAATATATCGTTAGATTTGGGATTAAGAAATAAATTTAATCTCCGATAACACATTATTGGCGCCGACAAAGTTAGATCTATTATCTGAGTAAATATCAGTGCACAATCCTTTTTGCGCTGCAAATCTTTGGAGTAATGCTAAAAAGTTTCTATAGTGGTAAGATATTAGATACGACTTCTACGTGAACTGCTTTGGTACTCATGCATACGAAAACTGCTAATTACGCCTTCCATAATTTAGTAGACCGACCATAAACTTGTTTAATTTGTAGCGGTCCCACGAAATCGATGCTTGTATTCATAAATGGACCTTTGAGTTGAACACAATCTAAAGATGAATTTCCCATAATTTAAAAATTTGGTTGGGCTATAAATCTTCTGCATGTGTGGCATTTGCTAATTACATCCTTAATTATTCGACGGCTGGATAACAAAAAATAATTTTGACGAACAATACTCATTAGTAGCGATGTCCCAGCATGGTGGTGTTTTTTGTGTGAGTTTCTCATGAGTAGTATAGTCACATCACATTCAGGTATTATTAGTGGATGTTTGGTGTTGAACTCCGCTAGTGAATATTCAATACGACCGCCTATACGTATGAGTTCATCTTTGTCAAGAAATGGGTTCAAATTACAAATTTTACTAGTCCTAGCAATTTGTTGGTCTGATTTTAACGCGCGAATTTCCGTTATAAAGTCGTCACTCTGGATCCATTTGATAATCGTATTATGGCTTCCTTTTAATTCATCAACTGTCAGTTCCTTAATCGATCCATCTGATGGAGATTTTAATTTAGGTCGATGTACGAACTTCTGTATTCAGGCCAGAACACGAACAATTTGTTGAAATGAGGACATTCTGGTTGTCAGTTGATTTAGAAAGGAAAATTCATTTCTTTGAGATATTAACATTGAACAAGCTGCTGTTTTCTTCTCTTCGTTTATTAGATCCTTTTTTTCTCCATCATGTGATTGCTTTGGCCATTCCGATTCTACTTGTCTTAACCATATAGGCCCGTGCCACCATAAATTAAAATTGGCTAACTTAGAGGGCATCACTCCTCGCGATACACAATCTTTCGGGTTGGTTAATGAATCGACATATCTCCAATGTTGTCGAGAAAATGATGTTAGTATATCAGATGTACGATTTGCCACAAAGGTATCTCCTTGGTGGGGATAAAAGCCAACCCAAAACAATTTTTGAGGCTTTCCACATCGTTACTTTTAATTCTAACAATTTAAACGCTTCCTTAACCATTTTCATAAGCTTTGTTAGTAGGCTGGTAGCATAAAGTTCCAGCCTTGGTATCGAAATTTGCTTAATAGATGAAACCTTTGGTTTTGACGTTATTAGACTTACTTTGATCGAACCGTTTTCATCAACACATTTGCAGTAAACGACGGCTGCATTACACTCAAAGTCTGTATCCTTTGTCCTATGCTATCGCGGAATATTGATTTTTCCTAAAGCAGGAAGTTCCTCTTTAATGGTTTGCCACGTATGAGCTTCGTTTATTGGCATCTTAGTCGAAATGCAATAACCATAAGCTCTGAAATAATAATTTTATGGTTATTACGAAGGATGCTAACCAACCTAGCGGGTCAAATATTCTTGCTGATTGAGATAAAACTTCTCGTTTTGATCTTTTTGAATGTTGTGTTGATGATACTTTGAATTTAAACGAATTTTTCACGGGAAGCCACTGTATTCCAAGTAATTTTAGACTCGTATCTGCATCTTCGTCTTGGATATTGATTGGTATTTGCTCCCTGTGTTCAAGAGCTATTTCTTCTAAAATGCTTGGATTATTAGATGATCATTTGCGGAGGTTAAACCCGTAAGCTTTTAATAAATGTGATACATCTTGTGTAATTTTTCGAGCTTCTTTTAAAGTGTGGGATCCAGACATGAAGTGGTCTACATAAAAATCATGTAAGATCCTTTGTCCTACTGATGGATTAATTTGATCAAAACTATTTCCGATAATTTGAAGTGCTCTTGTCGCTAAGTATGGCGCTGATGCCGTACCATAGGTAACAGTACGCATTCGATAATGAGTTGGTTGCTGAGCAGGATCAGTTCTCCAAATTATTCTGTGGTAATCCCTGTCAGCAGGATGCAAAATTAGTTGCCGGTACATTTTTTCAATATCCGAGGGAAAAACATATTTGGACATGAGAAATCTTATTAATATGGATGTAAGTGGTTCATATGTAATATATGCCCCACCATTAGCGTGTCATTTAGAGATTGTCCATTAAACGATTTGAATAAACTATCGAATACCATATCTCAATTTCGTGGTCGAACTCGACTCCCTTATTACCCCGTGATGTGGAAGGTAATAAACTCCTTCAACGCGATTGATTTCTTCCTGACTTCAATAAATTAAAGAAGCGATCACTGCCTATCAGCAGATCTATTTGATTTAGTTTATAAAACTTGGGATCAGCTAGTGGTAGGTGAACTAGATGATACCAAAAATTTTTTGTTTATATTTAGAATTGATTGGTGTGATGTCAATCTAGGTACAATTAAACATTCTAGGCTCAAAGCTGTTTGTATTGAGGTTTGTGCTTGAATGATATTCCGGTGACACTCTTGTTACTAAATGCAGTTGTAATTGAGCAATTGATTTTGTATCTGGTTCACGACTTTCAGCTAAATGCACGCTTCTTGTAGATAGTTCAGTTGGAGTTTGATTGAATTGTGATGCAGTGTGTAAAAGAGTGTGGTGTTTGCGACCGCAAATGTGGCATCGCTTTTTTGTTCGACAATCGTATACTCCATGAAAAATGTTTAAGCAATTGAAATAGCGTGCTTCTCGTTTAATTAAGTCTCGTCTTGTATAATTGGTGAGTGTTCGATTGACAGATCGGACAACTAAATTGGGAATTGATTTGCAGACTTTTGACTACTGATCCTTGTCGCGATGTGTGACCTTTATTAAACGGTTTCATTTCATCGAGTTCTTCAGAACGATGAGCTAGAAAGTCATAAAACTTTTGTAAGGTAAGGAATTCTTCTTCCACGGTTGACCGTTTCCATAATTGTTTTGATTCCTCATCTAGTTTATTAAATAATAGATAACTAAGCCACACGTCCTTGGATTCTGCTTGAGTGTCCAATGCCCTTAGACGTCGCATAGCTTCGTCTGATGTAACGAAAAGCATTCGAATATTATTTGCATTTGCTTGGTAAATGTTCGGCTGATCCATAAACAATCTGATAAATATGCATTTCCGTGACACTTTTACGATCGTATCGTTTACATAATTTTTGGAAAAATGCCTTAAACAAATTGCTAGCATCACCATTGAGCAAACCCTTCAGATATAGCATATTTTGAGCAGACGATAGATATAAATTTTTATGTACAGTGGTGTCAAAGAGATAACGAAGCTTTGCCACTCGCGATAATCACCAGAGAAACTTGGTATATTAAGCATTACCTCGGCTTAATATACCAAGTTTCTCTGGTGATTATCACTATTATTAACGTATTGTGTGGTATTATTAGCGGATTCATTAAACGGTAAATAATCGGTTGTAGATATTGATTTCTTTCGTAACCATGTGTTCAATTTCACCATTACGCAGTAGTACTTTTTTCAAATTCTTCACTTGAAGTTTGAGAAGGATCAACAGTAAATATTTCGTCTTCGGTATTTGTGAATAATTGAAGAAGGTCTTTAGCACGTTTAATACGTTCCTTAACTTCTTCTTCACATAAATCAGCGGAAAGTCCGCTTGCATATTTATCTATTCTTGTGGCTAAACCCTTAAGAATACTTCGCCGCTTAATTAAAGCTTCCATTTTTAAATTAGTAATCGGTAGTTAACTATAATTTAATGTAATAACCTTCCTTATTAACCGTTAATCACAAATGTTACCGTAATTTGATAATGTTTAGGTTTCAACACGTGTACCGATTAATATTGTCACGGTACCACCTAGTGTGCGATAGCATAAGTGTAAATATATGATGATTTCTCTAGGCTTAACCCTAGAGACATCTATTAGATATCGATAGTACTGGTAGTATTAAAAATTGAGCAAATTAAATACAGTAGTGACATCTCGATAGAAGTAGAAAGTTCGAGATATTTTAATTTGTGTATAAAAGCGAATCGATGTTGTATGCGAAAAATAGTTGTACTTGAACTACGAAAGCGATAACAAGCGGTTAAAATAAAAAGTGATAGAAAGTGATAGTAAGTGATAGTAAGTGATTTTAGTTAAGTGATTTTTGTGAAATAAAGAATTGGTAAAAGAACTAAGTTGTGAATAATTGTGTTTTATTGAGGCAATTATTGTCTGTGAACGTGAACAGTGTCTAAAGTGGAACTTGTGTAGTTTTTGTGAAATTTGGTAGTGAACAGTGTTATTCGGGTAGTTATTCACAATCCAGAGATACGAACCTTAAGTGACAAGGCAAGAACTTAGCAATATTAACTCAATTGTAAATAACTTAAATAAATTTAATATAAATTATACGTGTACTCATCTGTTAATTTCTGTTAAATGTAGTGTTCCACAATTGAGGGTTGGTGGCAACAGTTGTGGCTTAGATTGGTTTTAATTGTGGTGGAATAAAACTGCTGTGTAGTGTCGTTGATAACAATTTATTGATGATGTTATGTGATAGATGCTTACACTTTGATAGTTGGTTTAAGAATGGATTATTTAATGTTTACATTAATTATGACAATAAATGTTAATTGATCAAGTTGATGGTAGATGGCCATTATTCGGAATATAAATTATTAAACGCATTCATTATACACTAAGTTAAGTCTAACATTTATAAGGTTTTTATATGTCAAATTTACCAAAATATTATATAGTGGTGTAGTGTAGTTGGTTTGTGTTTACACACACTTCAATCTACATTATTTAAATACAATATTTGTAAACAATGGATTTCTAAGCCATTACTCCTGTAATGTTAGGTTATATAACAATTAATTGTACAAATGGACCATCACCTCTAAGATAAGTATACATGTTATGTGATTTAATTTATTGTGTTATTTTAGCAATTTGTTGGTCTACGACATGAATGATTCCGACTTCAAATAGTACAAAATTAGCATTTGTGTGATGAAATGGTGACCCAAGTGTGTATCGTTTCAGTCTATTGTGGGAGGGTAAACAACTTACCGATGAAATTTATACCGAGAAACAGGGCTGAATGGTTTATAATTTTCTCCTAGCTATAAGTGAGGAATATTTTATTGATAAGTTGTCGATGAGCTCGTTAGTGATTTATTTTTTCTGTTTTTTTTTATTATCCAAGAAAATCCACGAGTGACGTAGAAAACCTGATTTAAAGGAAAAATTAATGAACGGTTTGGTGTATTTAAGATTATTTGATGCTGATAGTTCTTTAGTTCAAGTATTTCTTCACAGGGCAGATGAGTTGGCATTAAGGTTTATTAAACAGTCGATAAATTACGATGTTAAAATAAGGCCAAGCAGTAATTTCAGCAATGAATTGATTGATTGATTGTTAGCAGCAGTTTACTCTAGAGTACTGCATTGCACTATTTTAGCCGTGGAAAAGAATTTCACTAAACCGGTGTTTTTTTGTTTTTGTCAGTAATAATTTAAAGTTCAACGTCCCATTTATGATATATAGTGGTTATGACGGTGCTCTTTGATAACTACTATTTTGTTATTTGATTACCCCACACTATGATTGTCTATAGTGTAGTAGTTAGGATGGTGCGGTGTTACCAACCCCAACCTCGTTATTAAAATAAACACTGTAACTTGTTTTCAATTTTATTGTACAATAAGTATATATTATTATTATTTATGATACACTGATTGGTTGTTTCACACGTGATAATTTACTAATAAAAGGTAACTATCACTATCAACGATGTTGTTCCCGAGAGGACTGAATGTAATGTTGTAAAAATGATTATCAACAATTAGCAAAATAAATGTTATTATGTTGGTACCTATATATTTGTGTTCGATTGATTTCTATTGATTTATATAATTGACGAAATGAAATTATAGATGTCCCTATATAGGCGGCAAGAATATTTGACTTATCTTAGTCACACTGAAATATTCTTATCCCTACAGATACGATCTTGCGGTAGATATTTTTTTTTAAATTACTGCCAATGGCTTTATTCTTAAATCTTTCTTTATCTGAAACTAACAAGAAGTGTACAAAACTTACAGTCCAATATATCTTATACTAAGCCCTAACCTATGTTAGTACTTATATTGGTATGCGTATTATTTAATTTGTTGAAAAATGAGTTAGCTTACTTTGCCCGGTTTCACAAAAATTCAAGTTAACAGCCGGTTAACTAACGCTTAGTTAACTTTTGTATGTAATTCAGATTATTAATGACAAAAACTTCAAGGCAATCTGATCAAAATAATTTATTTCTATGACATAGATCGTGAACTCTAACTATTTTGTTAACCGAACAAAATCGGTCGGCTAAATATTTAAACTACGGTTAAATATGTGCATGTAAAAAAATCTGTTTAATCAGGTTGCATTGAATTTTTTGTCACGAAATAATCAAAATTACATGCTAAAGTTAACTAAGCGTTAGTTAACCGGTGGTTAACTTGTATTTTTTGTGAAACCGGGCATTAAGGTTAAATGATGTTTAAATGATAAATGATGTTTATAACTTTGCAGTCTAGGGACAGTTTTGATCTTTTTCCAATCAGCCAGTACATTTTGGAGAATTTTGTTTTATTTGTTTGCACTTTGTTTCAATGTGCTTTCTCCAAGTCAACCGTCTATCAAGATGAAGTCCCAGGTATTTGACATTTGTTTGTGGAGGAATCGTGACATTGTTTAGTTTAGCCGATGGGCATGTTCGTTTATTCAATGTAAACGTTATGTGCGCCGATTTGTTTTCATTCGATTTTATGCGCCACTTTTTTTGCCAGTCTTCAATTTTGTTTATGTGTCATCAGCAAATGTTGATGTGACCACTTTTTCAGTGGTTGGTAGATCAGCTATATACAACAAGTAATAGAGCACTGGTCCCAATACGCTTCCTTGTGGAACCCCTGCGTTTGTCAGATCTAGTTCTGTAATGGCTTCATCGTTGCTTGACCTGAGATTTTCTTTCGAACAGGTAATTTTCAAGAATTGCATGAAATTTGTTTGGAAGCAGAGTTTTTATTTTGTATATCAGGCCCTCATGCCACACTTTACCAAAATCTTGTGCAATATCCAGAAAAACGGCGGAACAGTATTTCTTTTCCGCTAGAGCTACTTTAACTGCGTTTACAACTCTATGCACTTGCTCTACAGTACTATGCTAGTCACGAAACCCAAACTGGTGGTCTGGTATAATGTGCTCTGCAGATAATATTGGTTTTAATTTTTGTAGTAACATTTTTTCAAAAAGTTTTGAAACTGTCGGAAGAAGACTTATCGGCCTGTATGACGAGACTTGCGTTTCGTCCTTACCAGGTTTCGGGATCGGTTTAATTAGTGACGTTTTACATGTTTTAGGGAGATATTAACATCTCATTATTGCATTAAATATATAGGTTAAGAGTATGCATTTTTCTGGTAATTCTTTAATCATTTTTCCGGTAATTAAATCAGGTCCTGGAACTTTCTTTCGGTTTAGACTTTTAATAGTAGTTTTAATACTTTTCCACTAAATGTTTTATACAATTTACGATATAAAGTTGTAACTAGTTTTTTTAAGTGATTGGAGAAAACATTAGCCTTTTCAAAGTCATTTCTGGCCCAGTGGCCATCTGGTTGTCTGATTGTTTATTCAATAGTGAGTAATCCGTTTTTTCCGTTGCTGAGAGTTCACTCAGGTAATTCTGTATTCCTTGATCTGCTTCCTCTACCAAAGCTCGTTTCAGAGCTTTAAAAGCTTTATTTAATTTCCATTTGAGTAGTGGAGATTTTTGATACTGCCATTGCCAGCGTATTTTCCGCTTTTCTTGAATTAAATGCTGAATGTTAGGTGTTGGCCTATTGACTCTTTCAGAGCTAATAACGCCAGGTGTAGCCTTTTTTCAGCGAATTCCATTATTTGAGTTAAATTTTTTGTTGCTACTTCAATATCTTCTGGTGTGGACAGAGAGATGTCAAATTGGGAGTTCTGTTTAATGACATTTCTATATATGTCTCATTTAGTTAATTTGCTTGTTAGACGTATATAGGTGGGCCAATTTTTAAAGCATCGGTACTCAATTTGACTTATTTTTATTACACAGAAGTCTATAAGATCAGGTTTTTTTTTCTATCTGTAGGCCACTAAATAGGGTGTTGAGAATATAAGAAACCTAGATTTTCCTGGATAATTGCTTCATAAAGTTGTTTACCTTTAGGTGAAGTCATCCTCGAATCCCATTGTAAATTTTTAGCATTGTAATCGCCTCCTGCGAGGAATTTTATGTCAAGCTGATTACAATAATCAGTAACTTGTTGCTTTTTAATTGAGTGTTTAGGTTTTTCGTTTTTGAGGTAGTCTTGCGTTTCAAGTCCAGATAAACTGGATAGCCTCGGTAGTTAGCAGTGTGATTTTCACTACAATTACTGCAGCGCTTCACTAATGGATCATTTTTTGTTTTATTGCACTGTTTTGAATCATGAAGTTTGTCACAAATAACACAAACTTCATTCAGCGTACAGTAAGCTTTAGTGTAGCCGTATTCTTGGCACTTGATGCACTGAACTGGTCCGGTTTACTTCATGGGTTCCTCCACGGTGATTTTTTGGTGCAGAAAGTATTTTAAGTTACATATACCGTATTTTCCTTTTACTTTCACCCCGTCGGCCTCAAGTTCTAACGGAACATTGGTCGTGGTACTTTTTTACCATTTAGGATGTTTGTATTAGACTTTGCTTGGAATCTTTTTTCAGCGAGAGCAGGATATATATCACTTGTATCTACGCAGCTTTCTATTCCTTTTAATACTACGGTCAGTTCCTTTTCAGTTGGTAAGTGTAATAATGCTTTTCGGCTTGATCAAAATATTTTATTAATGCTCTATAGCCATCAATTTCAAATGGCTTCTATGCCATCGGACACATCAACCTTTAGGTTAGAAAATCTACTATCCATAGGTATTTGGGTGGTAGTTTCTCCTAGCCTTGTAGCTTACACATTAATTACATCCAAACTGAACGACGATTCAAACTGCGGCAGATATGGTATTTATTTGATTGTTCTTCATTAAGGGCTATCATGTGGCCTAAACTTTTACATTCCGTCATGATATCTTTATAGTCCATAGAATGTAAGAGGTTGACTGCAATGCGAAATAGACTCCCTAAACTTGATGGTCGATATAAAATAAAAATGAGAATGGATCTGCCAGTGTAATTAGTGGTTGTGGCAGGTTAAAAATGATTTTCGTATTCTCCATTTGTGATAGCTGATAAGTTATATTTTTCGTGTTCTTAATCTTCCAAACACTTCTTCATAAGTGATCTAAAGTGTGTTCTGCATTGCTTAAAGTATAGCTCGGTTTGCTTAACAGCTAATGTTTGGTTCAATAGATTTGCTTGCTACAATCCATCCTAGTATGGTGTTTTGCATTGTGAATTGGTTTGGCATACAAATTTTGTCATCCTTTAAAACCACTTTAAATAATTTTTGCTACTGCTTGTTTAAAGATGTTGGCCAAATTGGAAACCAAAATGTACACTTTGAGAGTAAGTAATGCTTTAATATTAAGACTTTATGTACAAGCAACTATTCGACAAACACAGAGGTTTAGGCAGAAGATTAAACCAAATTTGCTACCATATTTTCCATCCGATTAATACAATAATCCACGGACTTGTTGATTCGAGATTGGAAACAAAGAAATATAACAATAATTTCCCCAAGTTTCTTATTTGATGAACAATTTATATTGGTCAATATTAGGAATCGTAATAATTTTCAACGACAATGGCTCATAAATTCGTTTTAGTCACACTAAAATACGCTTAAATTATATTAACACGAACAACATGTTTCCGTATTTTGTTGGCCGTATAAAAAAAAAAATTATATCGCTCCTAGAAATATAAATCCTATTATTTTATCGTTCCCGCCCAAATTATCGCCACCCATCATCATGATATTATGTATAATAAAACTACTATCCATACCCAAAAAAATCCGTTTTTCACTTGTTTTCCTCTCAAATTATGTTGGTTTTTGTTTTTATGGTCGTTATGTTTGTCTAATATGATGATGATGATGACTTATATCAAGAGAAAATAACAAAAGCAAATATCTTTTTTATTATGACAGGCAAAAAAAAAAAACAAAACAAAGCCAAAATGAAGCGAAAAAAACAAACCCGAAAATCTTTTCAATAATATCATTTTCTCCATCATGGTATCAAGTGATGAAACCTTTGTCGTATCTATAAACACTAGAAACATAATATTTTTTTTTTTGTAACCAATACAAAGACCCCACCCACCGTCTTCAAAATGCTCAAAATTATATTATGTATTTGTGACCTACACTCACACCATCATCGTGTAGCCAAAAGATAATAAAACTTTTCACTTGTTGGTTCATTTCGGTATCTTAATTTATTTTATTATTATTAAGTAAAGAATACGACGAGATGACTTTCTTAATCTGTAATTTTTTCTTATTATTTCTAATCCAATAACTCGATAATATTTTTTAATAAAGCTTTTCCTCCCACCCCAGTCTACCATCTATTTTCCTGCCAGTATTACTGTTATGGTTATTCTTATTATACAAATATTTTCTTTTTTGTAGGAAATTTGGGATTTTCCTTTTTTTTTTGTGTTTTTGTGTTATTTGGGAAATATTATCAAAAAAAATATTGTGACAGCATCAAAAACTTAGATCGACACCTTTTATCGGGGTAGAGAAAACATATCTCCTTTATTTTAAATAGACGGATTTCAAATAACTCTATGGTAATGTTAATTAAATCTGGCAACTTTGAAATTCTGTAAATTACAATTTTCAGAAACATCTTTTCAATTATGCTATTCGGGATGAATCTCCCTATCACAAGATCTTTGTGATGTTCACATTAGACATCAAAGTAGTCATATCTGCTCAAGAAGTGCATCATGTAATAATTTATCTCTATCCATCTTGGCTGATTACTTAAAAGCCTTGCACTCCATTTAACTCCGTTGTTTTTTGTGAAACTGCTTCTGCCACAGCAGCATGGTGCAAACTCTCAGCACTTGTTTTAGTTCTAGTTTGGCCTGTGTAAACTTTATAACAGACATATTCTTCCTTTTCCTAGCCAAAAGGTCAATCGGAATAATTCCTGCAATAACGATAGTACGGCCGGTTCTGAGACAGTTCGATACGAATAAGCGAGTTTGAGGTTTTTTTTAACCGGCATGAATAGTATTCGTTTATTTCGTTTGGGAACTTTAATATTTTCCATCAACTTGCTTGATTTCTCAACATCTTGAATACCATAATATAGATGAGCGGTGACTTCTGAAGTGTTCTGTATTTGATCTTTCTGTAGTTTACATGAAAGTTCTACTGTTTCCTTAATTAAAGTATCAGGTTAGGTTCTCGCAGTTATCACTCCATCAGAACTCTTTTGTTTTCCTTAAAAGTGTTAGCGCAACTGATTCTAGTTCACCTGCCCATCTTATCAACGTGACTGTCCACTAATATGTAGGCGTTTTATTTTAAAAAAGCCTTCTTCTTCTGGGGCATTGCGACCTCACAAGATATGCGGATCAATCGTAACGCCCATCGTGGCGCAGACTTCTGGGTCAGTGGACTCATTTTAAGTTAAAGATGCGTCTTTTTTCTCTATCACTTATCAGCTTAACCACATGCTGGTGTAACGGTAATTCAGAATTTTCTAGACGATGTATTGGTGTATTAAGATATTCCCGTTGTTAATCATGTTCAGCCCTGATCTCGCTGCCGTTTCTTGTGCGTTGCTACCGCGGTAGTTAGGATAATACCCTACTCATCACTACTGCTCTAGCATTGAAATCTACTGCGGTTAAGACGATCTGTTTTTTTGGCTTGCGTTTTCCAGTGCATGTAACTTCTTCTGGAATAGATCAATGCTCTCATTTGGAGTAAAATAAAATCTAAAAATTAACTGGATTTCAGCCATATAAATCCAACATTAGATTAATCGCTTTCTAGTGAGACTCTAAAAATGTTCACTACACATAGTCACAAAGACTCATTCTTTCTCTCTGCAGTAAATACAAACATCTAGCATTAATTGCTCGAGAAGCATCAATTAATATATTTGCCTCTATACTTAACCAAATATCTTAACGATTCCCGAAAATCTTAACGAGTCCTATCGGTTGCTCTTTCATGTTTACATTCAAGAGAAGTAGGTCCCTTCTTTTACTTGCTAGTTTCCCTTTGTTGTCCATTTGTTACCGAACTTAAATGTAACCTTCTGTGTTTTATTTATCTTCTTTTTTGTTCTTTTTCTCTTCATCTTTTTTTTAAGACAAGAAGACGCTTATCCCTTATTGATGTTAACCGGAGGTCCTAAATCGACATTATTATTAACTAATAAGCATTCTCTAATTTGCATAAGCCATTTTTGACGTTGCCCTTTTCATTTCTGCAAAAATGTTTACGAGCCTGCAACTGTTCGTCTTCGTCTTCTAACGATTGCTGTTGCTCAAGACATGTAGCAGATTAAAGATTAAAGATTGAAGATTGAAGATTGAAGATTGAAGATTGAAGATTGAAGATTGAAGATTGAAGATTGAAGATTGAAGATTGAAGATTGAAGATTGAAGATTGAAGATTGAAGATTGAAGATTGAAGATTGAAGATTGAAGATTGAAGATTGAAGATTGAAGATTGAAGATTGAAGATTGAAGATTGAAGATTGAAGATTGAAGATTGAAGATTGAAGATTGAAGATTGAAGATTGAAGATTGAAGATTGAAGATTGAAGATTGAAGATTGAAGATTGAAGATTGAAGATTGAAGATTGAAGATTGAAGATTGAAGATTGAAGATTGAAGATTGAAGATTGAAGATTGAAGATTGAAGATTGAAGATTGAAGATTGAAGATTGAAGATTGAAGATTGAAGATTGAAGATTGAAGATTGAAGATTGAAGATTGAAGATTGAAGATTGAAGATTGAAGATTGAAGATTGAAGATTGAAGATTGAAGATTGAAGATTGAAGATTGAAGATTGAAGATTGAAGATTGAAGATTGAAGATTGAAGATTGAAGATTGAAGATTGAAGATTGAAGATTGAAGATTGAAGATTGAAGATTGAAGATTGAAGATTGAAGATTGAAGATTGAAGATTGAAGATTGAAGATTGAAGATTGAAGATTGAAGATTGAAGATTGAAGATTGAAGATTGAAGATTGAAGATTGAAGATTGAAGATTGAAGATTGAAGATTGTAGATTGACGATTGAAGATTGAAGATTGAAGATTGAAGATTGAAGATTGAAGATTGAAGATTGAAGATTGAAGATTGAAGATTGAAGATTGAAGATTGAAGATTGAAGATTGAAGATTGAAGATTGAAGATTGAAGATTGAAGATTGAAGATTGAAGATTGAAGATTGAAGATTGAAGATTGAAGATTGAAGATTGAAGATTGAAAATTGAAGATTGAAGATTGAAGATTGAAGATTGAAGATTGAAGATTGAAGATTGAAGATTGAAGATTGAAGATTGAAGATTGAAGATTGAAGATTGAAGATTGAAGATTGAAGATTGAAGATTGAAGATTGAAGATTGAAGATTGAAGATTGAAGATTGAAGATTGAAGATTGAAGATTGAAGATTGAAGATTGAAGATTGAAGATTGAAGATTGAAGATTGAAGATTGAAGATTGAAGATTGAAGATTGAAGATTGAAGATTGAAGATTGAAGATTGAAGATTGAAGATTGAAGATTGAAGATTGAAGATTGAAGATTGAAGATTGAAGATTGAAGATTGAAGATTGAAGATTGAAGATTGAAGATTGAAGATTGAAGATTGAAGATTGAAGATTGAAGATTGAAGATTGAAGATTGAAGATTGAAGATTGAAGATTGAAGATTGAAGATTGAAGATTGAAGATTGAAGATTGAAGATTGAAGATTGAAGATTGAAGATTGAAGATTGAAGATTGAAGATTGAAGATTGAAGATTGAAGATTGAAGATTGAAGATTGAAGATTGAAGATTGAAGATTGAAGATTGAAGATTGAAGATTGAAGATTGAAGATTGAAGATTGAAGATTGAAGATTGAAGATTGAAGATTGAAGATTAAAGATTGAAGATTGAAGATTGAAGATTGAAGATTGAAGATTGAAGATTGAAGATTGAAGATTGAAGATTGAAGATTGAAGGTTGAAGATTGAAGATTGAAGATTGAAGATTGAAGATTGAAGATTGAAGATTGAAGATTGAAGATTGAAGATTGAAGATTGAAGATTGAAGATTGAAGATTGAAGATTGAAGATTGAAGATTGAAGATTGAAGATTGAAGATTGAAGATTGAAGATTGAAGATTGAAGATTGAAGATTGAAGATTGAAGATTGAAGATTGAAGATTGAAGATTGAAGATTGAAGATTGAAGATTGAAGATTGAAGATTGAAGATTGAAGATTGAAGATTGAAGATTAAAGATTGAAGATTGAAGATTGAAGATTGAAGATTGAAGATTGAAGATTGAAGATTGAAGATTGAAGATTGAAGATTGAAGATTGAAGATTGAAGATTGAAGATTGAAGATTGAAGATTGAAGATTGAAGATTGAAGATTGAAGATTGAAGATTGAAGATTGAAGATTGAAGATTGAAGATTGAAGATTGAAGATTGAAGATTGAAGATTGAAGATTGAAGATTGAAGATTGAAGATTGAAGATTGAAGATTGAAGATTGAAGATTGAAGATTGAAGATTGAAGATTGAAGATTGAAGATTGAAGATTGAAGATTGAAGATTGAAGATTGAAGATTGAAGATTGAAGATTGAAGATTGAAGATTGAAGATTGAAGATTGAAGATTGAAGATTGAAGATTGAAGATTGAAGATTGAAGATTGAAGATTGAAGATTGAAGATTGAAGATTGAAGATTGAAGATTGAAGATTGAAGATTGAAGATTGAAGATTGAAGATTGAAGATTGAAGATTGAAGATTGAAGATTGAAGATTGAAGATTGAAGATTGAAGATTGAAGATTGAAGATTGAAGATTGAAGATTGAAGATTGAAGATTGAAGATTGAAGATTGCAGATTGAAGATTGAAGATTGAAGATTGAAGATTGAAGATTGAAGATTGAAGATTGAAGATTGAAGATTGAAGATTGAAGATTGAAGATTGAAGATTGAAGATTGAAGATTGAAGATTGAAGATTGAAGATTGAAGATTGAAGATTGAAGATTGAAGATTGAAGATTGAAGATTGAAGATTGAAGATTGAAGATTGAAGATTGAAGATTGAAGATTGAAGATTGAAGATTGAAGATTGAAGATTGAAGATTGAAGATTGAAGATTGAAGATTGAAGATTGAAGATTGAAGATTGAAGATTGAAGATTGAAGATTGAAGATTGAAGATTGAAGATTGAAGATTGAAGATTGAAGATTGAAGATTGAAGATTGAAGATTGAAGATTGAAGATTGAAGATTGAAGATTGAAGATTAAAGATTGAAGATTGAAGATTGAAGATTGAAGATTGAAGATTGAAGATTAAAGATAGAAGATTAAAGATTAAAGATTGAAGATTAAAGATTGGAGATTAAAAATTGAAGATTGAAGATTGAAGATTGAAGATTGAAGATTGAAGATTGAAGATTGAAGATTGAAGATTGAAGATTGAAGATTGAAGATTGAAGATTGAAGATTGAAGATTGAAGATTGAAGATTGAAGATTGAAGATTGAAGATTGAAGATTGAAGATTGAAGATTGAAGATTGAAGATTGAAGATTGAAGATTGAAGATTGAAGATTGAAGATTGAAGATTGAAGATTGAAGATTGAAGATTGAAGATTGAAGATTGAAGATTGAAGATTGAAGATTGAAGATTGAAGATTGAAGATTGAAGATTGAAGATTGAAGATTGAAGATTGAAGATTGAAGATTGAAGATAGAAGATTGAAGATTGAAGATTGAAGATTGAAGATTGAAGATTGAAGATTGAAGATTGAAGATTGAAGATTGAAGATTGAAGATTGAAGATTGAAGATTGAAGATTGAAGATTGAAGATTGAAGATTGAAGATTGAAGATTGAAGATTGAAGATTGAAGATTGAAGATTGAAGATTGAAGATTGAAGATTGAAGATTGAAGATTGAAGATTGAAGATTGAAGATTGAAGATTGAAGATTGAAGATTGAAGATTGAAGATTGAAGATTGAAGATTGAAGATTGAAGATTGAAGATTGAAGATTGAAGATTGAAGATTGAAGATTGAAGATTGAAGATTGAAGATTGAAGATTGAAGATTGAAGATTGAAGATTGAAGATTGAAGATTGAAGATTGAAGATTGAAGATTGAAGATTGAAGATTGAAGATTGAAGATTGAAGATTGAAGATTGAAGATTGAAGATTGAAGATTGAAGATTGAAGATTGAAGATTGAAGATTGAAGATTGAAGATTGAAGATTGAAGATTGAAGATTGAAGATTGAAGATTGAAGATTGAAGATTGAAGATTGAAGATAGAAGATTAAAGATTAAAGATTGAAGATTAAAGATTGGAGATTAAAAATTGAAGATTGAAGATTGAAGATTGAAGATTGAAGATTGAAGATTGAAGATTGAAGATTGAATATTGAAGATTGAAGATTGAAGATTGAAGATTGAAGATTAAAAATTGAAGATTGAAGATTGAAGATTGAAGATCGAAGATTGAAGATTGAAGATTGAAGATTGAAGATTGAAGATTGAAGATTGAAGATTGAAGATTGAAGATTGAAGATTGAAGATTGAAGATTGAAGATTGAAGATTGAAGATTGAAGATTGAAGATTGAAGATTGAAGATTGAAGATTGAAGATTGAAGATTGAAGATTGAAGATTGAAGATTGAAGATTGAAGATTGAAGATTGAAGATTGAAGATTGAAGATTGAAGATTGAAGATTGAAGATTGAAGATTGAAGATTGAAGATTGAAGATTGAAGATTGAAGATTAAAGATTGAAGATTGAAGATTGAAGATTGAAGATTGAAGATTGAAGATTGAAGATTGAAGATTATAGATTGAAGATTGAAGATTTTTACAATCTTTTCGGAATCCCAGAATTAAGAAACTATTGGTCAGTTTACTTATTATGATTTACTTCGTCTTGATACTGTACTTAACTTTTCAATAACAGGTTTACCATTAAATGTTTGCGGTTTAATGATTTCCAGATTCTTTTTGTTACGTCTTGTAAGGAATTTATCAAATTTTGAATCTTTACAACGAGTTTTGACCTTTTTAATCAATTTTCACGTTGAGTGGTTTATTTCTTTCATTTTCCATTTCTTTCCTTACTTCAGAAATTTGCTGGTCTTTTTAATGTCATAACCTAAAAGGGCACTTTGGTACTGGTTGATGGTTGTGGTTGTTTTGGAGCAGTTACTCTATTGAAATGAGTCTATTTTGGTACATATTCAGGTTCGATTTCTGCTGGTAAACCCTCATTTTCAGTAGATTGAACTTATCGATACTATGATTGATAGAGGCCGTGAAAAATGTAATGGACATTGATTATATGTTACTTCCAGGGCTGCTTGGCAAAGTATACTAGCATATCGGACGGTGATTCTCATACCAACATTGTTTGTATTTTTCCTTATTTTTTTTATGTACCACATCCAATGTTCTATGAACATGTGCCATTGGACAGACTGTCAGAAGCCGATAATGGTGACATAAAGCAATTCTAGGGGATCGAAGAAGTACACAATATGGTCCTACAAAGCTCACATAATATTGCGCTGGTAAAATCGTAGATAGAAAATCATTTTTGACATTGAAATGAATGATAAGTGACGACGAGCAGGATTTTCAACAGTTTGGTTGAGAAGATCATCTAAACAGTACATTGATTATGTAGACCCTTTTAAGAGCATTACGATATTTAAATTATTATAGGAATTCATTATAAATTCTTATTATTTTCGTGTGGCTTATTTCACTTATTAATTGTTTTTATCAAAAATATTGTTATTATTAATATTTTCGATGAATTAATTAAAACAAGTAGTTTAGTTTTTATTATAGTGAAATTATTTTTATTTTTATTATTTATTGTTCATAAATATATTTCGGAAATAAATTTACTGATGATGGAAATTTTATTTCCGAAATATATTTATGAACAATAAATAATAAAAATAAAAATAATTTCACTATAATAAAAACTAAACTACTTGTTTTAATTAATTCATCGAAAATATTAATAATAACAATATTTTTGATAAAAACACATTACGATATATTGAATGATTTAAACTAAGTAATTGATGCTACCAACCACAAGACTTTGGCTTTCTTTAGAATCTTGCGACGGACAGTTTAAAAGATGATCCTTGTTTCAAAACACTTTAAATATGGATGAATTTTGTATTTAATTGTGTTCTAATAAAGTTTAGGTTCATTAGGTTAATTTTTCAATTTAGACTGCCATCTATCATAGAATAGTTAAATCGTTAAAAAATGGCTATCGTTTCTCCTAACCTCAACATTCGAACGATTGATGTTTACATTTTTCAAAATATTTCATGTCAAAACGTTCAGACAAATCCAACTGTTGCACAACAACAAAAACAAAATCAAACCATTTAACAGACTGTAAATTAAAATCTTCCACTGCGTTAGCCAGGTTGACTTGTTTAATTACATTAAAACGTAACAAAGACGAGAGACAAAAAATTTATTTGCATTTTGTTTGTTTAGCTTCCTTGTCACATACTTCCATTGTATAGTACCAGCACTATTATACATGCAATATTTTTAACGGATAAAGCAAAGTATTGTCGTTTTGTTTATGTTGTAAACGAGTTTTCCATTTAATTTTCATAAAAATGGTATGACTATATTGTTATCATATATATGATGTGTGATATCAAATCTCGGCATAATTAAGATTTTTGTTATATTTTTTCTTTGGAATATGTGTTGTACTATATGCTGTTGCCATACATATCTATGTGGCGCTTATGTTACATATACGATACAAAAAAGGCCACGGGGGATACATTCAAGTTTTTCGCTTTGCTGTTGGTGTTGTTACGTTTTATATTCGTTTATTTTGATGGAGGCACATCTCCTTTCAATCAACTTTTAAAAGTTTTGT
Source organism: Tipula confusa (assembly GCA_963556175.1). NCBI lineage: Eukaryota > Metazoa > Arthropoda > Insecta > Diptera > Tipulidae > Tipula > Tipula confusa. The sequence goes on from OY744476.1 coordinate 141,120,633, forward strand.
AAAATATTCAAAGGTGTAAAGAGTGTTAACGCTTTCGAATTATAGACTCACGAAAATGTCTAATTAAATATTTACAATTTTTACAAAAACATTTTGAATTTAACAGTTTGGAGTGTGTAAGTTGCTGAGTATAGTATGATGTTTTTTTTTTTTTGTTTTAATGGGAAAACTCTTACGGCGGTAAAATAACTTCAAGTATAGAAAACATATACTTAAAACTTTATTACTTGGCAGCTTTTGGAGACATAGATGGTACAATATGTTTTGTTATTTCTCTTTTTCGGGATATTGTTATAAGGTTAAATTCTAGATTTTGAAAATTTTCAATTTGTGATATATTTTCACAGTTTTGTTAGGCTAACCATCACACATTTTCTGGATTATAGTAATTTTTAATTTGTTGCATATTTTTGATAGGCGTACGTACCATCAATGATTTAGGCTAACCATTAATTTTCTGGATTTTGGTAATTTTTAATTTGTGCCATATTTTCAAAGTTTTAATAGGGACAGTCATGAATTTTCTGGAATTTGCAAATTTTCAGTTTTCATCATATTTCCACCATCCTTTTCGGTTACTAAACAAATCAATCCGAACTAATTGACAACATACCAGTATTAAAACGCTGAATCTTTTTGGCAAACAATTTTCTAGTTTTTCTTTTTTAACACAATATGTATTTTCATATTGCTCGAAAAACTTCTGCATGAGTAAAAACCTAAAAAGTTTTTATTATTTTTTAAAGTAGATATTGATAAAGGATTTTCCGGTAATGCCCTCCTTTGGATACACACAAGACAGAATTAAATTCGGAAAATGTAGAAAAACAAAAGAACCACACCCTATATATATGAAAATAGAAAAGTTAAGCAATATTATATATTTATATACACTTCGTGTATCATTCCATGCCATTGTTTTTCCCTAAGACATTGTACGGTTATTTTATTGGTATACATACATTGTTTGTATCTTGATGGTGATACTTTCACGTTTTTTTTTGTTGTTGTCGTTGTTCTTATTATTTTAATGGCTATATGCTCTTTATAAAATTGTTACATTAATCAAACATCATGCTAAAAATATCGTTACGTACATTATGAGCAACACTAATAGTATTGTATACTAAGATGGATGATGAAGGATGAAGAATAATTGAACGAAAATTATACAACGGTATGCAACCGTTATAAAGAAAATGGTTTTCATTTTCTGAAAATTTCTTTTTCTGTCCGTAATACTATGTTTTTGATAGCTTGAATAAGATATTGTTTTAAGTCGTGCTTAAGGCCATCTATGTAACGATAGCAGAATCAACTTTACCAAGCATATGTAAAAAAGTTGTTAACACAAGTATTACGATGCATATTTAAGTTTTCGATCATAATATACTGGTGCTCCTAGTATCCTGGTAACAGAAGATTGATGAAATCATCAATTAATTCATCAGGAAATTCCATCTATACCGAATCAATGAACGATTACTAGGGAATTAGTGAAAGATTCTATTATTAATTCCATTATAATGTGGTCACTGAATTCATCAATGGGAGCACCATGATGAATTTCAGAATATTTGTAATAATGAAATTTATTATATAATTCATAAATGATAAAATCAATGAATCCATAATTGATGGATCCTATGAATTCATATGTGATTTCGATTGGAGTTTCATTGTTTTTAAAAATTCTGCTTTATTAGGTAATTCAATTATTTTTTATTTAAATATTTCATTAATACAGTTTTTTATTTCAATTTCTAAACAAACTTATAATTAAATAACCTTTAAATTTTATTTGGCTCGACTTGCTCCTAATTTTGACATTATATCCTAAAGAAATAATTTATTTTAGTGATTTAAAAAATATATATATATTTGTGGTGAAAAATGTACTGGTTTACCTTATTTTTAGTCAAACTGTTAGTTTTATTAAAGCGATTATGTGCTTTTAAATCGAATTCCTTAATTCCTGTCTGTACTCCTTTCGCGTTAGGTCTGGCAAAACTTCTAAATAATTTAAATTAAACATACAAAACCCATTATAATGTGTTTTATGTACAGTCATTACGGGTTATGTTAAATTTTAATTGTAACTTACGAAATAAAATTTCCTTAATTATATTAAGACTTAATAGGGGCCGTTTTTTGAAGCTTCTATCTAAATTAAATTGGAAATAAATATCGTCTTTAGCAACACAGCAAAATATGCCATCAAAACCAATTTTTATTTTTTTAAATTTTAAAAAAGAAACCTGTAAAATGTGTAGATTCATGTGTAGATTCATCTACAACCTTTGCCTCTAAATCGCTCAAAGCAGCCATACTCTCGACGGGTATTAATAGATTTAATTCGTCATATGCTATATCGTCACTTACAATTTTATTAATTTTTCGTTTTATCATTTCACAAGTGCAAAATGTTTTCCTGCTTAATTTGTTGTCCGCTAACTGACGAGATCGCACTTCAATTTCTTTCAAATTCTGCTAACTGAACAGAGAATAATGCATTAATATTTTATTGACTGAAAATTACCTGTTTGAAGAAGCACATACTTCATCTTGCATATTTTTCACGTTGCATCCAATTTTATGAATTTTCTGCTCTAAATTCTTGATACGCTGCAGTATGTCTTTTAAAATTGTAATTTTATCTGACTGAAAATAGATACGAATCAATACTAATCTAGACATAACTAACATTTTTTTTGTTACTTGCCTTTTTTTGTTTTTATCGTTGTAGGTCAATTTTGCCGTAAACGAACGTTTATTTAATAAAGTTGGACTTGTTGGTACCATTATAAACGGCGTTGAAAATATGAACCACTGGCATACACCTTCACTATTTGCAGTATTTATATAACCGTCTATTATTGGAGAAAATGGATGGGCAAGTGATGAGGAATATATCGGACTTTTAAATCAGTCACTTTAAGGCCTATTTTTGTATACAAATAAATGGCAAAGTTAACTAAATAATACATATAATTGGGCAAGGTATTCTGATAATCTGATATAAACTTTGGTAATTCAATAAGCATGTAAGTTAATTTAAATAAAATTATGAATTAATGAGAAACTATATTAATTTTAATGGTCAAAAATGTTGAAGCAATAATGTAAAATAGGTACCAATATTTATTTCCCGCTGTAAGGTAGGCAATAGTATTTATATTCAATGTCCGCCTTTTTTGCTACTTTTATTTCACTTTTTCCCCCACTACAAAGCTAGATTCCTAAAACATCTGACGATTAGACTGGTGCAGTAAAAAAATCGATGATCGTTTCGAATTCATAACCAAAAACTGTTTCTTCTTCATTTTCACATCCAAAACCTACTACTTTTAAAACTATGTTACCTTTTAAAAAGCAATATGAATCAATATCATTTGTAAAATTGACGTTAAACGAAATATGGCTGGAAAAAGACTTTGAATGATCTAACTTTGAAGGTTTATGTAACTTCCTGTAAAGCTGCTGCAATATTCTATTTGGGGATCTTATAAGGAGCTTTAAGTATTGCATACAATTTTCTAACTTATAAGCGTAAAACTATCTAGAGGGGCAAAAACTTCCACAGAGTCACAAAAATGCAATAAACAATGAACATTATGTAACGAGCGACTTGTTGTGCTCGTTCCCCTGTGGTAAATTTATTTATGTGTCCACCCCAGAATTTTTGTTTTGTTGTTTAAATTATTTTAAAATTTATTTTTTTTATGTTGTACATACTCATTTCCCCTACATTAATTATTTTTAAATGAGGTAACGGGAAATGAGTATGTATAAAAAGCAGTGTTTTGTGTTATTCGAGAGAATTTTTTTGGATTAAATAAAAAAAATGTGTTGAGTTGAGGAGAGATGTTTGAGTAAATTTGACGTACAATATGTTGTGTTTTAGTGTTTCTTGAATAAAATTAAATAAAAACAAAAATCTATTTTATATAAATAAATAAATAAATGTGAAACAGTATATAAAGACAAATATTAGTTTTTAATATAAATAAAAAGTTCTTGAAAATTTGTTCAAATTTACAATAAAAAAAAAAAACTAAAATAAAGTCTAGCGACTAGTGAATAGAAGGTTTTTAGTCGTGTGTGTTTGTTCGATGTTACCATGCTGATCGTGCTCTAACAGCAGTTGCTAGTGAATTGGATAGTTTTGATGGTAAAGCAAAAGTTGTTCGCGCTAAATTTCCTGAAAAGTATTTTAAGAAAGCTTAGCGGGACAATTATGGTTTGGGCCGGAATGTCTTGCCGTTCATCGATATTTAAGCGTGAAGAAGAAAGTGCTGCAATAAGACCGTTAGCAAAAGCTGTTACAAAAGTTTGCATAATGTATAAAATTTATTACGTGCACAGTGCCTTCGTAATAACATTCACCGTAACTCTATACGAAAGTTTAAAAATATTGTTTTTTTTGCTGAATTGGAATTATCGTACGTATCGGCCAGCCATGGCACAAGTAAAATCGGAACCAGAACGTGAAATGCAAAATAAAGGTGGTTATGACTTAAACACATTAACACGAGTACAAGCCTGCTGATATTAGGAATTCACCAGCCCTCATCACATCTATAAATTTTCATATTATCGCACACATTCTAATATATAAAATTAATTTTTAAATTTTAGGAAAAACAAAAGCATGCAAATTTAAAATTGTTATACTCGTCAACACTCTTTAAACAAGGAATACCATTTTTTTTACACATTTCGTAATTTAATTTAAGTTTTTATTTATTTATTTTATAAATGTCTCGACAATAACTGTGATGTGATGGTTGCAAGTCTGGTTGCGTGCCGACTTGTTCAAGTGAACCCCGCTTTCCCATCTTTTATAATCCCCGCGGTTATTCAAGCTTCCATTATGCCTTGCACACCCCACCCCTATCTGCTCCTGAGCTCTAGCCGGCTACTACACCGCAGCAAGGCCTCTAATGGAAGAATTCTGTTAACGCCATCGGGGTGCGGATCTCAATGATGTCGTTTTAATGACATCAATTGGGACTCGCACCTTGATCCGTTACAATTATATGTTATACTTTCATCCCCAAATATTATCGAATAATATTTTACGAAATCATTCAAAAGCTTTCGTGCACTAGAAAAATTATTAGAATACGAAACCACAAAAGAAAATGATAATAGACATCTTCATGGACAGTGTCTTTTAACACAACCAAGCCGATGTATACTAAGAAATGTCTGTACTCAGTGGCTTTCCAAGAGGGCAAGTTTTTCAAAGTTCTGCAATTTCTGGAAAATTCAGAAGGAACACAATTTGTGAGCTTTTGCAGTCTTTGGTTAATTTCAAAATATTGCACTTTAGAAAATTTTTATTTTTTGCGTAAACACTTAACTTGTTTTTCGTAATCCCCAAATCAATAAAATGCATTGGGTCCAGCGTTGCCATATCGCCAGTTTTTCCTCTAAATCACATTTTTTTTGCCAAATAGGACACTTTTCCAGTTTTTTTGCTAAAATTATAGTTTTTTGAATTGTATAAGTTTTTTTATTTATTTTACTTGTTGTTGTTTTGAGCTTTATTTTTTTCGAAAATGATAAAGGAATTCCATACAGAAATACAATTATTTGTCTGTTGGGCAATTTTGAAGACGCGGGAGTCTGTTAATACGGCCTTTAAAACCATAATTTATTTTTAATTGTATCTGTTAAGTTAAAACAAATTTTTGTTTATTCGTCCAAGCAGACGATAAATTTGTACATTAAACATCAAAATGGACAATGTTTATAAAACTGATAAGTAATTAAATATTTATATGTAAAAAATAATAATTAGTTAATAATTATTGCATTTGTGTATTTCGTGTAATTATAAAGATACAAATAGTAGTAAAAATGTTGGCAGTTTTTTTTTTTTTTTTTGTAAACCTCATATAAACAGTTTTTATGTTAAAAAAAAAGGATTTTCTTGCTCAATTTATAGTTTTTCGGGAAAAATTATATGGCAACATTGATTGGGTCTAAAGGATATTGTGAAATCATGCCGACCCCTATAGTCTCCAATGTAGTTTTGTATTCAAAAAGGAAATCTGGTGGTGGAATTTGTCAAGCCTTTCTCTAAAATTATCATCTGTCCGTTTTTTAAATGTCTCCTCGGATCGAAAAACAATGTTTTTATTTAAATAAAAACCGATTTGCTCACATTTAAGACAGCTGTTTTCACCTGTGTGACACTGTGATCCAACTAGAAATGTCATAGCAGGTGCATCACATGTAAACTCACGTATTTTGAAGTTCTTTATTATTTGTTTATGTCCCACTTTAACGCCAGTTTCAGAAAGTTTTTTTATAAAAATATGATACAAAAAACAGTGTTGCATTTTAATAACGGTAATGTATAGAAAAATCACGAATGAAACAAAATATATGCTTTCGCTGTTTACTGATTATCGTCATGAACAATATAATGATATCATCATTACACTCATCATATGTTTCCTTATATTTATTCTACATAAATGCAGTCAAAAAAATATTGATGAGAGTAAGAAGAGTGAGGGTGTGCCGCGCTAATCACAGTGCTGTAGTACTACTGTTTGCTATATTTTTGTTTGTGTTTTATAAATTATATAGCTAGCTGACCCAATAGACGTTGTCCTGCACAAATTGTTTGTGATCGTTTTGTGAATTTGTGAAAAGCTATTAAACATTTTTTGAAATGAACTTACCTTGTATATGAACTATGGACAATTAATGTAAATCGGGCAACCGCCTTCTTTTTCTTTTATTAGATTGTATGTATTGATTGTTTTATTGGCGATAAACCATCATGTCATAGAACATTATATTTAACCAATAAACTACGTGTTTAACATAGGCTCTCCACCTGCCATTACCATCAAGTTATACCATTGATATTATAACAGTTTGCTAGTGGAGACGCGCAATTAACATAACATTACCATATGTCTACCATCAAGTTATACCATAATGGTATAACTTGATGGTAGAGTTATGGTATACCATATTATGACATTTCTTTAATTTCAAAATGGCGTCATTCTGATTTTACATTGAAAAGTTAAAACTTTGTCTTGTGTGATTAAATATTGTAAAATGAAAAACGAAGAGATTTTAAAATTAATTAATTTATATAAAAACCATGAATGCCTTTGGAATATTAATTCCAAATTATTCAGAAGGACAGACATTAAAAACAATGCATACAGAAAAATAGCGGCCGAAATGTTAATAGAGGAAGAAATTATAAAAAAAAAAATTAAAAATCTTCGTACCGCGTACACGTCAGAAAAAAAAATTCTTAGTTCAAAAAAATCTGGAATAGGCCTAGACGAAATTCGTGAAAGCTCGTTATTTTATTTTGAGGAGATGGCATTTCTTGATCCCTGCATTGTTTATAGAAAAGGTCAACACAACTTAAATGTAAGTTAAATATTCATGTATAATACATTATATATATATATATATATATATATATATATATATATATATATATATATATATATATATATATATATATATATATATATACATATATATATATATATATATATATATATATATATATATATATATATATATATATATATATATATATATATACATATATATATATATATATATATATATATATATATATATATATATATATATATATTATATATATATATATATATATATATATATATATATATATATATATATATATATAATTATATATATATATATATATATATATATATATATATATATATATATATATTATACATGGTTCAACATTAAAAAAAAATATTTTTAGATTGAAAGTGATCCAGAAAACTTCGTGGGTGTATTAAGCTCGACAAGTACATCTAATGATTTCAGTACGTCAGATGAGACTTACTACGAAGTTGAAAATGAAAGAGAAATAAATGCGCCACCACCAAAGAAAAGGAAACAATCTACTCAAAGTTCATCAACTGTGAATTTTGATGATGCGCTGAATAAGTTCATAGATTTCACTGTAAATTCTGGACCAAAACTGGACCAATTTGAAGTATTTGCACAATCTATAGCTACACAGTTACGTCAAATACCAGAGATCAACGCCATCCAATTTATGGGATCTATTCACCAACAACTGACGGAGCTAAGAATACGGCTATTGAACACTTCAGTTGCTGTTACATCTCCAACTTGCCCGTTACCCAATTATTCACCATCTTCATCATCCTCAGGAGTTTTTAATCAACAATTACCAGGAAACAAACCACTAACTCCTTTTAAAACAATAAAATTAATCCGAACTAGTACACCTATGACACCTCCGCCTACAAATTTAATATATACTGCTTTGAATAATGCAGATATCGACGAAAGTGCAATCTTTTAAATTAAGTTATTTCTTACCTGTTTTTTATTTATTACAATAAATAAAATACTTTAAATTATTAATTTTACTGACTGGAATTATTTTATTTACTTGACTGAATTATTTGATTTTATTTTATTTTAACTCGTGATTTTTTATAAATATAATTTACATTGAAATAAAACAATTTTATACAATTTTTAAAAATTGGTTTCTATTTTCTAAAATTAATTAATTGTTTTGAACTGCCCATCTATCGCTCCATCTGACATTAAATACTTAACAATATTTTCTCGTGTGGATGTAGCCATTTTACTACATTCCACGTATTGAATGCTGATGGGATCAACATAATTATTGATTTGTACAACCTCGTGTTCTTGAATGACATGACAAGCTTCTTTTGTCAATAGATTATGTAGTGCACAAGCCGCCTTTACTATTCGCCAAGGAAGTTTCTATTGGCCTATGAAATATTCGGAATCGTGCAACTAATCTTCCAAATGCGCACTCCACGATCATCCTTGCTCGACATAGCCTATAGTTGTATATTTTTTGTGGAACGGATAAGGCAATATTTCTATTAAAAGGTTTTAACAGATTCCGAGACAATGAGAATGCGTCATCGCCGATTTAAAAAAATGACGTATCTGTTTCTTGCCCCGGTAATTTTGTAGGCAACGGTATATCTAAACCGCCACTCGTTAATGCCTCATAGAATGGACTTTCCTTGTAGATCGTGCTGTCATTGATCCTACCGTTTGACCCAACATCAATAAATAAAAATTTTCCATGGGCATCCACAATGGCAAATAAAATTATACTGAAGTGTCCTTTGTAACAGTAAAAATTCGAGCCAGAATTAGGTGGAGCTTTAATACGAATATGCTTCCCATCAACAGCACCCAAAGTATGTGGAAATTGCCACATTTTATTAAAATCTTCGGCTACCTTACACCATTCTTCTTTTTTGCGTGGAACCTAATAACATTTTATAAAAATTAATTAAATATTTTGTTGCACGAAATTTATAAATTGTTGTTTACCTTGGGCTCGAGAGTATTCCATATAGCTTCAAGAACTTGTGGAACAAATCTGGAAATCGTTTTGTACGACACTCTTGATATATACTCCAGAGAACGGTAACTATCACCACATGCAATAAATCGCAGCGTTACAGCTAGGCGAACTCTGGCTGATATAGCATCACGAAACACAGTGTTTTGTTTTTTTATTACAGGTTCCACCTATAAATTAGAATTAAAAAAATTATTAACACAAAGTTTTCCACGTAAATTTACATAAAAATTTAGTTTATTTATAATGTAATTCAGTCAACTTACCAACGCCAAAACTTCTTCGAACTGGGAAACATGCATTCGCGTAAAGTTTTTAAAATTATCACCATTACCTCAATCTAAATCTTTTAGTAGATGCATTTCCACATCATGTTCACGCCTTTTAACTAAAAACGAATTAACCCAAAAATTAGGTGTTCTTCGTTTTCTCTTTTTTTCTATTTCAGCCTGTTGTAGATTTTTGAGCTCTTTTAACAATTTTAAACCAAGTGCAATTCTAACATTTCGAATATCATGCGACGATAACATTTTATAACATTAATTTTTAAGGTGACACTTGTTCTATATTCTATAAACGAATGATATCTAAATGTCAGATTTATGGTACATTGACCACACTAGACGCCATCTTTAATAATTTAGTCTTATGGTATGGTAATGGTAATGGTATGATTTATATCAGGTGGAGACGTAGGGTAAGTGTATAAAGGTGTTTATTATTAGTGTATGTGGAGGTTAATATTTTATTGAGCACATTAACCCCATCATTTGGTCTTCCGAGCCGAATATTCGAAACTAACCGGCAACATCATTATCATGAGCTTCAAACTAATAATAATCACATCGGCTCAGGTAGCCGCCATTAAGGAAGTTTGTGTGAGAAAATGTACACCCGTCCATGGAAATTTATCATTATCACCAGCACAAAAGTTTAAGTACCTTAAGGGCCTTTTAAAAAATAGTGCTTACAATCGAAGAAGCCATTTACGAGTGAACGATGCCATTTATATTGAGGCCATCCAGTGATTAACTAAACGTTTTGACAAAAAGAAACCTATCGTCAAGGCTCACATCAAAACGTTTTTGGAATAAGCAAAGGTTACTAGGGCAACTGTGGTACAAATTACGGATTTCCATGATAATTTGGACGAAGTGGTAAGAGGTTTAAAGGCTCTAGACAAGGATGCAGAAGCACGGGCTTATCTTAATGGCAATGGAGCGATTAGATGACGAAACGAGAAAGGCATGGCGATACAAAACCGCCGATGAGGATTTTCCGACATTGCACGGTTTCCTTAATTTTTTATTGCATCGTTTCGATGCATTAACCGAGGTCAAATCAACCATAAAAAACCAGATAATAAATTGAATCAAGTTACTAAGACCTTCTATTTTGAATCAATACCCACACGTTTTAAATTCATGTAATTACCTGACCGTAGAAAGTATCTAAAGCAAAACCAAAGATGCTTCTGATTCTGATGCTGATGACGGACGGAGCAACGAACAACCAGTCAAATCTAATTGAAACCGCATAAAGAAATGAATCTAAAGCATCAACCAGCAACACCTACATTTCGATCACGGAAGAAACCTGCACCTCAGTTGTGACCAATTTTACGAATGGTGTTAATGAAAACGCCAAATTGCTAACCAACACAAGTGAAGGATTTATAATAACTAGATCATTTATTAAAGAATCGTATGTAAATAAATTGAACCTAAGCAAGTCAAATGCGAGAATTTTCGTAAGTGGTATCGATGGAACCAATGCAGGCTCTTCCAAAGGATTGACACGGCTCGTGATACGATCGATAGTCAATCGTGAACTCACATACCAGATTGCAGCATTGATTGTTCCAAAGCTTACCTCGCAGTTACCAACACACTCAGCAGATGTTGAGTTACTACAAACAAATATGAAATTCGTCTAACCGATCCTAAATTTAATGTACCGGGTCCAATCGGTTTACTAATAGGCAGATTATTTCTTCGAATTTTTAGAAGAAGGCAAGATACCGTTAAGCAATCCAACCCTAATGGCACAAAATACGAAACAGCCGGTGGAGTCTTTTCGCCCTCAATGAAATTAACTGAAAGGGTCTACCTTACAGAACACCTAAAAACTGATATTGACAAAATTCTAAGATTATTTTGGGAGACTGAAGAGATACCATCCACGATACATCATACACCAGAAGATACTCAATTCATCAATCACTATGCATCCACCGTTTCATTAAACGGAACTGAGAGGGTATAGTAGTTGACTTGGCATTTGGAAGAACTCCGCCTTTACTCCGGATTACCGACGATTGGGCCATATGATTGTAATACCACAAAACAAAATAGCAATCCCTGAATATTGCTCATTTTATTTGCCGCATCATGGGGTTTTTAAAAAATAAGATACTTCAAAGTTGTCTTCAATGGCTCGCAGAAAACATCAACAGGACAATCGCTGAACGATGAGTTACTAGGTGGTCCAACAGTACAACAAGGGTTATTTGAGATTTTACTGCTATACAGAAAACACCAATTCATATTTAGCGCCGACATTGCGAAAATGTATCGGCAGGTGATGATTCGTTCGGAAAATAGAGATTACCAGCGTATACTGTGGTGATAATCACCTGATCACCAATTACGGCAATATCGATTGATAACCGTAACTATGGAAAATCCTCCGCACCCTTTTGGGCCACGAACTCTCTAAACTATATTGCCGACCAGTACCAGTATACATATCCCATCACGGCTGAAATATTAAAATTAGATGTATATGTTGCGAATGTACTCACAGGCTTGAGCTCGTTATCCGAAACTTTACAACTTCAAGACGAATTATCCAAGAGAACGATTTACAGGTCGCTGAAAGAGAATTTGCAACCAATGGGGCATTAATATCATGGCTGGGGGTGTGCTACCAACCTTCTCGAGATGTGTTTAAATTTAACGTGCACTTGCCACAACTCATCGCAATTACGAAGCGCGATCTATTATCCGAATCTTCAAGGATCTCCAATTATGATAACGATCAAGATATTATTTCAAACATTATGGTCTGAGAAACTCGGATGGGATGAAGAATTGGATACAACTGCGCAAGGACTTTGGGTCAATTGAGGATTTAGAGGTCAACAGGTGGTTACATACAATTAATGATACATTTGAAATACATGGATTTGCGGATGCATTCAAGGATGCAAACGCTGCCTTTTTATACTCTCGTGTAACCACAGCGCCTCGAGAAGCTCAAATTAACATAATCGCCGCAAAATCAAAGGTGGCACCCATAAAGACTGTATCTGTTCCCAAATTAGAGCTTTGCGCTGCCACATTACTAATAAAATTGATGGAAAAGGTTACAACCGCACTAAATTGTGAAACTAAACCTTAACAATTCTTTTACCTGAAGCATCAATAGTGTTGGATTGGTTTTCCAAACCACCCAAATTATGGCCGACCTACATTGCCAATCGAACATGATTAATATTGTCGTACTCCAACCGGGACCAATGGCACTATGTTCAAATCTAAGAGAACCCAGCTGATAAAGTCACCCGAGGAGTATCGCCAAGTGATCCCAAATATGATATTCTGTGGTGGAAAGGTCTTCCATGGTTATCAGACGATCCACTTATCATTCCAGATGCAGAGTTGGAAGTTTCGAGCGATTTTCAAGTAGAACTACAGGTTTATTTAGTTCTGAATGATAGTGAGTTCCAGCAACAGCTGGACGAGATGATGCTTAGAGTTTCCAGTTATACCATGGTATTGAGAATTATAGGTCAAACGACAATTGCATAATGTAAAACGTTCAACTGTATCCAAAGTAATTGGAAATATTCCTGTGGATGAATTTAAGAATGCTGAAACTGTTGTTATGAGACATATACAAATATATTTATTTCTCTTTGAAGCTAAGATAGATCGCTCGAATAGTCAATCGTGATTCCTAAAACTGTTGGCAAGGCACGAAAAACCTTATTTTGAAAATTTTCAATTTACTAAAATTTACTGGAGATAAAGTCTCTAGTATTTCAGGAAGAACTGGAAGTTTGCCAACATATTCACAAGTTGTTTGGTAAATGTGTGTGCAAAATCATCTCCAAGTAAATGCATTCGCATGCTAGACAGTATAGTTTTATTCACTTATCTCGAGAGAGCCGTATTCTTCAGTCATGCGTTCAGCACAACTGCTGAACTGATAAACTGTGTTTATCTTGCAATGACGAGCAAAGTATGACGTAAATCTTAAGAGCAGTTTAAGAACCAAATGCAAGATGTACGCTTCATCAACAAGCATTGCTGAAATCCTCAGAGATGTCACAGTCATAGCAATCTCATGCTTCATTCAAATTTTGATGAGTATCAATTTTTATTGTGCCTCCTGGTGCATCGAGGAAAACCAGTCCACCATTTCCACTTCATTCAGGCTAACATTTTATGACAAACACATATTCTAAAGTGGTATCAGTGCTTCATTGAAAATATCTTCCGAATACTGTTGTGTTTTTCCCATAAATGTTTCGGATCAGAAGGCACACGAGGTTATCAAAACTATGGCGAACAGATTTCATATTTAGTGAGCGTGACGTGTTTCTGATGCTTCTGTTAATGAGAGTTATCCCAATCTTGGTCATTTCCAATCAAAGCAAGTATGAAACATACTTGTCTGTATGTCTGAAACGAAGTTGGTCGTTTGACCATGTATCAGCAAAATTTCGTCGTTGATTAATCCAAAGTGGAATAGTGCTAGACGTCATGATACAGCAATATTTTTACGAATACGTCAATGGCACACAATTGGAAATAAACGGTAATTGTTGTGTTTCGTGGATCAGCCGCTCTTAGTCGAAACCAAGAATTCTCCAAAAAGATTTATATAACGTCCCATTCGAAATTGGTCGAATTCATTGACGGGTGAATAAGTATTCGCCAGTTCGGAAATGGCCATATAACTGTATAGCACAAATCATTGGCTATCAATTTCGAAATCGCCGTTATTGTGTTAATAGTTTTGGTTTTTATCTGTACAGCGGATAATCATCTCAACCAGTTTGTGTTTCTCGGAACATCTAACGTGGTTACTTTTTGGTGTATTTTCCATGTATTTCATGCATGGCGAATGTAGGTTGTGTAATCCACATGGTACATGAATCTTTCTCTGAATCGGGTAGCTCAGCAGTAGCTATACTGTCAATTTGAGTTGGAACAATTTTTTCAACAAACCAAATTAAGATATATGGGCAAGCAGAGTAGACCTATTTTGTGTCATAATTCAATCTAATACATCCAGCAGAGAGTTTTTTCTTATGTGTGGTTCTTACTGAAGAGATCCTTAAAACCTTCCTTTTTTTTGATAACTCTTACTGTAAGATTATGTCGATGGCATTTTTGCTGGCATGGCAGAAGTAATTTGCGGATATATATCAGAGCAATCCGTGAATATTCATGCATGTGTTTTGGACTTCCAGTAAACGAAGCCGGTAAAATATCCATTTGTCCTATATTAGCAACTGTTCCATCATTTGTAATTTCATCTCCATCATTTGTAATTTCAAATTATTATATTCTTCATCTCGAAGCGTCGATTGATTGTAACGAATGTAATTTAGTCGGTCACTTTCAAATTTATAGTACATATCAACGATGATTTATTAGAAAGTTAGACGACACTTCAAGATGAGCTTAGAATGTTGCAGTACCTGTGACAGGACGAGCCTGATTGAATTCGGGACGATATCCATGTTTATTCGGTGTGTTTCAGCAACACGTCGCTTGGGTTGATCTCCTCTGCTGATAACAATATCTTTCCAAGTAATCTTTATTTCGACTACAGCTTCTTCTTTAGTGGCCGTTGGATCATTAGAGCGTCTTTCATGCTCATTCAAGGGGAGTTTTATCTTCCCTGAGAATGACTTTCATGTTATCTGCTCTTACATTATCTAATGCGGGTTTGAAATCTAGAATCAAACAAATGTTCTCATAGAAATATTAGAAATAATGCTAGTAATTTAGCCATAATTTTCCGAATTGTTGCTACCCTAAATACGCATTGTCTATCAATCTTTTCCTCCACATTGTCCATTAAATATATTTGCCAAAACTGTGGATTTTCTTCGAGTACTGGAAGAAGTGATCCAATCTAATAATACAATTGCCCTTTGACTAGAGATCTTCTAAGGAGTTTACGGCTTTTAGTTTTCATTTTGTTGTCATTTTTAAGTTTAGTAAATTCAAAAGGTCCAAAACAGAGCTTTCACTTTTGTTTTAAACGATTGACCAAGGCCGCCATATTTTGAAAGATGCTCTGCTAAATTTTTTACGTGATCTCTCACAAATTTTAATAGTTGAGGATTTCCCAGCTAAACTATTGTCCCACTCATTATGCAAACTATTATCCACATCGTATAATGTCTCCGGTAAAATCCGTCTCTAGCTCTAATGATGTTTGTTAATTTAAATAACAAATCTCATGACCTAATTCGATACCACCTAAATGTTGATAAAGTTTAACTATTCCCGGGATCTTTAATCCTTTATTATTTACAAACAATCATACTCTATTTAATGTCATCTCATTAAACCAATTTAAAAATAATAAAATCTCAACAAAAAAATCCTAAATTCTATTAAAACGTTTAAACATCAACAAGAAAAACAAAAAAATAAAACAATCAAATTAAAGTTTCATGTTTATGTCACTTCTCCTTAAACAAAAAAACAAAACAAAAAAAGTTGTAATCTTGACATTTATATAGAAGAACAAAAAACTATCATCTCACAGTAAAAAAAAACAACATAATAACATTTTCAATAATTCAACAGCATCATTATCATCATTAATTCGACGACTATAAATTAATGTATGTTTAAATGATTCAACCCAAACAACATAAATATAAAAACAAAACAACATCAACATTTTTTTTTTGTTTGTTTGGTTGGATGGTTGGTTGCTACAAAAAATTAAAAAGGATAATCACTCCCTACACAATCTTCACAATAATCATAATAATAAAATTCAGCAGCAGTGTAACAACCATAATAATAACAATAATAATAATAATAACAACAACAACAACAACACATGAGAAAAAAATGAAAATTTTCCAAATGTTCTAACGAGGAAAAACATAAGCACAAAAACAAATGAAAATTTATATTTGTTTTATAAACGAGAATTGCGGAGAAAAAGAGAACGAGCTAGGAAAATAAATTTTCCTTAAAACAAAAAAGTAAAGCAGAACTGAAAATTACTTTAATTTAAAAGTTTTGCTTTTGTTCGATTATGCTCAGTGTGTGTGTATGTGTGTGTGTGTAGAACTTTTTGTCACTTAACGAAAAGTTTAAATTTTTTTGGTTCGTTTGTTTCGCAAAAAAAAGCTTTTGTTTCGTTGTAAACATTTTTTAATGATCTTTTTGTATTATTCATAGTATTATACAATTTCCCGTTATATAGAGACTTTTGTATAAAAAAGCAATACAGTTTGAAAATATATCTGTCAGCAACATGCTTTAGTCAAATTACTATCAAATGTTGATTTAGCTGTGTATGTTATTTGTCTCTCTAATTTGGCGTTTGTTTTTCGCGATTCTTGGAAATTGTACTCAAAATAATCTTCTGCAGGTCTGCTTACAGATTAAATGTTATAATTTTCTACTTAACTAGTAACGGAACCTGCAAAATTTTTAAACTGCGAAGGTCTAACAATTTTTATTTTTGGTCTGTGATATTCTTGAATAATTCACCAATTGTTCTGACTTGGCCTTAAGAATTTAGTTAAAATTTTATCCAAAATAGATTTTCAGCGTTATTTTGAAGAGTATCGCAAAAGATGGTTACACCAGGAAAACAAGGAATCCGATTTGTAAGTGCAAAAAATTGGACAAGTTGTTTGGGTAGTTTTTCATTTAGGTAGCTAGACGATTTTCATGAATGATTGTCAAAGATTTGCATGGTTATAAAGAGAAATAAGTGGTCTACCTTCATAAAAATGGTGCTATGTTTCGAACTTATCATTTTCCTTTTCTTCCATCAAGTTTCGCATAAAATTTAAAGTTTTATCAAGCAATAACAACTATCGTATGATAAATATCTTAGGATCTCAACACATACTGGCAAAATAGCCATTTAGTAGATGTGTCTACCAGGCTGAACTATTTAACTCTATTGGGGTTGTACTGCATTTATTTCCTTCCATGATTTGCCAGGCTCTTCCTCTTCTGCTAGCACAGTTCTTCTCCAAGAATTGGTGGTCTCCCGAGTTTTTTGCCTTGCGCTCTAAGCCAATGAATTCCTTGTCGGTTTTCTGATTTTGGTACTATCTCACTGGCTGATTGCTTCGTGTTTTAGAGCAGTTTAACGTTTGATACTGTGTTTGGCTAGAAGCGTTTCAATATTTATCGAAGACTCTTATTTGCGAATACCTGCGCAGTCGCTCTTTATCTTACTCTTGAGTGACAGACTCGAGGTGAGTACATAGTTCTCCTTTATAAATAAATCAAACAAATTTGTATCTTACATAATAGGAGTTTCTTGACGACTGGTATCATTCAATTAAGATCTTGTAAAATTGTTTCAGTATGTGTCTGTGCTTCCTAAAAACTCGTGGCCTGTTTTGGACAACATATCGGCACAGCTAATATTGGAGAAAATTACTCCTGATTTTTGTTTCTTTGAGGCTGATCCTGGCCAAATATTACGAAAAAACTATTCAAGTCTCCGAATGATGCTGTTCCAATTTAATTTTCTTCTTGTCAATATAATTCTCAACTGTTCCTTGCATTGTATTAATATTTAGATTCCTTAGGACAGCAGGATTACGCACGTAAGTACTAAGGATATTGACAAGACACTGCGCAATATTTCATATTGAAACCTTTACAATAAATCCAAATTGGACGACGGTGTAGATCGCCACATTTGAATATCATACAGCCAAATCGGTATGATAATGGTTTTGTAAAGAAGAATTTTGTGCTCTAAGATAAGATTTGAGTTTCTTCCTATCAACCGCACGATAAGTTTCAATTATCGACAAATGTCGAAATCTTTACTTATCATGTAGGCCGGTCATAAGTGTAAATAAAATATAACAGTAGATCTAATGCGCTACCTTGAGGTACCCCGGCTTGTATTAACACATATCTCACTTTTAGCACCATTATGTTCGATTTTAGAATACATGGTTTCTAAATAGCTCTCCAGAATCACATGACCAGCTCTAGGCAACATTTTTTTAATTTTAAAGATGAGTCCCTTGTGCTAAACCTTCTTAAAATCCTGGGCCATATCTAATATTACAGTTGACCCAAACAGCTAGTAGTTTGTATGAGAATGGAGTTTGTGGGCCAAATAATCAGCTGACAAAGATTTCCCGAATATGCAGAATTTGTTTGGTTTTCTATTACTTCGAGGAGATGCACTAGACTGCAACTGAATTTCAAATAAGCGTGAATCTATACTTCTTCTACAAAACTAACAGCAGTCAAAACGCACGTAGAAATACAAAGCATTTAATGTTCCATTTAATTTACCAATGCCAGCAACCTTTACTGAAATGGAAGTGGTCAAATGACACAAAGCAATTAGAAACGAGAGACGGTGTGTTAATTGCTTGAGTAATATGCAGTTTGTCGTCAAATGCCTCTCCAAACGGTAATGTACTATAGATGCAAGGGGAAACATCACAATTTTGTACACTCAGAGGAGTGTCAAAGCTATCAGACAAGAAAGATGATTCAGCAAAGTATATTCAGAAAGCGTCTTCTCTATTCGGGAGCACTGGTACTCTACATATATTACCTACATGTATAGTAGAAATATTTTCCGTTTCAGGTCAAACAATTCGATACTTTGCATTACTAGATTCAAGTTTATTCTCAGTTCAGGTTTACTTAACCTTGCCTTTAACTTTTTGGGTTGCCACGTCATAATCAAATGAATGGTTATTTAGGGTCTAGTGGCAAATAGAAGCAGGCATCACCAAAGGAATATTTTACCTTGTCATTAAACCTCCCTCCAGACCTAATTTATCGTTTAAGGCATTAGTTCTAAACAGATAACGAAACTGCCAAACATAAATATTCAAGATTACTAGTTTAACAAATTCGGGTACTTAGCCAACCCAAAAATTCTACTGAGCAAACGAAGTTGATGTACACATTAGGGTCGATTTGTTTTTTGTATTATTATTGGTTGGCGATCTAAGCATCATCATAATTGTCTGGCTCTACAAAACACGATATTTGGATGAGTGGTGGCGCAGGATCCATTAATTCTATCCAAACCAAAACTGATGACGCCAAGTGGTATGGTACCTGTAATAAACGAGTTTGGGAGCTAGAGCAAATACATAATGGTGTGCCCATCTTGAAACTAGAGGAAAAATTATGTGAGCAAAAGTTCAAAACTATTTACCAAAGATGTGACGACAGGAGGTGCCAAGCTAGTTAGACTATCATTCAAAATCGAAACCACAAAATTAGCTAGTTAAGGGGTATTAAAAGGGGTTAAGGGGTATTAAAAGGCGGTTGAGTCGAGATAACGAGTATCATCAGCGATATACAAAAATTATGAATAAATTCCTTAGCATGGGTCATAAGGTAGAAGTTCTAAATACTACGATAACGAATGATCGATAGTGTTAGTTCTGGCGTATTGCTTAATGATTGTTTAACATTAGTTCATACAGTGCAAGATTTACACTTTATGCAATAATCCTGCGCTTTTGCAGGGTCAGTATATACAATACTACGGAAGATACATACAGATTCCGAGATGTGCTACCAGAAACTCCAAAGTTCACAAAAAGAGGCATATTATCCAAAGCAGAGAAATTATTGGATCCATTGGACTAAATCGCCCTGATCATCAAAACTTATTCAACAACTTTAGATATTGCATTTGAATTGTGACGAT
Source organism: Tipula confusa (assembly GCA_963556175.1). Lineage (NCBI taxonomy): Eukaryota > Metazoa > Arthropoda > Insecta > Diptera > Tipulidae > Tipula > Tipula confusa. The sequence continues at coordinate 141,140,983 of OY744476.1, forward strand.
CTCCTACTTCCACATTAAAAGCATGTGAATGGGAGCAAAAAAATGTCGGAAAACATTTTTTTTCCAACAGCAGAAGATTGGCGAAGGCCAAGGTAATTCAAATCCAACAGCAAAGCCTTCTAAGATTGGAGTTTTGCGGTGCAGTATTATTGGGCAAATGAATGGACATGGTAAAAAAAGAAACAAATACAAAACGTTCACAAAACCCAACGAAAAATAGCATAATGCTCAAGATTCATTCCAGTTTCGAGAATGTAACGGACATGTGGAAGAAGATCTATATTCATAAATAGAAATGACCGAGCAATTGGCGCAGTGGTTAAAGCTGCGGTGTTTGGGACGGGAGGTCCCGGGTTCGAATCCCAAAGGAGAAGGGTTGTAAAAGGGATTTTTCATTACCTGATTTCGATTGGTGATGACGATGAACACAACTATGACCTCCTGTTGGAGTGCAGAATCCATGGGCCGAACCATCGTCCATGTCAGTGCAGGTCGGCTGGAGCAATGCAATGTGCAGATGGATTTAAAATCGAACCTGTATTCGTGCGTCCTCAGTTTGGCTGGTGACGGCGTAAGGTAGGACGTTAAAAATTAACTGCGAAAGAGTTGGGAGAGCTTCGGCCCCAGAACAGATTGCAGAGTTCAGAAACAAAAAAAAATAAAAAATAAAAAAATAAAAATAGAAATGAAGTATTTGAAGCACTGTTCTACACCTGAAATTAATACCAAAAGAATGTTTTTAGACAAGAGATTCAAAGTACCACAATCCAAACCACTTAGACTAACAAGCAACCTAAAATCATTAAGCCCCTTTAATAGATAAGTTTGGAGTTCTGTGAGTCGGCGGAAGGCTTCAAGCCGTAATATTAATCTTTCATTTCATACGAAGCGTGTTATTATCAGCAAACTCCTCAATTACAGCGTTAATTATAAAAACATTCCATTTACACCACAAACATGCTGGACCATTGTTACTACTTGGCATACCACGACAGCAATATTGGATACCAAGCGCTAAAAAATTTATTCGAAAAATAATACACCGTTGTGTGTGGACCCAACTTTTAAACAGCCTGCCAAGCTTTCGTTCAGAACTGATTCGAACATTCTAGAAAGTTGGTGTTGACTTTGCAGGACCATTTTCCATTCACTTAGTCAAAAGAACGGAAAATCAGACATACAAAGGATACATTTGTCTATTTGTATGCCTTAGTACAACAGCCGTTTACATAGAACTCATGAGCGAACTCAACAATGATGCGGCCTTAAACGTATTGTCGCGCGTTGCGGATGATGTCAAGATATGTACAGCAATAACGGAACTAACTTTGTTGGCGAAAATAACCAACATAACAAATACTCCCTAGATTGTATCGAAAATTCTAATGAAATTTCCCTTTTCTTTTCTAAAACCGAAATTAATTGGCTTTTCATTCCACCAAACAAACCACATTTCAGTGCGGTATTTGGGAGTCGACCATTAAACCTACGAAATTTTATTTATGCCGAGTCATTGTAGATACCTCTGACAAAGTAAGAAATAATCACACTATTGGCCGAAATTGAAAGTATATTTAATTCACGACCACTATACCGGACAGGACCGGCGAAGAGATAAACGCTCTTACACCATTGCATTTTCTGACTACGCGCGCTTCTACAAAATTCTGAGAACACAATATTAGCCAACTCAAACTATCACATTTATCACGTTGACAAACGGTGCACTACATGAACAATAGTATAAATACTCATGGTACTACCATGGTATGTTAGTCCATTGACGTACTAGATATCGCTACTGGTATCGTTTTAAAATAATCAAAATATTTGTACATGTAAATCGCCTAAATGTCATATATTTATTCTATATTTATCGATCTTCTATCGACCCGACATCTGGAACATAAATGAGTAACTGTTTATTCTTATGATATGCATGAACCAACACTTTTGGCACAGACAAAATAATATATAATTATATAATATATTATATAATAATTATATAATATATAATCTATATTAATTTTTTCTGTGCTTTTGAAAACGTTGGTAATTAGAATATATCACGTCACTACAACACAAATTAAAATGGTTCAATCAAACAACAGTATTGAATAAACATTGACATTGTTCTAATGGACTAGATTGTTCAATCCCGTCGAGGAAATAAAAAATAATATTTTGACTAGGCCATTACGCATGAAGTAAATAAAATATTGGAACAAAATCATTGTTAAGGATCGACGCAGTAATAATTTGTACATTATATGTCCGCACACGCTCTTGTATTTAGCAAATACTCTTCTTCCCCATTTTCAAAGTCTAAAATTGTAAATTCGTACAAAGAAGATTTAAGAAGATTTTCGTATAATCTCTAGCGATAATAAAAAAATAATAGAATATAAAAAAAGTTGTTTAGGCGGACAGCTTTTAACAACGGCAAAAACAACAACAACAAAAAGATCAGACATTTTAAGCCAATATGATTTATGTATTTTTTAACTTCTATATGCGGCACTATGAGTAATATTTTGCCAGCTACATTTTTAGGATGGTTCGATGGAAACGAAATTCATCAGAACTTTATAATTTTTTTTTTTGTTGGTTTTTAAATATTCACTGGTTGGCAACAACAAATTGCGAATTCACGGAAAATACCAAAATTGTTAAATTTTTTTGTTGTTGTGTGCTTGATTTACAGGAATTCTAAAAAGTTTTGAAATTATCTTACAAAATCCAAACAAAATAAAATGTAAAGGACTACACATATTTTGGAAGGTATACATTTCGGGAAAGTTTTAAAGCTTGTGAAAAGTTCAAAATAATATTTCATTTTTCTAAATATTTTTGTATTTTAGTTTTTTGTAAATACTTTCAAGATTTGTTGATAGTGGAATGATTTGATTGCGGCATAATTGTATTTATTTATTTATATATATATATATATATATATATATATATATATATATATATATATATATATATATATATATATATATATATATATATATATATATATACAGCGATTCCATACGAAACCGATCACGAGTTGTCATGACCCCTTTAGATTTTGTTGAAACTTTTCAAAAATGTTCTCTATGTTTAAAAAACATGAAAAATGATTTTTGTTTTTTTTTGCAGCACTGTACTTTTTGACAGTGGCGCAAGGCGTTTTACGTTTTTCTTGATTTTTCTTGAAAATGCTAATTTTTGAAGTCCTCTTTCTCAAAAACCACTAAACCGATTTGAATGTTTTATATTTCAAATGAAAGGAAATGAATGGATCTTATAAATAACGGAACAATTACAATTTTTAAAAAATTGTTTATTAAAGAAAAATGTGTTTTTTTTTTTAAATGTCATTTCCCGTTATTTTCGACCCCAACGAGTTATCAATTTTTTATTTTTTTTCAAAGCTTACTCATTTATCAAACAAATAAAAAAAGTAGTCCTATTTTTCATTTTTAAAATATGATTTTTTGAATATTTTAGGATCTGAATATTTTAAACCAAAAATCAAAAAAATCTATCAATTTTTTTCTTTGGTAATTTTTCTTGAAATGCTCACTAACTTACACTTTTGGCAATGCAATAAAACCCTAAATTGGTTGCAAAAAATTCTATTTGGTGATTTATATGAGTAAATCAAGTGGTGATAATGAAGAAGGACCCTTTGGTTCACAAGATATTAGTTTGGATCGAGAATGTTCACCTGCTTCTTCTGTAAGATAATCAAATGGGCAGCAATACATTCATCAGGATATTTCAACGATACTTTAAAATCAATGCACAGTTCTCCTTTAGTACATAAGAAAATGATAAGTGAAAATTATAAACAACAAAAATTTCAAGAAGTGTCAGTGGAAATTTCTGATGAAAAGTATATGATTTTAACATCGGTACCAAAAATCTGGCATTTTCAGAAAATTCAAGATGAGTTTGGTGTGTCTTAATGTATGGCAAATAGAGCAAAACAGATTCAAAAAGAAAAAGGTATCATGTCAACACCGAACACCAAAGTGGGATCAAAAAATAGCATTGTTGGTGCAGACATTTTATGAAGATGACATTTTATCATAAGGAGTTATTAAACTCCTTTATCATAAGGAGTTATCTTTGTAATTTGAAGGAAGCTCGTCAAATATTTTAAAAAAACCTATCCAAATACAAAAATTGGATTTTCTAGTTTTGCTGCTCTTCGTCCAGGGCACTGCATATTAGCGAACTCTAGCGGCACAAATACTATTTGCGTCTGCATATATCATCAAAATATTAAACTTATGTTTTAAAATCAAATCTATGAACCTTTTATCATACGAAGTGCGAATTTATCAAGATCTTATTTCGCAGATTATTAGCGCTACTCCAAGCACATTATGATATTTAAACGAATGTCCAATCTGCCCGGGAATCGATAATTTTCTTAAGGATCTATCTGCAAAATTACTACAAAATTGTAAAGATGAAATAACATTCATGCAGTGGCAGAAGGTAGATCGATGCACCATAGAAACAGTAACCGTATCATCATTGGCTTTCACAGATAAACTGAGTGGACAACTACACAACAAAGTACCACATTCGTTTATTGCAAAACAACAAACAGATTATCTGAAAAATAGAAAATTAAATGCAGCAACTGATGAATGTATACTGATGATGTATGTCACTTTTCTGAAACTATTCATTTGTAGTTCAGGATGCGGTTCAAGGATTTCATTGGTCTAATGCTCAATGGGCAATACATCCATTTGCCTTGTATTATAAAAACGAGGAAACCGCTCATACGATGGAAAACAATAGTAGTTTGGAATTCACAAGCTTGATAGCTATATCTGAGGCCACAAAACTTTATCATGTAGCTGTGAGATTGTTTATTTCTGACCTAGTTAATTTTATAAAGGAAAAATTACGGCGCGTTACGAAAATTTGCTTTTTTCCGATGGATCTGGGGCTCAATACAAAAACAAAATTATCAAAGAAAAAATTTGATAGATTTTTTTGATTTTTGGTTTAAAATATTCAGATCCTAAAATATTCAAAAAATCATATTTTAAAAATAAAAAATAGGACTACTTTTTTTATTTTTTTATTTGTTTGATAAATGAGTAAGCTTTGAAAAAAAATAAAAAATTGATAACTCGTTGGGGTCGAAAATAACGGGAAATGACATTAAAAAAAAACACATTTTTTCGATAATAAACAATTTTTTAAAAATTGTAACTGTACCGTTATTTATAAGATCCATTAATTTCCTTTTGAAATATAAAACATTAAAATCGGTTAAGTGGTTTTTGAAAAAGAGGACTTCAAAAATTAGCATTTTCAAGAAAAATCAAGAAAAACGTAAAACGCCGTGAGCCACTGTCAAAAAGTACAGTGCCGCAAAAAAAAATCATTTTTCATGTTTTTTAAACATAGAGAACATTTTTGAAAAGTTTCATCAAAATCTAAAGGGGTCAGGACAACTCGTGATCGGTTTCGCATGGAATCGCTGTATATATATATATATATATATACAGCTTGGCACTAGAACAAAAATTTTGAGGTACAGTCATTTAAACTCAAAATTGTATATCCTTCCGTACCGAAACTTATCTGTTTCCGGACTTTTCGAAATATAAAACTTTTGAGACCTATGAAAATAGTATCTTTTATTGATATTTTAATTTTTAGTTAGACTATGCCAATTAAAATTTTACCTAAAATTAAAACTTGGTGAATTCGACACTGTAATAAAGTAAAATAAGTAAATAATAAAATTTAGAAATTCCGTCTTTTGGGCGGGGTTGTTCGGTGATTCATATATAAAGGGGTAATTAAGCCATATGTCAAACACAGTAGGCCCATTAAAATCAGTCATTTTCCTTTATTTAATTTTCGTAATAAAATTAGAGACCATATACAGGTGATATATACAGCTATATTTATTATAAGAATACCACACAAGAGTAAAACATATGTAGAGGAACAAATTCGGAGGGTATCTTCAATTTTGAGTAATGCAATTCAAATTCCAAATCCAAGCATTCCAAGGTTCTCTGGCATCAGTTTTATTAAAAACGAATTGGATTCCTGGATTTCCAATTTAAAAGAATCATTCAAAAAGGAAACAAAGCAAAATCAAAGGATGTACTTGCTAACCACATTGCCAGCTAGTTGGAGTCAAAATCGTATAGAAGAAGAATTTGGAGTAAGCAGATACACAAACAGGCAAGTGAAACAGCTAGTTGCTACCAAAGGACATTATAGTTACCCAGATCCTATTAAGGGTAAACTATTATCAGACGATGTAAAAGGTAGAGTTTTATAATATTATTAAGACAACAAAGTAACCCGAATATTACCGGGCATAAAAGATACAGTGAGCATTCGTGAAGACGCAATAAAAGTTAAAAAAACTAAGAGGTTGATGTTGCTGAACCTAAAGGAAGCATTCCATAAATACAAACAACAAAATGAAAAAAATCGTGTCGACTGTTTAAAATTATTATTGCTGCTTAAATATATGTTCTGTTTGCCATACAAAGCTTGATGATTTCATAGCGGAGATCCAACAAAAATTGGGCGAACAAGGTACAGAGTAAATAAGATGCCATATGTGGACACAACAAGATCGGTGCAGCCTCGAAGAAATTATAAAGTCAACGGAAGAATTTCTTGAAATTCTAAGATGATTGCTAGTTAAATTGAAGTTTTACTGCTAAGCGACAATCTGAGTATCTCCGAGAAAGAAATGAAAACACTTGCCAGGGAGAATACGTTATTACTTGCGATTTTGCCGAAAACTATTCATAACTTGTATTCTTAATTGTTAAATATTTGTTGTATTGTTTGCAAAAATGGCACTAACAAAATTTAAAGAAAATTTGAGTAGGAAGAAATATAAAATATTGATTTCAAAGGCCAGTATTTCAAAGTTTTTGTTCTAGTACTAAGCTAAATTTTTTCACAGAATAAAGTTTCGTTATTTACAAGTGATTTAACGGTAATTTAGAAAATTTATAAAAATCGCTTTTTTTTGTTATGGAGGTAACAAGAAATACGAATCGACACATTGGGATATGTGTTGTCTAACTTGCAAACGTAACTCCTCCCAGGAGTGAAGAAAGAATGTCCTCGTTCTTTGGTTTAATTCCATCTTTCTTCAACGCATCCGTAGACTGTGTGTGTAGTTTGTTGCTTGGTTTCTCCAACGAAAGGTCACTCGAATGTTTTATAGTTACTGTTGGTGCACGTCGGGCGATGCCAATATAGATGATTAATATTATAAAGTACGTGGATATTATAGATATTCCTCTTGACAATATCCAGAACAAAGTTTGATGGGTATCCCGCTTTAGGTATACATGTTCCAATTGTTTTATATTCTCGATTTTATCATGGTGTATTACATCTATGTTAAGGTTTGCTGTTAATTTGCGTGTTGCTTGTACATTGTGTAGCGCTCCTTGTATTACTTGCAGTTCGTTTCTTATGTCATACGAATTAAATGTTTTGTTGTTTGAATGTTATTCAAATCAAATATAAATTTAAAACTAGCCTGGAATGATAAGAAATTTTTTTTTTTTTTATTTTTATGCCGTTTTATATTTCTGTTTGTACAGAATGTCTTGCACTTGGCATTTTGGATTTTAATCTCAATTCCCCTAGGTTGAGCTTTCGTCTTTAATCGGCGTGAAGCCGGTGGCAGAATGCACGGTGTTGTTGTAAAGTGCAACTGACAAATCGATGGCAAGTATTTGAATTGGCTGCTTTGTTTTTGTTCGTATTACAACCTTCAATTATAGTAGCATGGGTTTTTTCGACCTGTCTGTTGGACTCTGACGATGATGCATACTCTAATCTGATATTAAGGTTATTTAGAAAATTTCTAATATGTGAAGATTGGAATGTGGTTTCATGATCGCATACGATACTGTTCGTTATTCCAAAAAGGATAAAATATTTATTGAGGACATTAGTTACATCAGTTATATTTTTAGTTTCCATTCCCATTGATGGTTGGAAAAAGAATCTATTATTGACAAAAAATCATTACGGTTTATACTAAAAAAGTCTATATGTAACTTCTCTAACGGCTTTCTTGTGACTGGCCATGGGAATATTTTAATGTTGTAAGGCTTGCGGTCATATTTATGCATATTGCAGATATAACATGGGCTAATGGGTGTTTAAATCATGCTTCCTATTCGTGGGAAGAAAGCTCGCCTTAGTTGACTCCCGATTTCGTTAGTGCCTCTATGGGCTCTTTGGTGTTTATGAATTATGGTACGACTCTGTCTGTCCTCATTTGTGATGTCACCAATCATTTTTTGCTTGTTATTATAATATTCCTTTAAAGAGTTGGTAATATGATTTGTTTCACACTTTTTTTTAGAAATAATTATTCTTTTAAAATTGGGGAGGATATCCTCCGAGATGACCACATCTATGTTTTCAATTTTAAAAATTATTTGATTTCTATAGTAATTAATTGGATTTTCAGAGAAATGTTTGTAGCGGTCATCCAACGTATTTGCCAAATGAATTGTTTCGATGTCATCTGAGGGTTGTGTGTAATTTATTAGAGCTTGGCCAGATCCACGTGTAGTGTTTCTTTCTGTGAACTCGGGTACATTTATTTCTTTTGCAGAGTTTATTGTTGACATCCTGCTTAAAGCATCTGCCACCACATTTGTTTTACCTTCTCTGAAAACTACGTCGTAATCGTAGTTTTCCAGTTCTAACCTCCATTGTAGGATCTTAGAAATTGTTTTCTATAGATTTGATAAAAGTAAGAGGTTTATGATCGGTTACTAGCGTGAACTTGCTACCGTACAGATAAGGTTGAAATTTCTTCACCGCCCATATTATGGCTAATCCTTCTTTCTCATTTATGGCATATTTGACTTCTGTTGAATTCAGTGTTCTTGATTGGTTTTTCTATATTGTTCTGTTTTTGAGATAAAACTGCTCTTAGAGCGAAATTTGAAGCGTCTGTTGTTTAGATGAATGGCATGTTAAAGTATGGAGATGTCAGAATTTCGTTTGTTGCTATCGTGTTCTTTAACTTTTCGAATGCCTTTATATATTCTGGATCTGCTAAATTCAGTGTGATATCCTTTTTTAAATATTTGGTCATGTTTTTAGCAATTTTAGAGTAGTCTTTTATAAATCGGCGATAATATCCGGAAAGTCCTAAGAATTGCTTTATTTCCTTCTCATTTTTGGGTAAAGACCAATCTAGGATTTTTTAAATTTTATCTTTATTATGTTTTACTCCTTCTTTGGTAATGATAAGGCCCAAGAATTCCGTTTCTCTCTTTTCATAAATTCACACTTATCAAGTCGTATTTTAAGATTAAATTCCGAGTCGTTTGAAAAACGTATATAGATTGTTTAAGAGGCATATTAGATGTTCACGTACTATAATAATATCATCTATAGATAAACATGACAGATTGTGCCAATCAATCCTTGTAACACATGGTTCATGGTACGTTGAAACGGGCTGGGCCGTTTTTCAAGCCAAATAGCATTGTACGGAATTCAAAATGATTTGTATCTGTCGAAAAGGCAGTTTTTGCTTTCGGATTTTCGTCCATCTGTATCTGGTGAAACCCTGATTTTAGATCTAACGTAGTGAATTACGTTGACTTTCCTAAAAGGTCTAAAAATTTCTTAGGCATGGGGTTTTTATTATCGATGGTTTTCTCATTAGCTTGCGTATCCTTTAGGCATCAGTTATCTTAGGAACTACCAAATTGATGCGGCATAATTAGGGCTGCTTTAGTGTCGAATAATACCGTTATTTAACATATCTTGGACTTGTGAATATGTTGTTAATTAATTTCAAGAAAAGTTGTATTTATACAATACTATATTTCACCTGATCTGCATCTTTATCCAGATGTTTGAAATCTTTCAGTATACTGACAAATGATTGTATCAAATTAAAAATATAAAAATCATTAATACAGTTTTGATTTGGCTTGATCCAGCTGGTTGCTTAAATCAAGTTTGAGAATAGGTAGAATCGGTAGAATCAGAGAGCCATTGGTAATAGTTCAAAGAGTCAGATTGCCTCTTCTACATTTGCTCCAATTTCTAGAATTATTCTGTCATCTGCAAAAGAAACTATTGCTGAATTGCTTGTACTGAGCAAGTCACTTGTATCATACTATAAAAACACATAGTATTACCATGATATGTTAGTCCATTTACGTGCTAGATGTCGCTACTGGTATCGTTTTAAAATAATCAAAATATTTTTATATGTATAATTGCCTAAATATCATATATTTATTCTAAACGTTGCCGTTATTCTATCGACCCGACATCTGGAACATCAATGGGTAAACTATTTTTTTCTTATGATGGTAGTACTATATGTATTTATATTATGCTTGTATTGAGTAAATACAATAGTTGACCTGGGTTGCTACCTTTACCGCAAAAATATCGGTTAGTAATACTTTCAGAATTTGAAAATATTCTTTCATTAGGTCCAATTTATATTCCAACAAAGGGTGACATATTCTTATATTCTTAGATGTTTGTGATTCTGTGAGCTCGTTCAATGGAAAAGTCATTTTCACGAAATCCAAATTGATGAGGCGGTTTTCCATTTTTGGATATATGATATTATGATTGGCTTAATCCTTATAGTTTCGTTTCTAAACCATAATTATTTTAGATATTTTCCATTCCTTTTTTATTTTTTAGAAGTGTTTTTACTATTTCAACGGTTATTAAATTATAGCCTGGTCTTATTTTGTACTTAGGTTTTGTTTAATTTTGTTTTTCAACTCCCAAAGTGTTATACAGATCATTTTCCTCTATGATACTCCATATACTTGGGTAATATTTTCTTCGTCTGATTGCCTGACGTGTAGTTGAAATTTCTCTTCAAAGTAAGATGTAAAAAGTTCCACTTTCTGTTTAAGTTTTGTTACCCAAATTTTTCCGTTATTTTTAATTGATCTTTTGGTTTATTTAGTGCTTTTGTAGCTTTCTGTAGAGAATACTCGATAATTTTACCGCCAGTAAAAGTACGTCGATATCGACTAACCGATTTATTTATTAGTTTTTGAAAAGGACTTTCGGGGTTTTTAATTTTGACCCCCAGCAAGTAATTTTGCTTTAAAGTTACCTCAAATTATAAAATTAACTTAAATAATTGACAGATCAACTTCCATGGTCTAATTTAGAGAGTCACGCAAAATTAAGCACTGCTTGAACGTATCCCATAATTTAAAAAAAATAATCGTGTTCCATATGTGAATATATACGTGAAGCGATAAATTCTATATCCATACATTAACATACTTAAGAGTATTAATATTCTTAATATTTAAATACTCACATATCGTATGCCTACCTACATACGAGCGAGCATACATAGTATTTCCCTTATGTATCATGCAATATTATATTACAAGACGCGCCTGTATACCTTGTACAACATGTCGTGAATTTTTTTTGCACAGCCTCTCTTGATACCAAATAACTTATATTACTATAAGGGAAATCGTGAACATTTCCATAGTAAATGCTAACGACAACATGATTTCGTTCAATTTTGTTTCGGATAAAAATTCTAGATGGCATACCAAACGTTTTTAACGAGAACAATAGATGGCACGTCAACCAATTTTTTTATTTTTTATTTTTTCATAAAATTTCATAACAGCTGTCATTAATGGTACTATTGTTGTTATTTCAAAGTGTAGCGTCTCACGTCTGTGAAGTGAATAATAATAATTTGTTTTGTGAATTAAAAGTGTTGTATATTTTGTTTTATAAAAACCTTTCATAAATTATAAAATAACATAAATAAATAAGTTATTTTAAAATAACATAAATATAAAGTGCTTGTTTTATCAAAATGCCGCTGAAGTGTTTTAATTGTTCAGCGAAGATTGGTTTGCATTCGTAAGTAGTAATTGATGCGAAAGATAGCTAAAACATAATTATTCATCACTTTAGATGCTAATTAACACAATATAAATATGTTGTTTGTTTTAAATTTATTAAAATGTAAAGTTTAACCTATAAAAAAGTGATTTTATACCACCAAGCAATTGGACTATTCGAATTAGTAGCTAATTTTAGATAAATTTTGCATATATTTTCGGTTAAAGGTTTTATTTTTACAATTTATATTGCCTCAAGCGTATACTGAATAAAAGAGCTGATTGTACCCTTTTAATTTATAGCGCACCATCATCTGAAGATTACAGGAAAATTTGGCGAGATATTGTTCCAAATGTCAAAGCTAATGAATTGGATTATCCTTCATTTAAACTTTGTTCCAAACATTTCGAGGAAAAATATTTAACCACTGGTAATCATCTTACAAGAAATGCGGTACCTTCGAAATTTGTTTTGGACAATGACATGTGGTAAGTTAAACCAACATTTCTTTTTAATGTAATTATGTTAAAGCTTGTAATAATAAAATTGTTATATTTGCGCCTAGGTATACTATTGAATATGATGAGGATGCGACATTAAATGTTCCTACTGAAATAATTAACTATAAAAAGCCAGAATGTAATAAAATTTCATGTAATGATAACACAACAAACTTAGAAAACGAACCACCAAATTACCCTTCAACGTCAGCCATGAATACGCCACCGAATTATCCTTCAACGTCAATCACGACGTCACCACCAATCAAAAAAGCAAAAAGTGGAAATATTCTACCAACAACACCGCAATCAAGTGATGCCATTAGCCGTCAGTTCAGATATACTGGAGACATTGATGCATCTTACAATTACACACCACGTACTTCAAAGCGAGCTATATCCAAATTGAAAGAGGAAATTGGGAAAACTCGAAAATTAAACAAGGCTCTTGTCACAAAATGTAATCGTTATCAAAAAAAGGTACAAGATTTCGAAAATTTCATGAAGAGGTTAGAGAAAGAAGGGATTATTAGTGGAGGATCGCGTGATACATTAAATGTAAGAAAATTATTTTAATTAAGCGCTTTACCCACAGGAAATCAAAAAGAAAAATTGGATGAAAAATACTTAATACGGTTTTAATTTTTAGTTTTCTTACGGGCAAAGCACTTTAAAATCAAACATTTATTTATTTGATATATTATTGTATATATTTATATACATATATACAATATATTGTATATATTCAAGTATATTAAATATATATTTGATTGTATATACCTTATGTTATTTGCTATATTAATTGTCAATACTAAAATATTTATAATTATTTTTTTAATTTATTAGGACATAAGCCAAGAACAATCATTTATTTATGAATTAAAATCCGGTGTAAAATTTGGCAAATATACACCGAAGTTGCGTCAGTTTGCGATGACCATGTCATTTTTTTCAACTGCTGGTTATGAGCATCTTCGGCAATTTTTTATTAAAAGTATCAAACTACCACATATAAGGACCATAAGACAATGGTACCAGAACTCAACAGGCAGTCCTGGTATTACAATACAAGCCGTGGAACATTTGCGGCAAAAAATCCAAACAGAGAATAAAGATATCTATTTCTCCATAATGATGGACGAAATGTCAATCAAAAAATGTATTGATTGGGACAATAAAAATAAGGAGTTTGTGGGGTTTGTTAATTATGGCGCAGGGTGTTTGGATGATAATGTAGATGATGAACAAACACAGGCATCTAATGTGTTAGTGTTCTTCATTTGTGCTATAAATTTAAAATTTAAAATACCTATTGCATATTTTTTTATTAATTCCTTAAATGCAGCAGACCGAGCACATATAATAAAATTTGTCATATCCCACTTACGCGAGGAGTGTAATGCGAACATTATAACGTTAACATTTGACGGGCTTAAGGCAAATTTTAGTATGGTCAAATTGTTAGGAGCCGAATTACCACAAAAGCCTTATTTTTATGTCGAACCTAGTGATCAAAAAATTTTTATTTATTTGGATAATTGTCACATGATTAAACTTATACGTAATCATTTCAAATTAAAACGTACATTTTATACAAAAAATGACGATAAAATTGAATGGCATTACATTGAAAAACTAAATAATATTCAAACTGAAAGCGGACTTGCACTTGCACCAAGAATTAATGCCACACATATAAAGTTTGAAAATTCTATAATGCGGGTAAAATATGCAGTGCAAGTGTTTAGTCGCAGTGTAGCAAACGCATTAGAATATTTAAGCCAAACCGATCCAATATTTAAGGATTGTATGCCTACTGTTAAATTTTTACTAATTATTAATGATTGTTTTGATATTTTTAATAGTAATAGTTTAATGGCAAAATATTATTTTAAACGACCTCTCTCTAAATCGACACACGAAACTTTTTTTAAAAATTTAGAATATTTAAAACAAACTATCAATGAATTAAAATATGTTAACAAATATCATCAAAAATTAAATGTAATACAAAGTAATTTCAATACAGGATTTTTAGGTTTTTTAATAAATTCCGAAAGTCTAAAAATTATGTACAATGAATTAATTGTAAATGATAAATTAGATTATTTGTTAACATATAAGTTTAGCCAGGATCACTTAGAGTTGTTTTTTGGGTTGATTCGTTATCGAACTGGCCGAAACGACAATCCAACATGCAAACAATTTATAGCATCCTATAAACGGCTAGTTGTTAATAAATCTATAGAAGCGCAAGGTACGGGTAATGTTTCCTTGCCAGAAATATTAACTATTTCATCCAGCCGAAAGACAAATCAATTAAATTTAAATGATGATGTTGTATTAGATTTAATTGAAGTCGAGCTGGATGAATACTCGTGTGATATAATAACGTATTTAGCTGGGTATATTGAAGCCAAACAATTGCCTAAATTTTTAAAATGTAAGGAATGTCTCCAAATTTTAAATAAAAGTGCACGGTTGGAGCTAAATCTAGGTTTATTTAATTTAAAAAAATGGGGTAAATTAATGACCCCATCATTAAATACATACAAAATTTTAGTCGAATGTGAGAAAATTTTTAAAAGTAGTGTTAATATTAATGTAAAATTAGAATATAGTAAGTTAGTTTTACGATCAATACAAAATATTAGTTTAATCGATTTAATTTTTATAGATAATAGCAATCACTTATACTCTAGATTTAATATTAATGATATAGAAAATCATTTTTACGTGTTAATTAAAACTATCATAAATATATATTATAAAATAAGATTTTTTCATTTTGCAAAACAAGAGAATTTAAAAAAAATTGGTGTAAGAAAAAAATTAACGAAGTTAATTCATTTTAATGAAATGAAATAATTAAAAAAAAATAAAATTTGGTTTTATTTATTTATTATTGTATATAAATATAAGCCCATGTACTCCAATCCCGATTATAAAATTTAAAATTTTTTTTTTAGATTTAAAATTTTTGTTTCGTTAATAATTCGTTCAATATAAAAAACTGTAGATAAAAAAATGTAAACATTTCGTTCAACTACTCTAGTGCCATCTACTATTTTTATCCCAACTAATATCATGTTGGCACATAAAATCGACGCGATTTCCCTTATAGTAATATAAGTTATTTGCTTGATACATATTATAATTGAGAAAATTACCTGGTACATTTTTGACAATAGATATTGTTGTATGGTAACACTTTTTCTATGAACATATAGCAACAGACGTATATAAAAGAAAAACAAAAGAAAAAAGAACGTGTGTTGTTATTAATGTGTTACAATGGATTCTTAAAAAAAATGTTTTCCATAATCTTCATAATTTTATATTTATGTTGTTCAATTTACTTATTTAAATAAGAAAACGTACAAAATTACTCGTATACAGAGTGAATCACCTTAACGTTTTAAGAACGGTACTAAATATAAGTGTAGACGTGATAAAGGTATTAAAGGTTATTTCAAGGTTATTTTATATTTTACAATGTTTAGTAGTTCTAGAATTGCAGGCCTTTAGAAAATCAGACCCTAAAGGTAATTATCAATATTAAACCAACGTATATCCTTCGCTTACCTTGTCATCATAAATATTGCCTAATATATTAATTTTAAATTATGGTTGTTGTGTATACAAAAAGATGTTCCTTCAAGCCCGATTACAGAGAACTATGATGGAATTAAATGGTAGAACTTAATCGGTTTATTTCATTCCATGAGAATATTTTTAGGGACTCAACTATGTTATACTTATAGCTTAGATCAAATTTTTTTTTGTTTTTAAGTTTAATTTTGAAGTTTAATTTTAATTAAACTTCAATTACAAAACATTAATAATTCTTAATTTTAATTTAAATTTAATTTTAATTTTTACACGTCGTAACAAAAGCAACCAAACCAAATCTATAAGCTGGCAAAGAAGAAAACTGAAATCCCATTATAAAAAACTCTAGGGAAAAATCCTAAGATAAAAAATCTTAGTATAAAAATCCACGGTAATCAAAATCACGTGATTGAAAATTCTAAGATTAAATATCCTGGGCCAAAAAAATCTCGGGATAAAAAATTGTAAGATTAGAAATCCTGAGATAAAATATCCTAGCATAAAAATCCCGGGATAAAAATTCGTTTGTTAAAATTACCGAATAAAAATTACGGGATAAAAATCTTAGGACAAAAAACCTGGAATAAAAAATCATAATGAAAACCATTCCGGGATAAAAAATCCTAGTATTAAATGTCCCAGGGTAAATCGGTGGACCAAAAACCCGAGATTAAATTGGTGGGAAAAAATCAACTATTAAAAATTAAAAAAAAAATTTAGAATAAAAAATCCCGAGATAAAAAACCCTGGCATAAAAAACCCTGGGATAAAAATCCAAGATAAAAAATTCCCACTTAAAAATCCAGGGATAAAAATTCATAGTGCAAAAAATCCTAGAATAATTACCCATGGGCATCAAATTCCCGGGGTTAAAAATTCTACTGCAGGTAGAAAAATCTTGGGATAAAAAATCTCGGGGTAAAAATAACAATTCCGTATAATAATTCTGGAATAAACAATCTTAGGATAAAAATCCTTTATTAAAAATCTCCGGATAAAAAAACACGGGGTATAAAATCCTTAGATAAAAAACCTGAAATAAATCGTAGTATAAATAATCCCAGGAAAAAAAATTCTAGTATAAATATTCCCAGGGTAAATCCTGGGACCAAAATCCTGAGATAAAATCATTGGGAAAAAAATTACAAGTTAAAAATTTGTTAAAAAATATTCTAGGATAAAAAATCCTGGCATTAAAATCCTCTGTTAAAAATCCCCGGATAAAAAACGTGGGATAACAAAACCTGGGATACAAAACCTGAAATAAAAAACCCTAGGATAAACAAACCCGGGATAAAAATCCTAGTATAGAAAGTCCCAGGGTAAATCTTGGGACCAACTATCCCGAGATAAAATCGTTGGGAAAAATTTCACGATATAAAAATCTAATAAAAACTATAGCATAAAAAATACCTACATAAAAATCCTATTTTAAAAATCCCTGTATAAAAAAAGAGATATAGAATCTAACGATAAAATTCTTAAAAAAATTCTAGGGTTAAAAATTCCTAAGTAAAAAATCGTGGCATAAAAATCCTGGGATATAAATCCCGAGATAAAAACGCAGGATAAAAAATTCCTGGTTAAAAATCCTGGGATAAAAATGCACAGGGTAAAAATACCTAGGATAAAAAATCCTAGTATAATTATCCATGGGAATCAAAATCCCTCTTGAAGAATGAAAAATCCTGGGATAAAAACCCCAGTGTAATGAAATCTCAAAAATCATAGGATAAAAATCCTTTGCTAAAAATAAAAAACACGGGATAAAAATCTTAGGATAAAAAACCTGAAATAAAAAATCCTAGGATAAAAATCCTAGTATAAAAAGTCACAGGGTTTATCCTGGCACCAAAAATCCCGAGTTAAAATCCTGGGGAAAAAATTTCACGTTCAAAAATTCTAAAAAAAAATTCTATGATTAAAAATCCCTGGATAAAAAATCCTGGCATAAAAATTCCTAGGATGAAAATCCCCGGATAAAAAACACGGGAAAACCAATCCTAGGATACAAAATCTGAAATAAAAAATCATAGGATAAACAAACCGGGGACATAAAATCCTAGTACAGTAAGTCCCAGGGTAAACCTTGGGACCAAATATCCCAAGATAAAATCATTGGGGAAAAAATTGCACGATAAAAAATTCTAAAGAAAAATTCTAGGATAAGAAATCCCCAGATAAAAAATCCTATTTTAAAAATCCCAGCAAAAAACACGGGATATAGAATACAACGATAAAAATCTTAAATAAAAAATCCTAGGATAAACAATCCCGGGATGAAAAACCCTAGTGCAAAAAGTTCCAAAGTAAATCCTGGGACCAAAAATCGCGAGATAAAATCGTTGGGAAAAAAATTGCACGATAAAAAATTCTAAAGAAAAATTCTAGGATAAAAAATCCCCAGATAAAAAATCCTATTTTAAAAATCCCCGCATAAAACACGGGATATAGAATACAACTATAAAAATCTTAAATAAAAAATCCTAGGATAAACAATCCAGGGATAAAAAACCCTAGTGCAAAAAGTTCAAAAGTAAATCCTGGGACCAAAAATCTCGAGATAAAATCGTTGGGAAAAAAATTCCAATATAAAAAATTACTAAAAAAATTCTAGGATAAAAAATCCCTAAATAAAATATCCTGGCTTAAAAATCCTGAGATAAAAATATAAATCCCGAGATAACAACCCAGGATAAAAAATTCTCGGTTTAAAATCCCGGGATAATAATTCATAAAGTAAAAATTCCTAAGATAAAAAATCCTAGTATAATTATCCATGGGAATCAAAATCCTTCTTCTAGAATGAAAAATCCTGGGATAAAAACCCCAGTGTAATGAAATCTCAAAAATCATAGGATAAAAGTCCTTTGGTAAAATTAAAAAACACGGGATAAAAATCTTAGGATAAAAAACCTGAAATAAAAAAATTTAGAATGAACAATCCTAGGATAAAAAATCCTAGCATAAAAATCCCCAGAGTTTATCCTGGCACCAAAAATCTCGAGTTAAAATCTTTGAGAAAAAATTCCACGATAAAAAATTTTTAAAAAATTTCTAGGATAACAAATCCCTGGATAAAAAATCCTGGCATAAAAAATCCTAGCATAAAAATCCCGAGATAAAAACCCAAGATAAACAATTCTTGCTTAAAAATCCCGTGATAAAAATTTCTAGGATAAAAATACCTAGGGAAAAAACCTTTAGAAAAAATTGTAAGATAAAAAATACCAGGATAAAAATTACCAGGATAAAAAATACTGGAATAAAAAATCCTGGGGTAAATTTCCTGAGATAAAACACCAAGATAAACAATTCATTGGTAAAAAGTTCTAAGATCAAAAAATCTCGTGATAAAAATCCGGTGATAAAAATCCTTGAATAGAAAATTCCTAGGACACAAAATCAATCAGCCAATCATAAATAAATAACATCAGAGTTATATGCGTTTATATCCAAAATATAAATCACCGTACTGATGATGCAAATGTTCTATGGGAGGTATTAAAAACTTCGATTGTCAGTGCTCATTCGGTTGGATTGAGTTATGTTTTAGCAAAAAATTCACTAATTTTGTGTTGAGCATATTTAAAAAAAAACAAGACGATTTATTTGTATCTTCTGATCGAGACACACTTACTATTTAATATTTTAACTATATCACACAGTAAAATAAATTGGGCAATAATCAGCAACTTAGTCGTTCATAACCATTTAGCCGATATTATTATTTTAACGATAGAAGATCCAATATCTAATAAATGTTTAATAAATGAGCTTATGCAAGCTTGAATAAATCTTTTAAGATATTGAGCAACTTTGACATTTTATATCATTAAATAATAAGTTTAACATTTAAGTTGCTTTTGAAAAAACCAAATTTCTTTTTTATTTATTTTTATTACGTTATAAGAATAGCTGCATTGTCTACGTTACGTCATAGAATAAAAATATAAATTGAGCAATATTGAGCAATCGAGCTACTCATCACAATTTAATTGCCATTTTTATTATTATTTAAGCCCTATAGGGCTTAATATCCTAAAATATTAAGCATTGTAAATTTAACAATTGAGTTTTGTGTGTATTAAATCTATTAATATATTGAGCAATTTTAAAAACTTTATTAGTTGATAACTTACTTTTTATCATAATGAGTTGACAGTTTCACTACTATTAAAAGAGTAAAACACTATGATGAAGAAACGAAACACTATAAAACTAAACTACACTGTTGTATGTGTTAATAAATTTTTTGCTAAGTTTAGCGAGCATACAAATCTTAATTAACTATTTTTGTGTTGTACTTAAAAAATGAAATACAGATTAGAGAAGTCCTTAAAATATTTTTGTTACAATATCCAAAATATATTTCTTTACAGATTAAATTAGCCGTATTATTTCCATTTGATAGATACTAAATTGAGCAACAGTGAGTATGTGTCGTTATCGTTAAATAACATCAATCAAAGACTATCCTATTATAATAAAACATAGTAAATCTAATTAATGAGCTACTTTTTGTGCTTACTCTATTACGATATTGGGCAATTTACTTTAATATTATTATAAATTTTGACAAGATTAATAAAACTTACGTGTAAGATTCTCTTAAATATGAGCAAACATTCTTTAAACTTGCATTTAAAAGCATTGATAATATTCAAAGTTTAAGCTACCTAAGCTACATATAGAATATAGATCTTCTAATTGAAAATCGAACAGTTAGGTCACTTTAATATTAACAAAATTATAATATTACAAAAAACAATATTGAGCAAAATATCAAAAAAATTACTTTTGTAAATTCTACGCAAGATTTATTTACTGAGCTTTTGTTGATAAAAGGCTACTTAATCCGATCTTGATAATTTTATTATTTATGCTAATAACTATGCATGTCTAGTTTAGTAATCAGGTCACCACTAACAAACATTTATAAAGGACTTCGCAATATTTAATTTTACGAAATTTTCAAGTATGTTGCTCAATTACAAAAATTAATTTATCGTTAATGAATTTTTTCATTTAAATAGATTTTACCATATTGTGTTAAAAATCAAGGTTTAAATTTTTGGAATATGTTACTAAAAACGATTAATAGCTCAAATTATAGTTTTTATGCTAGAAATTGAGCTAGTCGTTTCAAATTAAGATGTTGGTCGATTTTTTAACATATAATAGTTGTTACATCGAAGGAAAGTCATAATTGTTAAACTTAAACTGTTGTTAGGTTAGAAATTGAGCAATTGATTGCCCACTTTAAGCTACTTTTTGCAATTGTCTATTCAATTGGAATTTAGCATATTGTGTCAACACTTAAGGTTTAACATTTAATCAAATTTTGCAGAACTTCTCCAAACCAATAAAATTATAATCTCTACACCATACGGTGCAATAAAGGCTGTATTTATAGTGGACTGTATTCATAGATCGCTGGTTCATGTCCGGCTCGAAGGACCATGAACGATTTTTTTATTTTGTCGCTGGAACAGATGAAGTCTTATGAATGATAATACAATAAAAACTGGTTATCAATTACTCATAAATCTTAGAGAGGCCT
Organism: Tipula confusa; assembly: GCA_963556175.1. Taxonomy (NCBI): domain Eukaryota; kingdom Metazoa; phylum Arthropoda; class Insecta; order Diptera; family Tipulidae; genus Tipula; species Tipula confusa. Next base: position 141,162,559 of record OY744476.1, read on the forward strand.
CTATATATAAATGACTAATACTAAATCTGCAACAAAATGTAGCAGTACTGTCATCGAGTGTGTACTAGTTAAATTAATTTTACTGAGGTTACATGGCGATGGAATATAATATTGAGCTACTTTAATTTTGACAAAACAGCTCACAAAATGAGAAACAGCTCATTTCAATGGCAAAAACTTTTACTCAGCTTCTCCAACATTTCAGCTGTTATGGTAGCATTTATGGAGTACTTCTTTTATATATCTCGTACAATGGCTTTTATAAAATTTTTATGATTCACCCTACATAAGAAGAGTTATTGGCATAAAATGAGCAGAATAATAATTACAGGTCATTTACCAATACTAAATACCATTCGTAATGAAAATAAAAGCCGGAAACAAAACGGAGCAAGAAAATCGAAAAAATGCTTTCGTAAAATTAAAAACAATTATTTGGTAAGGGCAAACGGATAGTCATCTATCTTCATCTTATGTTCGAGTAAAACAAAAGTACATATTTTGATAATAAAAATGATAAAAATTGTATAGCTGGAGCATAAAAAAAAATATATAACAATAAAACAATCGAATATCTTAAAGACAACACAAAAATGTGACAATGATTTAACGGAATGATTGAGTGAGGATGGGAAAAATTTATTGTACTATACCATCGCACGATACAAGAATTACAACATTGTAGTAAATTTGGGCGACTTATGTCGACTTATTTGTCCCTTTTTTCTTTCTTATTGAAAAAACATTTGGAGATGTGATTTAACTTATGGACCACCAAACAAATGTATTAATCTCAAAACCATGTCAAGAAAAAGCATCAGTTGTTTATAACTGCGGTAAGGTAATTGGTAAGAAAAATGTCTCCTAGAATTTGTGAAAAAGAGGTCGCTAGTTTCTAGAGACTGTGTCGCTAATCCCCATACGGGTACTCTAGCAAATTTTTTTATTTTCCTTTACAAGAAACAGTGGTGAATATACATTTGAGGCCGACAGTTAAATGGTACCAACCTTTAGATGTCATCCAATTCTGTGCGGTTCGTTCAAACGCAATAACATAAACGACTAATCTAATTGAATGCAAATTTTATTATGTTAAAATTTAGCCTAGCACAAGGTACAAACTTTGGTACCCTCACATCTAAATATTAGCAAAATACAGACGATGCTAGATAACGAATGTTTTACAAATTGTTCTAAAGTGTCATACGACTATAACATAATTTATGTAATTTTTGATTGAACATGTGTACGTAGGTACGGAGAATATTTATGAATCGATGTCTCGATATTAACGTTTATATACGCTTCTATACAGGGTGGTTCATTTAAATTGAAATAAACAATATAACTTCAAAAAATAACAACTAGACAGATAAAAGGTCAAATTAAGGATTATCATTTGTTTCAAAATGGAACAAATGAAATCATTTAGAGCATCTATCCAAAGTGATTTCAAAGACATTTTGATTTTAAAATGAGGCATGCCTAAAATGAACTCTGAGAAATACACTGATGGTATGTCTATATACCGAGTGTTTTTTTTAATCTGAAACTTTCAAATATCTCTTCAAGCATTTTACGAAAAAAATGTACAATACATTAGTGCTAAAATTAGTATTCTCCTCCCCTCCCTGTAGTTGGAGCTGAAATTCGGATCATTGACGGATCTTGTTCGAGTTCCGTTTTGAGTTCCGGATTTCGAACTAAATCCGAATCATTGACGGATCTTGTTCGAGTTCCGTTTTGAGTTCCGCATTTCGAACTAAATCCGAATCATTGACGGATCTTGTTCAAGTTCAGTTTTAAGTTCCAGATTTGGAACTAAATCCGGATCATTGACGGATCTTGTTCGAGTTCCGTTTTAAGTTCCAGATTTGGAACTAAATCCGGATCGGTTATCTGGGGTTAACTATGAAATTAAAATAGGAACCGCTATTTTTTATTGCAGATCGGATTCTCCGACTAAAAATAGGTACGTAAAGAAGTTAACTTTGACGTAAATCGGCTAACCGGAAGTGGCAAAATATTCTGTGCTTTTATAAGGGGTTAAAATCGGCTTAAAAATTGGCTTTTATTTTTTTTATATTTTTTTATTTTTATAATTTTTTTTATTTATTTGTTCTTTTTTTATTTTTTAATAACATATTTTTGCATTTAAAAGTTTTCTCATGAGTGCTGTACTTTTTGAAATATTTACAAAACTCGACAAACTCTTTATGGAAGCAGCTACTTCCAGTTAGCCAAAATTTAGCCAAAATTAATTAACCTCCTTACTTTAAACCTCTAATTTTCTGGATTTTAAACATTTTCAATTTGTACCATATTTTCACAGGCTAACCATGGATTTCGGAAATTTTCAATTTGTTGGATATTTTCCCAGTTTTTATAGGCTAACCATCGTGGATTTTCGGGATTTCGGAAATTTTCAATTTGTGTCATATTTTCACAGTTTTGATAGGCTAACTAACCATCACGAATTTTCTGGATTTTGGAAATTTTCAATTTGTTGGATATTATCATATCTAGTGATTCTGACGTTAGATTTTAACCCCTTATAAAAGCACAGAATATTACGATTCTCTTAGTTAAAAAACAAGCGAATATCCCATAACAATACTGATTCAGGGCTAAAGCGTAAAGGCACAATTATCCTTATGTTCATTGCAAAACTGTACTTTAAACTAAGCATTTGTTTTAAATCTGTCGTAACATGAATCAATTACTTGACAGAAACTAGCATCTTAATCTTTCCAACCATCGTGATCGATTGTCCAGTCGATTTAACTCATTTTGCTATTACGACTTGCCATTTGGCGTGACAGCCAGACGTTTGTAAATAATGATTGTTTAGTAATTTCTTGACACACCATCAATCTTAGTTTTTTAAGATCTTAAAGCTAGAGTTAACATCGTACCTAACAATCTTATTCCAGATTTATCTCCAATTGCATATCATAAATTGTCATTTTCATCCATAATGCTATATTTGCCGCTGTACAAACTGCAACAAAACTTGTTGGAATCGACTTTGGTAACTAAGCGCAAAGCAAATATCAGGTTTACTTCTTAGCATTAAGTACATCAGACTGCCTAATAATTCATAGTATGGTAGATTTGTCTATTGGCTGGGTTTTAATTTTTGATTAATGCCGTAGGCGATGAATTGAAATTAAACATTTCGAAACTTTTCAGTATGGCATCAGAATAATGCGATTGATCAACCGAAATATTTTCATTTACATTAACTTTGACATTTAGACCCATGAACTGCTTAACAATATACAAATCTTAAATTTCCAGTGATATCCGACCATCGTCATGCTCGAATACATCTTAATCGTTTTAAGAATCCGTGGAATTCTGGTGAAAAGCTCCATATGGCTTTCGCTTTCATAAATCATTCCGGATATTTCGGTCTTCGAACTATTTGTTTGTTCATAACTGGACTATCATTTAACATGATAGTTTCATTTGATTTTTTCTTGTTTTACACAACGGGTTTTCTATGGTTAGCTGTTCTTTCCAAATTGTGTTTAAATTAGTGTTCTGGATATATCTTGAACCATTGTATATAGACTCTTCATAGAGATTCGCTTTGTTTTGTTGATTTGTAGTTAGAAAATCATCTTGCATTGTTTCATCGAAAATTCCATGTCGTTTAGTAACTATGTGACCAGTTTTCTATTCGGAATTTCTATCTCATAGCTTTTCGTCTATTTTGCTTATAGGCATATGTGTGAAAGTTCTGGTGATTGGTCTTATCACATTTCGAAAGGAGTTTCGTCTTTTTATTTTTTTTATTTTTATGTATTCATCAGCCAGTGGACCTATAGTTACATGAAGGCTGATACTTCAATACTTTTTTACATTCACAAAAATTCATTCAACTTATTCATACAAGTACAGTATTCCACCTGCGCATTATATAGCTCCATGTCACTCTGTAGAATGACATAAAAGAAGGACCGGCCATGAGTTCTGCACACCAATAGAGGGTTAAAGTTGTGTTCATCACTATCACCGATCGTAATCATGTGAAAAATGTCCTTTTGCATCCTGCCCTTATTGAACTCGATACCTCCCGCTCTAAGTGCCGATGCTCTGACCACTGCACCACTCGCAAAAATTTAAATTATAATTTAATGGTGAATGGCTTAAGAACATTGCTGTTAATAAGGACAGCTTCACCACATATCGATCGATCAAGGTTACTGTTATTCAATTTTTCACACAATGTCCGATTTAATAGTTCGGCAACACCATTCAGATTCTGATTATAAACCGTATACTCTAGAGTTATACCAATTCTGACAGCCCAATCTCTTAATTGATTCGATGTATATTTACCACCTTGGTCACATTGAAGGTCTTCAATTTTACGATTAAATTTCTTGCAATTTATCTCTATTCATCATGCGTTTCTTTACAGAATTCCATCATGTATGATTGACTTAGGAATCTATCAGGTAACATCATCTCCAGTATCATGCCCATTTAAAAGACGTTTATAAGACCGAAATTACTACGTCATTTGGGCTATTTAAATTGAAACAAATTCCTTTTGGTTTGGCCTAAACTGCACAAACTTTTCAACGCTTCATGAATCAGGTCATTAAAGATTTAGATTTTGTATTCGTCTATAAATTGACGATATTCTAGTGACATCAAAAGACCAAGAACAGCACAAACTCCACTTAGAACAACAATTAAAAAAGTTAGTTGAGTTTGATGTTCATATTAAAACCGCAAAATGCGTTTTGGGGTCACGTCCCTTAAATTTCCTCAGTCACACTGTCTCAAGTAAAAGTGTACTTTCCTCAAATGAACGAGTTAACGCCAACAGGAATTTCCCAGCTCCAACAAACGCAAACAACGCTTTGTTGGCATAGTGACCGAAATTAGCAAAAACATTAGTGCCAATACATACACATTTGGCCACTTTAGTGAAAAAACCAAAAACATCCAAAAAAAATTTTTGATCCGACGAACGCCAAACTGCATTTTTGTCGGCAAAAACTAAGTTGGCCACAGCAACAATACTAGCCCATCCAATAAATGATGCGAGACTCAGCCTCAGCCTGAGCACCAACACACTCAATTGTGTATATAGGTTTTGTTTATCTGTGTCAACGAAAGTTACAAGACGGCTGTAATAAAGAGGGTTTTGAACCACGATTCGTTGAGTACACACAAAATCATCTCTATTATACAAGCCGTCTTGTAACTTTCGTTGACACAGATAAACAAAACCTATATACACAATTGAGTGTGTTGGTGCTATGAAAATCCATACCAAAAATGTTTAATTTCCTCATTCCAACTACCACTATTTAACATTTTTATCTCTAACTTACGCAAACTATTTAATGTATATGGATAATTGAGAATTTGTTCGTCTCTTTTTTTGTTATTGGTGTTTCTTATAGGAAAGAGATAACATCAATTTTGCCTTTTAAATTTTTATTTTTTTGACAAGTTTTACTCTCTTTTGTTTTATAGAATGCAATTGTTTATTTTATTTTACACTATATTCGACACGTTTTTTACTTACAATACATTCTTATGTTCATATGATTAAATATCATTAGTATGCGATGAATACGGCTTTTAGTAAAGTGGGTTTTGAGTACACACAAAACCAACACTATTGTATAATTATACAAGCTCTGAAGCTTGGGTAAATAAAACATACTAATTGGCTATGTGTTAGTGAATTTGACTACAGTAAAAATTGAAACAAAAAATTATATTTCGCATTGTCCATACTCCTCTAAATTCAAAGTACATAAAATTTCTACAAAAAAAAAACGAAACAAAAATTATATTGTCCATTCTGTATTATATTGTCCATTGTCCATTCTGCTCTAAATTCATAGTATATAGTATAGTATATAATGAAGTAAATAATAATAACAATACTTCTCTCTCTCGTTAAATAATAAATTTGTTTTTTGCTTTGTCATAAAGAGCGCAACATACTGTTGTTCCATCATTTGTATTCATTTTTTATTTACATCAAAGCATATAATAAAAGTATATATGTACAAATTATATTACGTCACAACACTAATACTATAGGTATAGTAGTCACTTTTTGTCATAAGTATCGCAACTACATGGCTTGTATATACATTTGTGTTGGTTTTGGTACACACCATAGAACAGAAGAGGAGAAAATTAAAGAGATAATTTAAAAAAAAAAAGTTAAAAATAGTACAGTGCAAAGTTTAAAGCGTAATTTTGTGCGCTGTGAGGGTAGTAGTATAATATAACCTTTAAAAGGTAAATTGTAGGTGAATGGATAGTTTAAGAAAAAATACAGTGGAAAAAATACATTAACGACATTCATGAACGGGTCACATACAGTTATATTGCGAAAATAACCGATTTACATCAAGAGGCAGAAAGTAAAACTAAAAATATTTTTAAAAAAATGTTAAATCTAAAAGAGCTCATAAGAGAGAAAATAGAAAACTGATTCGTCATGAATAGAGACGAAGAATGAAGATGTGGCTATAATTATAAAAAAGCAAGGCCGACTACGAAAAAAGATAGATATACTACAACAAAAATAAGAATAGAGTTACCTCCATACCATAAGGGAGAATAAAATTTTGGGCAATAATTTTACTACCCCAACACCAGCACCACCGAAAAATAAGCAAAAACGAACAAACCGATGATAGAAGAAAAGCCTTGAGTGATTTAAAAAAAACGTTTGAATGAGTGAGAAGTAAAAGTCACTTGATTGTTTGTGGTGTTATGTTTTATTAAGAACTGTGCACGTGGAAATCAATTGGCCAAATAGATTTAAGACTCGGATTTGGTGATCTTGAATGACGGGAGGCCAACTAGACTGGCCAATATGGGAGGTACGGTAGCAGTACACTATATCTGGCTATTGCAACTGTTGAACTGGCCGGCTCGGCCACTTGGTATGCTGAAGAAGAGAATTTGAATGGGAATCAGTTCATGATAAAAATGGAATAATGAATAATAAGAGGTAGGTGCAACAGATGATACGATTCTCGGAAAACATGAAATAAGTCAATGCCAATTGGATAGCGAAATAGAACGAGTGAATACGAAATTGTACCTAAATTGTGGATATGAAAGAGATTAATGTGAATGGGTGATGCAATTTCAATTCTGGTATAAAGCAAGCGAATTACCTTGCGTGAATTCAATAGGAACAAGAGTAGTGTAAAATGAATGGCAAGTTGAAAAAGGCCATTCGCAGAGTAAAAAGGAAAAGTTGGAGGGAATATGTATCTCAAACGTCATATAAAACCACAACTAAGGTTATTTGGAACTTGTTTAATAGAGTGAATGGTAAAAATATAAATGTGAGCAATTTGGTGTGTGAGAACCGCGAAAAAGGTGGCGAATTTCTTAGCATGATATCAAATGTGAATAACGATTTAAATGGGCCAAGTTAGGTGAAAAGAATATATGAAATAGAAATATTAGATAGAATTTAGGTCGAGTATAAAATACCTCAAATCAACAACTCCAGAAAAGAACTGTGTCAGTTATAAGATGATTCAGTTGTTGAGTGAATCAGCAAAGCATTTGAGACACTCAATAAAGTGTGGATGAGCTCCGAAATACTAGATAAATTGAAAGAGTGCAGGGTAGTTCCCATCCAAAAACGAGATAGAGATCCGAGTTCCGTGGAAATTACAACAAATTCTTTCGAATTTGGGATTTTCACGAAAAGTAGGTATGTGGATAGAAAATTTTATAAGTGATAGGAAAATTGTTTTGAATGGAAGTAGATATAAGATGGAGGGAGCGGTGAAAATTAAACTTCCGCAAGGAAGTGAAATAGCACCAACTCTTTTTAACTTGTATACGAGTGAAATACACTCGCCTGTGCTGAAAATCAAATCGTTCTGCAATTTACGGACGATTTTGTAATACTATAGGAAAAGGTCAAAAAGCGTCAAAATGGGTAGATGAAGTAACGAAAAAAATGGAAATGCTAAATTTAAGAGTGAATTTGGGTAAGTGTGCTTATGTGTTTTAGAACGAATGACGTAAATGTTAACATTAAGGTGGATAATAATAGAATTGAACAGGTAATTCTTTTTTGAACATTCATATTCATAGGGTTTGGCTCTCCATTATACTTGTTTTCCCTCTATCATTGCCACGCCTAACGCTGTAAGAACATAACTCAAATTTACTAGACTTATTCATTATGGCTTTGAATGTGGACCTATAAACATGTTTCGTCGTAATACAAAATTATCAGTCATAAAAAATAATGGCCATGACGAAATTTTAACCCTTGAACTTTATGTTCTTATACTGACACTCGAACCACCCAGCTATTGCCGATTCCAATGTTGATGATGTTGTATGCTAGCTATGATCGTCACAATATGAGTATGTTTTTAAGTATAGGCAATGCTGGTCCGCAACCCGTTCCTAGCAACCTTACTGTTGCTTACTGAGTTCAACAAGGGAATGAATGAAGTCATCGACCAAATTATATTTGGGGAAATCAGCCGGCTGTATTTGCAACGGGTACCGTTCGAAACTGGATATTTTAAAACGAGATAAGGTACAAAACGAGATATGGTACAAAACGGGATATTTCAAAACAGGAATTTCAACATGTGATTTATTTAAACATAAAATGATTTTTTTAGGAAAGTTCTGGAATATGGCCAATTAGGAAGGAACTCAGCGAGTTCTTAACCGATTATGATGAAATTCGATACGTAGGATAAAAATGAAATTTTAAAAGGATTTTTATCCTACGTATCGAATTTCATTTGGGAAAGTTCTGGAATATGGTCCATTAGGGAGGAACTCGGTGAGTTCTTAACCGATTATAATGAAATTCTATATGTAGGATGGGAATGTGATTTTAAAATGATTTTTTGAGAAAGTTCTGGAATATGGCCAGTAAGGAAGAAACTCGGCGATTTCTTAACCGGTTATGATGTAATTCGATATGTAGGATGAAAATGTGATTTTAAAATGATTTTTTCAAGTCAATGATTATTTTAACAAGATGAGAAAAGCAGCAATTAAAAAAACATTAAGTGAAGAAAAATTCTATTTCTCTCCTTAGAAATACTCAAGTATGGAACCTTACTGGTCTTATTCTAGAACTTTCCCAACAAATCATTTTAAAATCCCATTTTCTTCCTATATATCGAATTTCATCAAAATCGGTTAAGAACTCGCCGAGTTCCTCCCTAATTGGCCATATTCCAGAACTTTCCAAAAAAAATCATTTTAAGTTTAAATCACATGTCGAAATATCCTGTTTTGGAATATCCAGTGTTGTACCATATCTCGGTTTGTACCTTAACTCGCATTGAAATATCCAATTTTGAAATATCCAATTTTGTACCTTATCTCGTTTTGTCAAATCCTATTTTGAAATATCCAGTTTTAAAATATCCAGTTCTGAGCGGTTCCCAGTTACAATAGCTAACCGATTCACACGATAGGTTGAAACTTTTATTTTAACAGATATGAGAAGTTTCGATTTGTAATTACTATACCAATCCGATCAGTCAGTTGGTCTCAACAAATATGGGCAACGACGTTTCATCAACAATCAAATGTATGGTCGATAAATTCCACCTTTATTTAAAAATAAGAACATTAATTAAACCAATAAACTCTCATGCTTACTCTTTGGCATTAGAACGTCGATCAAGACTGATCTAGGGTTGCACTTCCACCGTGAAAAAATGCGTACAAGATTAGATAAGTTTTTGGATGAAACGATGAATTCTTCGGATAACTATAAACAATGAGATGTATAATTTTCTTATTCAAATGACAAAATAGGTGGGTATAGATTCTACCGTGATATTCATTCAGCAGAAAGAGCAAGAGGCAGTTTTGCCATGTTTGTTGGGCAATACAAAATTTCTTGCTCCTAAGTTGATGTTGTGTTGTAAAGTGTGCATTAGTGACAACATTAATTTTTGAGAGATTTGTATATGTATATAGATTCCAACTAATAAAATTCTAAACCTGTACCAAGAGGTACTGAACGCAACCAAATATTTATATACCAAAATATGGATCGAAGATAACTCGAACATGCCGTACTCCTTGAACCTATGGTTAAAAAATGTATGATGTTTGTTGTAATGAAAACATACTGAAATTTAACGTGAAGATTCTTGAGAGTCGTTGGTTGAGTCTTCCTTCATTACTAGTGATAAGAACAATTTGTTGATCGACATTGATTTGTTTGTCGGTTCTTATCAATGACGACTACGACCTCACTGAGCTGAAGTTCTTTAAAAAAAAAAGCGTTAATTGCTATTTGGCTCACTCTTGCAACGACATTAGGTACTCTATGTTCTACCTTTTTCAGAGGTGTGGCGAGAGTTGCCCTAGATGCCATCGTGATAAATGTGATTCTTTGAGATGAGTGATGTCATGTGTTGGTATCTTTGTAGCTTCATGACCAATGAAAAAATGGGATGGCGTACGTGCATCAATGTCATCCGTAAGTAATGTAGAAATTGGTGGTGAATTTACGATTGCTTCGATTTCCGCGAACAGAGTATTAATTTCCTCTAATCTTAATATTGTTTTTCCGATGACCTGCTTTAGGTGATGCTAGGTGGATTTCACACTAGCCTCCAGAAAAAAATGTTTTTTTCAATATGTCCTCTCGGCTTCAGTGACTTGATTTCACTTGAATAGTACTAAGTTGTTCATGTTTGTAAATTTAATGGACTGCATTGATTACTTCCTCCCTGGTTAGATGGATTCCACTCATTCTGGTCTCTTTTGTCCTTCTAAGATTGTTGATATACCAACAAATGAGCGTCAAAATTCTTTTAAGCCTTTTTAAGAATGAGTATCGTGACAGTAAGTCTTCGAACCATTCATTTGTGTGATGAAGGATGCTTGTAAATGTATAGAAGTTGTTGATTTCTTAGTCTTTATATCCGTACTCAGATTGCTAAACAGTCAGCTGGTTGGATCATCCAATTTGTTCCATACCACTGTAGTTTATGCGATTTGAGTACAGTTGGTAACATACCTCGCGATGCACAATAAGCTGAATTTTCACGCGATGGAACATGTCTCCAATATTGACGTGCCCATGAATTTAGTATTTCACCAGTGTGATTTCTGGCAAACGTACTCCAATGCCTGAGATGACTTGCAAGCCAATCTAAAACAATTTTAGAGTATGTCCAACAGTATACACTTGATCAATTTGCATTTGTGTTTCCTGTTGTACTTGGTTTAGAAGAATGGATAATAGGACAACTCTCAATAGCTCCAGTCGTGGTAGGTTTGCTTGCTTGATTGAAGCAACCTTCGTTTTCGCTGTGATTAATCTACAACTCACTTCACCGGATGTTGATTTAATTTGCAAAAAGCCTGCAGCTGGTAAGGCCTATTAACCGGCATCATAGAAGCCATTAATTTGGATGTTGAATGTATTCTAAGTGGAAGATATGGATCGTGAAATACGAATTTGGTTGACATTTTTCAATTCAACATAAAGGTAATGGATCATCCCACTCTGTGTTCGCGTCCCACAATTGTTGAATGGAGATTTATTGCTAAGATGACGATGTAAGCTGGTACTGGTCATAAAACGGTTAGTTCAATTGATTTGTAATGTTTAATCAATTTTTTAAAAGTGGTATTTTATTTTATTTGCATTGGAATGCAATTCCTGGTCAAATAAAATGACCAACCAATTCCCGAGTTTTGTTTTTAAAAGTTGGTAGTGTATTTAAATTGATACTAATTTATTTTAATTCAAACTCAATCTTAAATTAAAAAATAAAAGTTATTAAATTTATTAAAATTTGGAATTTGACATTAGAACAAAAATTATTAATTATGTGACATCTAGGAACGAACACTGAAACTAAAAATTGTAATTGAGATTCAATACCAACAAATTATTTGGTATGTAGTGAATTCCAATTTGCAATTGGATATACAGCATTGTTGGTGTAATTTGGCAAATAAAAGACCACTAAAATCTAATTTATATTAGTTTTAAAGTTTTGGGTCAAATAAAGTGTACATAAATTAGATTTTCGGCGATTACATGACGTATTTGTCATAAAACGGTTAATTCAATTGATTTGTAATGTTGAATAAATTTTTTTTAAAATCTAATTTATATTATAATTTTTAAAATTTTATATTTTTAATGATGCAATAAATTAAATTATTGTAAATTTCAGGAAAAAATTAATCCAATATATGGACTGCAGGAATTATATTATTATGTTATTATATTATGGATTAATTGTTTATAATTTTCAAGTAAAAATTAATTTAATTTATTGCCGTCTACTGCTTGGAGAAATTAGCCAATTAATAATTTTATTTTTAGGGAATTTTTGTTTTTCAGATTATAGTTGAATGGAGTTGCTGATGGCAGAATACAGAAAACAGAATGCAGAGCAGTTCAATAAAATTGTATTGTCTTATACTTACAGTATTTTGAATATTGGCTACCGGGAAACCGGACCAATTCTGTCAATACTGTCATACCTATTCTTTCCCTACATCACAAAAATAGAATAGAATTGTGCCGTAATGATCATAAGGTATCTGAACCCGTCGTTTTTATCATGCATCGAAATATATTAATAAAAATAGAAATATATGAAAATCCTTTCTATATCCTACCATTTGTTAAATGTACAAAGGCTGTGGGAATAGGACCGGCATTTACCGGGACACGTGACAAGCGCTTGGTCTCACAGTCTGATCAATCAATCAATCAACCAAGCAAGACAACGATGGAAACTAACAAGCCAAGTGGATCAAACAATCGACTGGCTTGGGACAATATTGTTCTCTTGGTAAACACCCTCTCTCTCTGTGCAGATCTTAAAAGAACATGAGCACATTGGAATCCGGATTCCACCGAATATCTAGTAGTTTTACTGATTGACTTGACTCTTCGATATTGCCTATGATTTGTTTGGGTTTGTCCGTTTTGTCATCGCTGGACAATGCTTCCAATAGTGATGTTACACTCGATGACCATTTTCAAAGGATAAAGCCGTGATTATTTAGTAAATAAGCGATATTGTGCTTAAGTTAAATCCCTTCTGTGATCTAACTCAAGCGATTGTGCTTGAGTCATAGATCAAACAGTGATGTTTTTTTGATTTTCTATGGCTATATGTTTGGAAGTTCTGGTTGCTAAAAATTTGGAATCTTTGCATCTTCCGTTGTTATCTGCATTTGCCGATAAATTTTCATAACATCAGCTGTGAAATTGCGTGCTCGCTAAACCTCAGCAGTATAGCTAAGATTTGATTGAGTTTTTGCACCAACTGCGAGACAATCGATTAGTGAATATCCAGAAGATATCTTTGCCGAGTCATTCTCAATTTTGAGGTAGTACTGGAATGTCGCAGCATGCCATGATATGGTAAATGAAAACCTAGCTCATTTATTTTTTTCGATGGGATCTCCTACATGTGATTGAGTTCAAAATATTCAGACATGAACCCGTGATACAGTTTTATGAATTCGGGTTCACGGACGAATGGATTTTCCATGCTGCAAAGCCTTTGAATAGCGTTGATCATTGAGTCCCATGATCTTTTAAACGGTAAACTTACTATAAATCAACAGTCTTTTATTTGTTGCATTGTTTCTATGAATTTCCGTTCACACAGTTGCTCGAACACAGGGGGTCAAAAAAGTAAAAAGTGGTTAGCTCCGATTACTGTGCGTACAACAGCGTCGAGAGGTACATCTAAACAGCGGTTGCTTCAGGTTCAAACAATTTAGACATATTTGATTTATTTTGGTCCATTCTTGTTTGTTTTTAACATCCATTGTTAAATTCTAACAGTGAAATGATAAATGTTCACCGTTGCACATTGCATAATATTAAAATTTGTACTATTCGTTACAAGGTGGCTTGATACGGTTTCACTAGGACTGTACCGTCTTTGCGGAATCATTAGAGTTTCTAGTGTGTCAGTTAGGAACTTGAAACATTCGGTAAATGTTGGATTGGCAGTACCGGCCGTAGTTTCTGCCAATTGTACTTTTGTAAGACCTCGTATGACTTCCATGAGGTGTCCATGATTCTCTTAATATTTGCTGCACTTGGTATGAATTGCTGGTTGCTCCACAAAGGTGCGGATAAATTAGTATCGCTAATTATTGTCAATGCTCCCAAGTAATTTGCCTCAATGACACTAATGTGACGCAATAAAATTGCTGGTTCACCACGTAACAGACCTTTCAGGTACTAAAATGTATGTATACCGAATCTAATGATGTTGAGTCGAGAATCATTGAGCAATATAATCAGGTAGTTCAGGAGAATGAAAAGAAGGATGTAACAGATGTACTTCGAATGTTCCAGCTAAATCTGTAAAAAAAATGGAAGAGTGAATAGAAGGAGAAAAGAATAATAAAAGGAAAGAAGTACAGAAATATTTGCAGTACTCCTTTAAAAATGTATTTCTATAAGGAACTCAAAGGATATTTGCGAATGTTGTGCACAATTTAGAGAGTCAGGCTGAACCACGATAATTGGAAAGAATGCTTGTGGAAACGTTGATTGAGTGAGCACAAGAAATGTGTGATAGTGTGGATGATGTTGAACTTCTAGTACTGCTCTGCCTTTTGTCCATGCAATCTATCGCATGGATTTGTGGCCGTGTATTTCTTGTTAGTGATTTCGCCATATCCGAATGTTTAAATAAAATAATATGTCTCAATTTAAATGTCTCACCCTGTATATTTCCAGCACACAAATTGAGTAGGCGATGTTGATGTTATATTGTCTATATGTTGAATGTTAAAATTCATTGTATAGTCAAAAAATATAAAAATTTAAATTGAATTTTATGTTCCATGTATGTATGATGTATACCGAAAGCATATCATAATTTTCTGTAAATATACATAGATCACCCAAAATGAGACAGAGAGGGGTTTACGGTACATATTGTCAATTTAGATGAAAAATGTATTTTATTTAAATTGATTAAGTGATGATAATTTGATTGATTGCATATGTATAAGTCAATATTGTATATAAACGAGTATTTGTTGTTGTGTCACCCAGTTATTTATTGATTGGCCACTTCTGTATATTCATGTATATGTTTTATGTAAAAATCAACTCAATTAATTTTATATTTTATTATATATCGATAAAAATTTAATTAATTTCAATTAAATACGAGTTGAACTTGTTGATATTTAATTTTTGTTGTATGTTGTTATGCCGCCGAAGCACATATTGCATCCTTGTCAACGTTATTGCCATGACATAGTATACTTATTGGGTTTCGTTTATCAGTTCAAAATTGACAAATGTACTTATGTACTTATGTACAAATTGCCTAGGACTGAACGAAGAGTATAGAGCCAAACGTGTGGTTAAAAACTAAGCAGTCACTTAACCGAAAAGTAGGAAAATGCATAACAGATTAGTACCATTCAGCATTAACAACAGTAAATAATAGGATAGCAGAGGTCGATTAAATGAAGTGACCACGCCAGAAATGGTGACAAAAATCCATAAAATTGTATTGGATTACCGTCGATGGACAGTGCGCTATCTAATGGACATCACCATGTCATTTTTAACAAGACTGCGTATATCGCATTTAGATTGATAATTTGGACATGAAAAACTATGCCCATAGAGTTTCTCAGCAATAAAACTGATTTTTTGTATCGATTCATACCATGGATGAAACATTTGCCCATCACTTCACACCTGAGACCACGTAACAGTGAAAACAATCAACCGAAAGAAGAGAACCGTTTTCAAAGAAGGCCAATACAGTTTGATCTGCAAGCAAAGTCATGGGTTCAGTTTGTTGATATCCGCGGTTGAGATAATTTTCAATGATTATCTTGAGCAAGGAAAAACAATCAACAGTGAATTATGCAAACTTTTGTAGCTTTTGATGAAATCATGAAAAACCAGCCGCATTTGGTGAAAAAGAAAGTTTTTTTCAACTGTGTTCACACATTCATTATCACCGCGGCGGATAACACCAATGAGTTAAAGTTCGAATTTCTTCCTTATGCACTCAGTGCGCCAGATTTAGCCTCCTCGGATTATTTTATGTTTCCAAACTTGTTATAATGGCTTGGTAGTAAAATATTCGTCAACAATGATGAGGTCAAATCTGTGCAGTAACGATAAATCGGCCATTTGTTGATCAAGTTATTGTATTGGTATTTTGAAATAACATTTCACAGGGACCGTCGGCATTATATTCACTGTTAGTGGAATTTGTAAATGGTTCTTCAACCTTTGATGTCTGGACCGAAAGCATTTGGCAAAGTTCTGTTTCGTTTATTCCTGTTAGTTCCTGTTTTCTATACGTTCATACTTTAAATAGTGGACATTGAAATAAAAGTTGCTCCTTCTTACATGCAATACAACACCATTTGTTCAATTGACTGATGTGATGGGAATATCAGGAAGTTGATAGGATATCAGGAAGTTGGAATAAGACGGTATCATACTTTTGAATTACAACATCGAATTCTATAATTCCAGTCACTTATAAGATCAATTAACTAGTCCTGCCCTTATACAAGTTAAGTAATATCTATACGTTAGTTAAATCGATCTATCAGTT
The DNA here is from genome assembly GCA_963556175.1 of Tipula confusa. Taxonomy (NCBI): domain Eukaryota; kingdom Metazoa; phylum Arthropoda; class Insecta; order Diptera; family Tipulidae; genus Tipula; species Tipula confusa. The sequence continues at coordinate 141,179,163 of OY744476.1, forward strand.
TTACTAGCATCTATAATTACTTACATCTCTTCCAAGTTAGTAAGTGTGTTTCCACAAGATCCAAAGCGACTTCATAAAATGAAAACGAGAGTTCTCAAAACTAAATAATCCTATTATGTGATCTACTGTTGTTAGTTTATCGCATTGAGGGACATAGCTAGGTTTACATATGCCAAAAGTGGTGGATAATTTATGTTGCAGCCAAGCTGCGTGAATAAATCCAATTTATTAAAAGTATTGATAAGTCATTTTACTGTTATCCTTACTGTTTTTTATACTGTTTACCGGTTATTTCATTTAATTTTCGTGCTAAATATTTTAAAATTTTAAAACATTTTAAAATTTTGTGTTTATTGTAGCACTCGATTGAAAAAGGTGAAATTGATTGATTGATTTTGAGTATATACGACCAAGCAATAAAGGTTTCCCGGAAAGCATCGGGCCCACCGTACCTCCATTTTTACGTATGCTTGGAAAGACAGCACAGAATCAAAGCTTTGGTAAAATAGTTAGATATATTATTAAGAACGACCCGGTTACACACTCATTATATTAATATAATAAAATAATATAATAATTAATAAATAAATAATATAATAATATAATATATAATAATATAATAATAATATAATAATATAATATAATAATATAATAATATAATAATATAATAAATATAAATAATATAATAATATAATAATTAATAATATAATATATATAATAATATAATAATATAATAATATAATAATAATATAATATATAATAATATAATAATATAATAATATAATAATATAATAATATAAAAATAATAATATATATAATAATAATAATAATATATAATAATATAATAATATAATAATATAATAATATAATAATATAATAATATAATAATATAATAAATATAATAATATAATAATATAATAATATAATAATATAATAATATAATAATATAATAATATAATAATATAATAATATAATAATATAATAATATAATAATATAAATATAATAATTATATAAATAATATATAATAATATAATAATATAATAATAAATATAATATAATAATATAATAAATAATAATATAATAAAATAATATATAATAATAATAATATATAATAATATAATAATATAATAATATAATAATATAATAATATAATAATATAATAATATAATAATATAATAATATAATAATATAATAATATAATAATATAATAATATAATAATATAATAATATAATAATATAATAATATAATAAATAATAAATTAATATAATAATATAATAATATAATAATATAATAATATAATAATATAATAATATAATATAATAATATAATAATATAATAATATAATAATATAATAATATAATAATATAATTAATATAATAATATAATAATATAATAATATAATAATATAATAATATAATAATATAATAATATAATAATATAATAATATAATAATATAATAATATATAATATAATAATATATAATATAATAATATAATAATATAATAATATAATAATATAATAATATAATAATATAATAATATAATAATATAATAATATAATAATATAATAAAATAAAATATAATAATATAATAATATAATAATATATAATATATAATATAATAATATAATAATTATAATATAATAATATAATAATATAATAATATAATAATATAATATTATAATAATATAATAATATAATAATTAATAATATATAATATAATAATAATATAATAATATAATAATAAAATAATATAATAATAATATAATAATATAATAATATAATAATATAATATATATATAATATAATAATATAATAATATAATAAATAATAATATAATAATAATATAATAATAAATAATATAATATTATAATAATATAATAATATAATATTATAATATAATATATAATAATATAATAATATAATAATATTAATATATATAATATAATAATATTATAATATAATAATATAATAATATAATAATATAATAATTATAATAATATAATAATATAATAATATAATAATATAATAATATAATAATATAATAATATAATAATATAATAATATAATAATATAATAAATATAATAATATAATAATATAATAATATAATATATAAAAATATATAATAATAATTAATAATATAATAATATAATAATATAATATATAATAATATAATAATATAATAATATAATAATATAATAATATAAATAATATAATAATAATAATATAATAATATAATAATATAATAATATAATAATATAATAATATAATAATATAATAATATAATAATATAATAATATAATTATATAATATATATAATATTATAATATAATAATTAAATAATATAATAATATATAATAATATTATAATATATAATATAATATATATAATATAATAATATAATAATATAATAATATAATAATATAATAATATATAATAAATAATATTAATAATATAATAATATAATAATATAATAATATAATATAATAATATAATAATATTATATAATAATAAATATAATTAATATAATAATATAATAATATAATAATATATAATATAATAATATAATAATATAATATATAATATAATAATAATAATAAATTATAATATAATAATATAATAATATAATAATATAATAATATAATAATATAATATAATAATATAATATATAATAATATAATAATATAATATTATAATATAATAATATAATAATATAATAATATAATAATATAATAATATAAAATATAATAATATAATAATATAATAATATAATAATATAATAATATAATAATATAATAATATAATAATATAATAATATAATAATATAATAATATAATAATATAATAATATAATAATATAATAATATAATAATATAATAATATAATAATATAATAATATAATAATATAATAATATAATAATATAATAATATAATAATATAATAATATAATAATATAATAATATAATAATATAATAATATAATAATATAATAATATAATAATATAATAATATAATAATATAATAATATAATAATATAATAATATAATAATATAATAATATAATAATATAATAATATAATAATATAATAATATAATAATATAATAATATAATAATATAATAATATAATAATATAATAATATAATAATATAATAATATAATAATATAATAATATAATAATATAATAATATAATAATATAATAATATAATAATATAATAATATAATAATATAATAATATAATAATATAATAATATAATAATATAATAATATAATAATATAATAATATAATAATATAATAATATAATAATATAATAATATAATAATATAATAATATAATAATATAATAATATAATAATATAATAATATAATAATATAATAATATAATAATATAATAATATAATAATATAATAATATAATAATATAATAATATAATAATATAATAATATAATAATATAATAATATAATAATATAATAATATAATAATATAATAATATAATAATATAATAATATAATAATATAATAATATAATAATATAATAATATAATAATATAATAATATAATAATATAATAATATAATAATATAATAATATAATAATATAATAATATAATAATATAATAATATAATAATATAATAATATAATAATATAATAATATAATAATATAATAATATAATAATATAATAATATAATAATATAATAATATAATAATATAATAATATAATAATATAATAATATAATAATATAATAATATAATAATATAATAATATAATAATATAATAATATAATAATATAATAATATAATAATATAATAATATAATAATATAATAATATAATAATATAATAATATAATAATATAATAATATAATAATATAATAATATAATAATATAATAATATAATAATATAATAATATAATAATATAATAATATAATAATATAATAATATAATAATATAATAATATAATAATATAATAATATAATAATATAATAATATAATAATATAATAATATAATAATATAATAATATAATAATATAATAATATAATAATATAATAATATAATAATATAATAATATAATAATATAATAATATAATAATATAATAATATAATAATATAATAATATAATAATATAATAATATAATAATATAATAATATAATAATATAATAATATAATAATATAATAATATAATAATATAATAATATAATAATATAATAATATAATAATATAATAATATAATAATATAATAATATAATAATATAATAATATAATAATATAATAATATAATAATATAATAATATAATAATATAATAATATAATAATATAATAATATAATAATATAATAATATAATAATATAATAATATAATAATATAATAATATAATAATATAATAATATAATAATATAATAATATAATAATATAATAATATAATAATATAATAATATAATAATATAATAATATAATAATATAATAATATAATAATATAATAATATAATAATATAATAATATAATAATATAATAATATAATAATATAATAATATAATAATATAATAATATAATAATATAATAATATAATAATATAATAATATAATAATATAATAATATAATAATATAATAATATAATAATATAATAATATAATAATATAATAATATAATAATATAATAATATAATAATATAATAATATAATAATATAATAATATAATAATATAATAATATAATAATATAATAATATAATAATATAATAATATAATAATATAATAATATAATAATATAATAATATAATAATATAATAATATAATAATATAATAATATAATAATATAATAATATAATAATATAATAATATAATAATATAATAATATAATAATATAATAATATAATAATATAATAATATAATAATATAATAATATAATAATATAATAATATAATAATATAATAATATAATAATATAATAATATAATAATATAATAATATAATAATATAATAATATAATAATATAATAATATAATAATATAATAATATAATAATATAATAATATAATAATATAATAATATAATAATATAATAATATAATAATATAATAATATAATAATATAATAATATAATAATATAATAATATAATAATATAATAATATAATAATATAATAATATAATAATATAATAATATAATAATATAATAATATAATAATATAATAATATAATAATATAATAATATAATAATATAATAATATAATAATATAATAATATAATAATATAATAATATAATAATATAATAATATAATAATATAATAATATAATAATATAATAATATAATAATATAATAATATAATAATATAATAATATAATAATATAATAATATAATAATATAATAATATAATAATATAATAATATAATAATATAATAATATAATAATATAATAATATAATAATATAATAATATAATAATATAATAATATAATAATATAATAATATAATAATATAATAATATAATAATATAATAATATAATAATATAATAATATAATAATATAATAATATAATAATATAATAATATAATAATATAATAATATAATAATATAATAATATAATAATATAATAATATAATAATATAATAATATAATAATATAATAATATAATAATATAATAATATAATAATATAATAATATAATAATATAATAATATAATAATATAATAATATAATAATATAATAATATAATAATATAATAATATAATAATATAATAATATAATAATATAATAATATAATAATATAATAATATAATAATATAATAATATAATAATATAATAATATAATAATATAATAATATAATAATATAATAATATAATAATATAATAATATAATAATATAATAATATAATAATATAATAATATAATAATATAATAATATAATAATATAATAATATAATAATATAATAATATAATAATATAATAATATAATAATATAATAATATAATAATATAATAATATAATAATATAATAATATAATAATATAATAATATAATAATATAATAATATAATAATATAATAATATAATAATATAATAATATAATAATATAATAATATAATAATATAATAATATAATAATATAATAATATAATAATATAATAATATAATAATATAATAATATAATAATATAATAATATAATAATATAATAATATAATAATATAATAATATAATAATATAATAATATAATAATATAATAATATAATAATATAATAATATAATAATATAATAATATAATAATATAATAATATAATAATATAATAATATAATAATATAATAATATAATAATATAATAATATAATAATATAATAATATAATAATATAATAATATAATAATATAATAATATAATAATATAATAATATAATAATATAATAATATAATAATATAATAATATAATAATATAATAATATAATAATATAATAATATAATAATATAATAATATAATAATATAATAATATAATAATATAATAATATAATAATATAATAATATAATAATATAATAATATAATAATATAATAATATAATAATATAATAATATAATAATATAATAATATAATAATATAATAATATAATAATATAATAATATAATAATATAATAATATAATAATATAATAATATAATAATATAATAATATAATAATATAATAATATAATAATATAATAATATAATAATATAATAATATAATAATATAATAATATAATAATATAATAATATAATAATATAATAATATAATAATATAATAATATAATAATATAATAATATAATAATATAATAATATAATAATATAATAATATAATAATATAATAATATAATAATATAATAATATAATAATATAATAATATAATAATATAATAATATAATAATATAATAATATAATAATATAATAATATAATAATATAATAATATAATAATATAATAATATAATAATATAATAATATAATAATATAATAATATAATAATATAATAATATAATAATATAATAATATAATAATATAATAATATAATAATATAATAATATAATAATATAATAATATAATAATATAATAATATAATAATATAATAATATAATAATATAATAATATAATAATATAATAATATAATAATATAATAATATAATAATATAATAATATAATAATATAATAATATAATAATATAATAATATAATAATATAATAATATAATAATATAATAATATAATAATATAATAATATAATAATATAATAATATAATAATATAATAATATAATAATATAATAATATAATAATATAATAATATAATAATATAATAATATAATAATATAATAATATAATAATATAATAATATAATAATATAATAATATAATAATATAATAATATAATAATATAATAATATAATAATATAATAATATAATAATATAATAATATAATAATATAATAATATAATAATATAATAATATAATAATATAATAATATAATAATATAATAATATAATAATATAATAATATAATAATATAATAATATAATAATATAATAATATAATAATATAATAATATAATAATATAATAATATAATAATATAATAATATAATAATATAATAATATAATAATATAATAATATAATAATATAATAATATAATAATATAATAATATAATAATATAATAATATAATAATATAATAATATAATAATATAATAATATAATAATATAATAATATAATAATATAATAATATAATAATATAATAATATAATAATATAATAATATAATAATATAATAATATAATAATATAATAATATAATAATATAATAATATAATAATATAATAATATAATAATATAATAATATAATAATATAATAATATAATAATATAATAATATAATAATATAATAATATAATAATATAATAATATAATAATATAATAATATAATAATATAATAAAAAGTAAGGATGGAGGGTGGTGAAGGAACTCTCCATTTCGGACCATCGGTATGTGACGTTTAATATTGGCATTCACCCTGTTACCCGGAATGCCTTCAGGAATCCTAGAAGGACTAACTGGAACAAATACGGGGAAGTGTTAGTACGAGACTCTTACCGACCAATGTTCCGAAGCCCTCAGCAACAGAGAAGGACCTGAATTTCCTGGTGGAGGAAATCACAAGCGCCTGTAACTTGTCTTTGGACGCTGCTTGCCCTAAGAGAATACCTAAGGAGAAGCAGAAACCGGTTTGGTGGTCCAGCGATTTTGGAATCCTTCGTATATGGTTAAGGAAAGCATTCAACAGAGCAAAAGGCTCTAATATAGAGGACGTTTTGGAGAATAATTTGTGATAAAATGGAAGGTGTTTCGGAGATATCGCGCCTCTGGGAAAGCTTATATGCGAGCCCAACGAGCCCTAGTTACTTAATTAAACCAGATGGGCTGTGGACAACGTCTAGTGAGGAACCATTGGCGCTCCTGTTGGAAACCCAACCCCCAGGTAGTGTGGATGAGTCAACGGAGCTTGGTAGAAAGAGGGAAAAGTTATCGTCGGGATGCCCGGAGGAAATCGTGTGCAAAAACCGGATTCTATGGGCACTAAACGTCATTAGACCCTATACTTCGGCACGACGATATCATTCCATTGGAATTGCAAAATTATTCGTCGAGCGTTCGAACATTCCATGGCTGGAGGTGATCTACAGGAGGTGTTTTAAGCTGAATTATATTCCTAGGAAATAAACGGAGGTTAGGGTGATTTTTATCCCAAAAACGGGGAACAATTGACAAGTCTACCCAAAGGACCTAAGACCTATAACTCTATCATCCTTTTTGTTGAAAACATTGGAAAGACTGATTGACGTGTACATACGTGCAAAAATAAAACCCAGTAATTGGGCGACTTCTCAGCATGCGTACTGGAAAGAGAGATCTGTGGCTCTGCATTCTTTGGTGGGAAAAATTGAGAAATCAATCCACTCGAAAGAGTACTATGTATAATAGCCTTCCTTGATATAGAGAGTGCCTTTAACAATGTCAGTACAGCGGCAGTTCAGGAAGGACTGTCTTCTTATGTGGACTACCTCTTAAGGAGGTTGATAAATCAGATGCTAGAATGCAGGATTGTTAACGCAGAGATAGTTGAACCCACCATTAGGAGGCGAGTAGTTAGAGGAACTCCGCAAGGTGGTGTCTTATCACCTCTTCTCTGGAACATAGTAATCAATGGATTACTTTTGGAACTAGAGAGGGAGGGAATAGGGGTGATAGCGTATGCAGATAACGTTGCGATCGTCATCTCGGATAGGTACCTAAGCACGATTAGGGAAGTCATGCAACACAAGCTCTTAATCATTACAAAGTGGGCTACCAAATATGGGCTGGGTATAAATCCATACAAAACAGAGCTTGTACTCTTCACCAAGAAATATAAAATGCCGGTAGTCGCCCCTCCTACCTTAAAAGGTACGGCACTGGCCTTTACTGATAAGGCAAGATTTCTGGGCATAATTTTGGACAGTAGGCTAAATTGAAAGCCCAATATTTTAGAGAGAGTAAAGAAGTCTACCATGGCTCTGTACTCATGTAGGAACGCCGTCGGTAGGAAGGTCGTAAACCAGAGCTGATACACTGGCTCTTCACCGCTGTAATCAGACCGATTCTGATAAGAAAACTAGACAAGAATATTTCATAGAGAAGGTACATAGAACGGCCTGCTTGCTTATAAGCGGGGCATTGCGAACAAACCTTACACGTGCTCTGGAGGCTATGCTCTACCTTTTTCCTGTCGACATCTTTGGTAAGCAGAGAGCGGCCACTACGGCTGCACGACTCTCTGCCGTGTTTGAGTGGAAATGTCTACAGACGAGCCATTTGACGATTGTCAGTTCTCTTAAGGAAGACTTGGCGAATAGTGACTACGGAATACCGATTGTATGCTTTGAAAAAGGCTTCCGGACCCTTATCCGCTCAAGAGAATCCTGTGGAACAGGTCAACAACAGAAACTGTAAATATACAATTCTAGACTGACGGCTCCAAACTAGACGGCATAGTCGGAGCTGGAGTCTATTGTGACAAATTAAATGTGAATATATCCGTTCGTCTTCCTTGATTACTGCAGTGTGTACCAGGCAGAGGTGGTAGCGATTGAGAAAGTGCTGACTTGGTTGATGCAAAATGTTATCAACAAATGTCCACAAGGGATATAACAATATATGTGGACAGTCAGGCGGCAATCAAGTCGCTGAAATCTGTTTCTCTGACGTCCGTGGTGGAACTGAAATGCCGTTTATCTCTTAACGAGATGAGTGAGCATTCCAATATACATTTAGTCTGGGTCCTCGGTCATTTGGACGTTCTGGGGAACTGTAGGGCTGACAAACTGGCAAGGAAAGGTACAACCCTCTAATTTGAACCGGAAAGGGCAATTCTGGGAAGGCCTATAGCAGCGCTTTTTATGGCGCTTAAAAATGAGGCGATAGCCTCGGCGCAAAAGAGGTGGAATAACACCATAACATGCAATGTAGCCTGGCAAGTCTGGCTGAAACTGGGCTTGAAGCGCTCCAAAACACTACTATCCCTGCGTAGACCTGACTTAAGTATAGTCGTAGAGGTGTTCACAGGACACTGCCTCATTGGGGAGCATTGATGGAGTTGTGTCAAGGCAAATGACTTCTGTAGAAGCTGTATGGATGAGGTGGAGGAAGAGACTGTGAGCCACTTCCTCTACTTATGCCAGGCGCTAGCTTACAGGAGATACTACATCTGGGCATATATTGTTTCGACGGCCTTATGGATCTCAAGAACTGCAATTTGCGAGATATCTTACGCTACATAAGTAGCTCAGAATAGTTCCAATGAAAGTGAATTTGACAGAAAAATGAGGTTAGTGCGTGCAGTTACAGTTTTATTTTCTCTTATATGGTAGTTGAGGAGTATCCCAGTGCTTCAAATTCCAGCGATACGGGCAGCGTCCTTTGGAAAGCCACTGAATTTTCAGATTGATCAAAAGTTTTTATATTATGTATTTGATATAACCAATAACGGCAACAGCTCATATCATGCTAACCAAGACTAGAGTTATATGTAACCCAAACAATCATGCAATTAAAAAAAATCCATTCCCAACATGGTATAGAACTAAACAGCTTTCAGGCCTTGTAATCAACTAACTAATAAATTTTAATTCAATCACCTCATAACACTAACACAATCTAAACATTAAAAAATCCGTTTGAAAATCTAGATGAAAATGTAGGGATAAATAGTCAACATTTTATTTTATTTTAATGAAAATCAACATTGTATCGGTTATGTATTGGGCATCATACCGTACAGGCTAAAATCAAAAAAGCAAAGTTGTTGTCTTCATCCTTCAGCAAAATACCAAAGTAATTCGTATCACGTAAAACAAATTCAAACGTGTACCAAAAAAAAAAAAAAAAGAAGAAAATGGGAAAATTGGAAAATAAATAAAATATTTCAAAACACTGCAAAAGGTTTTCATATATGACTGGTGGTTTATTTCGACACAACATCAGCAGAAGCAAGATAACTAACATTCTTACCATTGATATTCATGCCATGCATTATACACATACGAATGTTGAAAAATAGCGATGCAGTAGCAGTTTTTTAATGAGATCGTAATCCTAATGCATGATGACGGTAATCATGATTTTGCGAGATAACACGTATGCGGTTAGGACGAATCTATTTAGTTACATGTTGTATTTGATGATGACGTCCATTTTATGCGGATTGAAATGTTTTATCTATATGCAGTCCGAATTTCGTACTTTGACTTCTAATAATGTAAAGGAATACGATCAAAGAGTGTGAATGCAGCATCATGTAATTTTTTAATAAAATTTAGACAGTTCTGAAAAAATTGAATTACTCCGAAACATTTCCAAGCCTATGCAACATAACACTTAAATAATTGTATCAATTGACAGGTTTGTAATTGTTCCCATTTATTTCCTTTGTGGGGCACAAATTCACTGTTAATTCTAGGATAGTCGGTGTTTTGATTTCACACAACGAGAGTTGTGAGCGATCACTACTTCCACTTTGTGCGTTAATTTTAGTAGGTCAATTGTTCTTAGAACTTCCTTTCTCCTACCATCTATCCTTTATTTCTTTATATGGCATGTGGGCGATTTGTCTTAGACATCGATCATGGAGTGCCACTGCTTTCGCCATGGAGCATTGATTTCAGAGTGCCTCCAAATCGATGTCGATGTACAGTCCGAATGCATGTTAGTTCCTTCTGTATCAGTCCTTTTAGCTTTTCATTTCCTTAAAATGGTGATTGTTTATTTGATTCACTTGTAAAGCTTGGCAAAAGTCAAGCAACCGTGGCACGTGATCATCACGTCACCACTTTTGGTTTTGAATTTTAATTTTTATAAAAGACGCGTGTCAATTTTGAAAACGAACGAGCTTTTGAGGTGCGTGATATATGCTCGGTATCACCAGAGGCATTAAGCGGTTTAAAGAAAAGAGTTTTAGAAGAACAGAGAGGTGTTACTCTCGTCTTAAAAAAATGCACGGTAAGACAACCAAAAGACCAGATTTGGAACTCGACAAATATAGGGCTAAACTTCTTCAGCACCAGGACAATCTTACAGATGTCAATCTATTAGCTCCTTCGAAGCAGCTAAATCACTGTAAAATACTTCTATCACGTGTTTTATACGGCGTAATCGACAGAAGCGGGGCACGTAGTCCCCACCACAGCAAACCCAAGCTTGATTGGCACTATAGATTCCTGCAAGGCTATTTTGGCCTTCTTAAACATATATTTAGCAGATAATGATAAGTTAAAAATGAACCTGTAGAGGTCGCAAAGTTGGTGGAAGTTAACCTTGTTTTTCTGCAGCCACTTGAGAATATACTGTTCTGGTACCTGATGAACCTGTTTAATATAACTTTTTTGGTGCCCGGATCCTCAAATAGATGCAATATCGCACCAGCTAACAAATCTAAGCGTTAAAGACAGGACGACCTTCAGAGTCAATTATAGTGAGTCATGATTTAGAACTGATTAACCCGGTCCTTCCTTAACTATGGAGACTATTCCTAATCCTCCTCTTGCTGTACAATTTTCGAAAAACTGTTCACGGCCTTAGATCCCGTGTGTCCTGAGTAGTCAGGTACCTTTATCACAGAGTGGCATATCTTATAGTGGTTTGCCTTCAGAAATTGAAATGTTTCTGTTTTCTGTTCAAAATTTATCTTAAGAAACTTTTTGCTTTTGGGTTTACACATCATTTTAAAAAATATTGCTCTACGATGGAATCGAACTTACCTAAGCATCATGGTCTCAACTGAAAAATGATTTTATTGAACGTTTCAAATATAGATGAACTAACTACGACGTACGGCGCATAAACGAGTCTAGAAAACAACAACCTGAAGAGGGCATTGTCGATTTGAATCATCATATATGGAGTTAACTCTCCAATGCTGAATAGCGACGATGAATCCATATAAACATTAATGACGAACATGAAGTTGGCCCTACACTATCATTTGACAGACAGACGTTTCAATGATTTTATATCAATGACTTTCCAAAGTCACACAGTATGGGAACACACATTCATACATTCATACGTTTGCGACAACCGAATCATTTAGAAGACTGGTTTTGCCGATTTCGTCCAACGTCGTTCCCAATTCACTCTCGTTTTCTTCTACTCCCATTTCAACCACTTAGTTAGTTTGTTAGTTAGTTTTAGGTGGCCGCCCAACAAAAGGACGAGGTATAAACACATATGGTCCTTACCACACAAATTTCTTCTCCGCACTACCCTACTGTAACCAATTTGAGCTTCTCACGAAACAGTAGATATCTCTAAAGCTCAATTTACTAAAACCCATTAGATTGCACAGGAGGTGAGCTCCCAAAAACTTGAGTTTGTTTTAAGACAGACTAGGACAGGTATAAATGAAGTATTGTTTCCTCCTCTTCTTTGTCGTTGCAGCTTCGACAATAATAATGAAAGAAACCACCAAGTCTACTGGCATGCTTTCCAATAAGACAGTGTCCTGTAATGACACCCTAAACCGTGCTAATATTATGCCGTAGCATAATTAAAGTCCTTTTTAAGTCTAAACTAGGCCAAACTTGCCTAGTAATTACACATGAGGTACAATTTGCCCATCTATTGTTTGTGGTTTTACGAGCTTCTTCTTTAAGGAGTAATTTGATTGTAGCAAGTTGAACTCCAATGTCCACCTTGCACGGTAAGATGAGACAAGTAATACTTTGTCACGCGAGTTTTACGGCTTTCATATTCCCCGTAATATTGAAATGCCCTGGCACCCATATAATATAGATATTGAACTGTTCGGCCATCTCACTAAGAGGTGAAAGACAACTCCGGGCTATTTTCGACGTGATAAAGCCTAATTGTAAAACTTTAATAGTAGCCTAACTGTCCGTAAAAATGCCAATATCTCTTACAGATATTACATGATACTTTATCCAGTCTATCGCTTCCTTGATTGATTTAAGCTCCGTCTGAAAAATATTGCAATGATCAGGAAGGCGGAAAGAGAGATGTACATTTAGTTCTTCGCAGAAAACTCATCCGCTAACCTTTCCATAAATTTTCGAGCGATCTGTAAAAAAGTTCATAAAGCCTGACTTTAAAACTGTTCCATTCACCCAGTCCTCTCTGGAAGGAATATCAGTTATAAATTTAACTTCGAGGTATGATGTCGAAATGGTGTAGTCGATAGATTTAGGGATTTCTTTGTTCGTTAGAATAGATGAGTGTCCCACAATGTTACAGGACCACATAGAAATTTAAGCCTTATGGCTGTAGTAGTAGCCACTTGCTTAGCCAGGATATTCAAAGGGATGAGATAAAAGAGAATCTCCAGTGCTTGAGGAGTACTTCTAAGTGCACCACTAATACACAAGGTAGCAGTTCTTTGCACTTTCCTCAGCAACTTTTGATTCGCCACTGTATTTAAAGCGGGCCACCAAACTGTAACTCCATACATTAGAACTGGTCTAACTACAAAGGTATAAAGCCAATGCACAATGTAAGACTTAAGCCCCCATCCTTTTCCAATGGCATTTTTACAGGAGTAGAGTGCTATTGTAGCCTTTTTTACTCTTTCCAGTATATTAGGCTTCCAGCTTAGTTAAGCTATCCAAAATGAGACCCAAGAAATTCTCTTTATCTGCAATGTTCAAAGCAACTCCATTGAGAGTTTGAGCGAGGAAGTTTGTACTTCCTGGAAAAAAGAACCAACTCAGTCTTCAGTGGGTTAACACTAAGACCACAACTATTGGTCCATTGAGCTAGAATGCAAAAAGATACAAGTATATTTACCGAAAGCGCCAATAGCAACATCATCTGCATAAGCCACCAATTTAAAGCCAGTCCATTCCAGGTTTAGTAACAGGTCATTTATGACCAAATTCCAAAGAAGGGAGGATAATACACCACCTTGCGATGTACTTCTACTTACAAATCTACGAATGGATGGTACACCTAGATTCGCCGTTATGACCCTGCCTTTGATCATTTGATCATTCCAGCTTCTAAGTGTCACATCCACCTCCAAATTTGAAAGTGCTTATGTGATCGCCTCTGGTTTGACATTATTAAAGGCACCCTCAATTTCACAAAAGGTCACCAAAGAGAATTCCTTATATTCGAGGAACTTCTCTATAGGGCATAAGAGGGAATGGAGAGCAGTTTCCACCGATTTTCCCTTACTATATTCATTCTGAGACGCTGACAGCTTTGCAGGCTCGATTGAGCCTTTGAGACCTCTATTTGTCTTTCTAGAATTTTCAAGAAATAAGAAGATAAGCTTATAGGCCTAAGATCTTTGGGATGTGACATAGTTCGAGGCTGCTTTTGAAAATCACCTCAAGCCAGGAAACCGTTAAGTCAGTGGTTTTCTGAAATATTGGCAGGAATAATGCCGTCCAGGCTCCTAAATTTCATGTCTTATCCAAGCAGGAATCCTAAATTCGAAAACTGAATAAGATTACCGTCAAGGATGCGTAGCCTTTGCCGATTATCAGTCGATTGTTGGGTCGTCTAGATCCGATGAGATTTATCAATTGATTTGAAAGATGCATTCTGGCAGATACCTCGCAACTCACCATCCAGGGACAAAACGGAATTTTCGGTACCTGGATGGCTCTTATATCTGTTTACCGTTATGTCCTTTGGCTTATGCAATGCTTCACAGACGCCCTGCCGCTTGATGCGAGTAATTCCTCACCAGTTCCATGATTAGGTTTACGTTGATGATCTCCAAAAAGTGCAAGACAGATTAGATGTTTCCTGGGTATGTATGTGAATAGTAATGCCGCTTCATCCCCAATTTTGTTTCTTTAGCTGCTCCATTGATTGACCTTAACAGTAAGCCCTCTAAAACTGAATTGTCTTAAGAAGCAGGTACTTTTAGCCATCCGGATTCCAACTAACATTTTTATATTCAGCGACGCCAGTCCTACAGGCATTGGTAGTGTGTTATTCGAAACAAATTCAGTCGGAACCCCATCGAATATATTTCTCACAAGCTCAATGCAGCTCAGAGAAGTTATTCGGTAACGGAGCTTGAATGCTATACGCCGCAGTACTGAGCGTTGTGAAATTCAGCGCATATATAGAGGGGTACGCATTTGTAATTTACACTGCCTTCGTTGGTTTATGTCGCAGAAGGACCTTTCAATAAGTTTCGCTCGTTGGAGTTTAAAACTGCAGGCCTTTGACTTCCAGATTGATTATCACAAGGGTTCAGTTAACATTGTACTGGACGCCTTATCCCGCGTTTATTGTAATGAACAACCTATTACTAAAACAAAAAGTACTTCAAAAACCCTAAAGATTCCCAATACCTTGGAACCTTAAGTGGAGACATACCATTGAACAATCAAAGATAAATATGTCTATAGTATAAATCAGCGATGTGATGTATCCGGTATACATATAAATCTCAGCTTTTCTCGCTTTTAAGATGAGGAATATATGGATCAGATAAATCGCATCAGATTTCGATTCGCAAAATCTCTTACTCATATCACCTTACTTATATCACCTGCGTATGGAACTCGATATACAGATTCCGATGATTCAGACTGTAAATTAATCATTCCCTAGCCCTAATTTCAGATTTGGCGCTACAGGCCCACCTCCCCCAACCTTTGCTCACATGTATGGGTACTGCGATAACAATTGAAAGGCTTTAGAGACAATGTTATTTGAAAGACTTGAGTCTCTATTGAGTCCACACGACCTTTCCAACGTTTATACGTTGAGTTTTTAGGGCTTTACCCGCACTCAAAATGGTAATTGTTACTTAGAGATTGCATTGGATCACTTTTCGCAATAAGTTCTCTTGAAACCCTTTTTCTTGAAAATGGTATATTCCTAACTTTCTCGGTTCCAGAATTCATTACGTATGACAACAGAAAGTAGTTCACGTCACAAGCATTCCAAAAACTACTGTCAAAATACCGTAACTTTCATAATAGAACAACCGTATATTCGCCGCCAAGTATCGCATAAGAGAGAGAGTGAATCGAACTCTATTGTCGACCATTCGCACTTACATTGAAGATCGAAATTACATTGATTGAGATAAATATATCCCGGAACAGACCTTCCGATTATCCCTGCTTCTAAATATGCATTGCGAACCCCACGACCAGCTTTGAGCTATAACCGGCTATAGCACCTCATAAAGGCCTCTGTTGGAAGAATTTTATAACGCCATCGGGTGTAAATGTTGACATTGGCATGAGGTGGTAATTATTGCCACTTCCATCTTGATATCGTTACAACTTTTGTAAACCTATATATACTTCGTATTAAATCTACCAAACAGTTGGTTGAGTACAAACTTACAACGAAAGTTCACCTTACTTTGGAGAGAAGCAGAACAAAAAGGACTGCGATGTATAATTCGGTCGAGGCGTTAGTGTTTGTATCATTGCAAAAACACGAGACTTCCGATTTCCATTTTCTCGAGCTTAACTATCCCTTTTGTACATACTAATAAGCCACATTTAATTTGATCGCACTTTGGACTTCTCGAGCGCCGAGCAAGAGATTATTTTCTCATTTGCTTTTACACAAGCCAATTATTGTATTATCTCGTTGGTAATTTCAGTCGACTTAAGAGATTTGCCGGTACATTTATTCAATGTCAGCCGTTATCACGAATTTTTTAACCTCTGAACCGTATCAGAATTGCCCATCATGTGGACTGAATACCCATAAGGGCCGACCTATTAATTTCTAGTATAAAGATACTTCTGGGTTAGTTTTGCTGGAGCCGTTGAATACTATTCTCACCTTTGTCGTTTCTCCATATGTTTTGATGATAAGGCAAATATAACATGTTTTGCTCACTTCGTTCACTTCCCAGTATTTTCTGGTATGTTACGCGTATTGATAAGCTAACTTTTAGTTAGGGTTTTATATTGCCATTTAAAATTGAAACTACTACTCCAAACTACACTTGGAAATAGATAAAAGTTAGAATCTCTGTAGGACAACAATTATAAAGTATATGTAAAATATATGCAGAAATGTACGATTTTCTGATTTCACAATACTTTGCTTGTCACCAAGACGCCACACTTCTGCAATAAAACAAAATCTAAAATTTAAACATTCATCACCCTCTAAGAAATTTTATTAAAAATTTGGTTAAATTTACAAATATTCATTAGCTTATAATTCATCTTTCAATGAATACATTTTGCGGTCATGTTCCCTTGGCAAATGAGCACCAACGTCATACCAGAAGTTGGCACGATCATCCAATAAACCCTTTTCCATGGCTATAAGTGGGATACCTTGCGAATAATCCTTAGACCCAATACGTAGATAATCAAGTGGAAAATCATTTGTTGGAAGCCATTGTGGAAGACCATCGGCTGAAGGATTCCTGTATATGAAGTAATGAATCAATCAGTATAGAAAGAATATATTTTTTATAAATTATTCCTTACCCCGTATATGCAAAATTAACCCACATCTTGGTAATTGCTTTACGAATTTGTGTACATTCCTCGGTTGGTGCCGCACTCACAAACAGTTCTTTACCAATGGGGAATAAATACTGTAACTCTTCAGCATGGCATACACCTGTAACGAAACAAAATCAAATGGACGAATCAAAAAAAAATATTTTATTGTACATAAAATCTTAGTATCCTCCACTGAAGGTATATAATCCCGACAGTATATATATTAAAGATTCATCCGCTCGTTTTAGTGTATAGACGACCCAAACACATAAAACCTTTAGTGGAATAGGATTTTGTTCTAAAAATGTAAAATTCATTTGACTATTTAGTACATATACATTATGTATGCCGAAGATGATAAAAAAAGGACGAACAACGATTTCAAATTCCATTTTATAATCTCGAATCTTCTTAAAAAAAAATTATTTTTATTTTTGCTTCCAGAAAGCACAAATACAAAAGTGAAAAAACCAAAATTGGGTGTTCATGAATAATTGATAAATTGGCAATTTTAAATCCTTAAAATTTTTTTTTTCATTCATTCCTTTATGATTAATTTTATAAACCGAGTGTCGAATTGAGGAATAGGATTTAATTTTATTCGTCAGTCATAGATGATGGAAAATGTAAAATCCAATTTTCACATCTTTAATATTCAAAAAATTCGGATGAATAGAAAATTTTGTTTTGTTTTTTTTTTTTTTTTATTGTACTCGTATCTATCTCAGTCGAATGAATAAAACATTTCGAAGCAATGTTTTTTGTTTAGTTTCGAGATAAAATACAGTTTAAGGACCTTTTAGTAAATAAGCGAATGGGATTATATGAATTTAATTTTGACTGACAATTATTCTGTGGCATATTTTGAATTCATTGGTGTATGAATATGTGATATATTCTGTGCCAAAGGCTATGTCAATTCAGATCAACTAACAAATCATTATAAATTGTAAGTTTCTCACATTGAATACAGCGTGCACTATACTTAGTGTTACGATTTCTCTATATAGAGTAAATATAGAGACATCTATGAAGTAGCATTTGTATTAGCTAAAATTGAGAAAATAGAATAGCGTAGTGATATCTCGAAAAAGTAAAATGATATTCTAGAAAAACAGAATATTCGAGATACATAAAATTTTGATATACAATCGGCGGACAGTCTCTTAAAATTAAGATGGGCTTAATTTTAAACGCGAAAGAGTTAAGATTAGTGTCATAGCCTATACCAATGTTAAAATGGCAAAACCCATTGCAAAAACAAAAGGTTCTGGGTTGGAGAAGCCGCTAATGAAGAAAACAACAAAGTAAGAAAAGTTATCATTGAAAATCCATAGTATAACCAGATAGGGGCCACATAGTACACAGAAGAGACCTAATGAATTAGACAAAACCCATCCGGAATTATCATCGGAAAATGCGAAGAAGTATCCAATAGTGAAGTGAGAAAAACAATAGAAGTTCTGACGCAAAAATGGATGGAACACCTAACACCGAAACAGAAACACACAGGAAAAGCCCTACTGGAAAACTACATATCCATATTTTCTGTAGTGCTCCAGAGGAAAATAGTAAAACAAACATGGATAAAAAACGAATCGATGCAGGTTCAGAAATGCCAATACAGCAGACACCGTTACAAACAAAACAGACGGAGAAGGCTAGAATGGTAACCGAAATGAAAACAACAGGAGTTATTAAGCAATCGAGCTATCTTTGGAGCTCGCCAGCAGTACTGGTAGGAAAGAAAGATGACAACATAACAAAGAAGGATATAGTTTTCTCTTACCAAGGATTTACGAGGCATTGGATACACAAGCAGGAGCACGAATATTTTTAACACTTGATGAGCGAAAATTTGCCTTTTGGTTTATGTAACGCGCTTACGACTTGCGAATTGTAAATGGAACTTTCACTGAAAGGTTTGAACTGGATGCTGTATCTACTGATTTACTGATGTTGCCAAGAGTTTGTATGGGCTGACCAGAAAAGACAGAGCGGGCGGATTTGTTGCACCACCCAAAATTATTGGACATTGTGGAGTGCGATAAACATTACCATAAATATATCTATGGTGAATCATTTCATTTAAAAACGAGTCATGGAGCTTTTAGATAGTTACTGCAGCTTAAAAACCCAGAGGGACAAGAAGCGCATTGGATCGAACGACTGCAAAGCTACAATTTAAATATTGAAAATCGTAAAAGAGAACTGCACATGGGAACGCCGATGCCCTATTGAAACGACCATGCCGAATAGATTGCAAGCATTGTGGCCAAGTGGAAGACAATGAAAATATCATTGAAACAAGATTCATCATTGAAGACTGGACTCCTGAGGAAAGTAGAAAAAAACAAATGAAAAGACTCGGATTTATCGGTAATAGTGAAATACGAAGAAGAAGCGGATTTGGCAGAGTTCCGATGATCAATCGATGCAATTTTCAAATTTGGTACCTAAGATTCGGATTGCAGAGATTTTAAAATGAGTATCGTAGAGGGTAATAGTGAGGGACATCTAAGAATCAATAAAACATTCGCCAAAATGCTGGAGGAAGATTTTACTGGCTGGGATGTCGGCAATCAGTAACAAAATAATATCATAACAACAGGATACAACAGGAGTGTCACCTGTAAACGTCATTTTTGGTAATAATTTGCGGCTGTCAGATTACATGAAATGTTGAATGGTTCTTTTTAATGGTTTTGGCACTAAAGCCAAAAGCAGCAAAGTTCTTCTTGACTAACAAGGGCTTAAAAGTGGCTGGGCTTGTAGCTACGCTATTTTAAAAGAGATTAGAATTGTTGTTTATAATGTGAACCGGTTAGAAAAGTTAAATAACATTAAAGCAGCTATTATTAGCCAAAATAACGGTAAATAAAAAAGGAAGACTTGGTTGGTTTTAAAACTAACCCTACAAAAATCAAGGTCATCTAGTGGGTCATTGAGGTTTCGCCAAAAGCCCAAAATATCCAAATAAACACAGAGTATAAATCAGAAGGTCTTCGTGCCAACTTTCCGACTATGTCAAAATCTCAAGGTCCTTTAAATGCCTTCTATTTGGGCAAATTGCCAAATTCTGGAAAGGCAAAAGTTCGAAAAGTGGACACTGCTCTGAGGTCGGACATGATGTCCAAAGAGAAGAAAAGGGCTCTGTATGCAGGACCCTTATATGGCTCAAGAAAGAAATGGTTGGGTAATTATTATCTAATCAGTATCTACTTTCAATTCTCTGGTTACATCAATAGGCTTGATACAATTATGAAAGGTCTCAAAACCTTCCTATCATCATAATTAGTGACTCCAATGCTAAGTCCAAATTATGGCAAAATAAGGACACAAATGAACGAGGAATCGTTTTTTAAGAGTTTCTTGCAAAAAGAGGCCTCTTTGGTACAAAAAAGAAAGACAACCAATGCCTATTGCCACAATGGTGAATCTACCAATTATATGACGTTAAAGACGACTGAATTTCTAGTGGTCACTTGTAGTGAAAAAAGGAAAATCACTTTGGTGGAATTTTAAAAAAGAGAAAGAAAAGAGTAGGAAGGGTGCGCAAGTTATATCAAAAAGAGAAGGACTCCGCAGCGAGCGACTGCTTAAGAAATGCAGTTATGTAATATGCTGTAATAAATACATGACCGATGTGAACAAAACTAGTCACTTTAGTTTAGGGGGATTCATTACAGAGAAAGGTAATGCAGGACCATGGAGCTTAGGAATAAATGGGGCGAAGTATATAAATTTATTAAAACTTCAGAAGTTCTAAGCACATCAACAAATAAATATGGTCTAACAAATACATGTTGGAAGGATACCACAAACTGTTTGTTGAGCGCAATGTGCTCTCTGATGATACTATGCCACAGAAAACATGTCACAGAATCTCATAAAGAACTTAGAGCGTATATATTTGTAGCACCAACAACTTGCGACCTCTGAAAGCCTCTGAAAGATTCACAACTATAGACCCTAATTATGAACACTTCAAAAAAAGAGTGACAAAAGGGTACTCACAAGGGTCTGTTCTGGGCCCACACCTCTGGAACATCGTATTCAACAGTAAAATTGATGACAATATCCCAGAAGCAGCATTCGACGACGAAAAAGTAACACACAATGCCGGAACATCTATCAAAGTGTTCAGGAAGGAGCTCATAGTGCTGTAAATAAAATGACTGATAGGTGTTGCAGCTATAAAAATAATCTTTCGTCCGTAAAAACAGTAATGATTCAACTTAAAGGATCGTTTGATATCAGAAGACCACCTTTAGTATCGGTAAATGCAGTGAGAATTAAAACGGTCAAAACTATAAAATAGCTTCGGTATTTTGACAAAAGTCTGGGTGTCACGTCATATGCCAACAGGATTGCAAAAAGCAGTAAAAAAGTTTTCTTAGTGGATAGAATGAATTGTCACCACCGATAAACATTAATAAGCGCACAAAAGGGAACCCTTAACGTATCCTACCTAAAAAATTTCGCTTAAGCGAAACGAGCAGCAGTAAGTGTGGCTATAATAATAAAACCATAGACCACTTACTTTACAGCTGTAATCTTGTCAAGGACAGATTCTGTGAAACTATTCTAAGCAATAGATAGTGTCAAGTGCGTACGAACGATTGACGCAAGACTGTGATTTAAAATGCTCATGTCTACGGATAATAATTGACACAGGAGCTATTATCAACGATAATAACTCTTTATCAGTAAATACCTCTCAGGCAACGAGGAAAGCATAAATTAGTGCACTTAGAGAAATTGGCGCGCTCTACCGATGAAATAAATATTGTTGGAATTTCTTAACAATCCCGGAATAGGCAAAAACGTTAAGGTAAACAATAAAAGGTAAAAACTGTGCTGACATCAGCATAGGAGTACCTATATTGGATAAAAAGTTGCTGATAGAAGATTATTGAGTACAATTAGAAAAAGAGATGGAGAAAATACAGATCACTGAGGGACACCAGCATTTAAAAATGTGGAACAGAAATCACGGCATCCAGCCTCACTTGGATTTTGGGGCAAAGAAGATA
The DNA here is from genome assembly GCA_963556175.1 of Tipula confusa. Taxonomy (NCBI): domain Eukaryota; kingdom Metazoa; phylum Arthropoda; class Insecta; order Diptera; family Tipulidae; genus Tipula; species Tipula confusa. Next base: position 141,203,180 of record OY744476.1, read on the forward strand.
ATTCCCAATCCATAAATATAATGAATATAATGAAATATAATGCCACATGCGATCAAATGCCTTCGAGATATACATTATTTAATAATCGAGATTCCTCTGTAACACGAAATGTCTCTCTGACGTCCTGATCTCACCCTCTACTTATTAATTCAAAATTATTAACTTCAGAAGAATTTAGAAAACTCTTTGCATATCTCACCTCACTACCTCAATTGAGGTTAATTTGCTCAAATTTATTCAAACCTTGTTACTTCAATAACACGACTCTTAATGACATTTCATGTGCTTATTATTTTGTCAGGGTCACGATCGCGACAAAACACAGTACAACACGACGGGAAAAATTTCTCTGAATTGAAGACATCCTTTAAGCAGGTTTCCATAAATTAACAATATTATAGTATTTGCATAATATAGAGATGAATAAACTGATTTAGCCTTGGTAGGCAAATTGCTGTCATTGTGGTAATATACATTTTATCTATTGCTTTTGGTAGTTTTCGATTTATTGGCTGCATCAAGAATATGGATCGACGACACTAAACATTCAAACTTGTGGTTGCTTTAAGTTTTTTGGTTGGCTAAAAAATTTCTAAAATTTCTTCTAAAAATTTTGCTCTTAAACGCATGTTTCGTACCAATTAAACTTAAATTTTAGTTAAAAATGTAAAACCATTTAAATTGTATTTTAAAACTTTAAGCTTTCTTGTATGGTAATTTTGGGAATCAACCTAACCTTGCACCGGGTTAAACGTTACTACCCTTTTGAACCTCAAGACCTTTCAAACTGGTGTGAAATCTACCTCTGTTATGTCAAGTACCTCTGTTGATTTTTAGAAACAAGGTTTAAGCCTATAAATCGATACGTTGGCTTCCCGGTCCCTATACGTAATATTAAAACCCCTTTTCACTACGACCCAAGACTAAAAAAGGTCCCTCATATTTAGGTTGCAGAGATGCATGCACAACGTCATTTCGTAAGATGAATGGACTACTTTTATTATAATGAGCAGAAGCTATTGGCTTCAACACTTTAAAGTCTCTAAGCGTACGATGCCACCTTTCAATAAATTGAATTTGATTCAATTTATTGAAAGGTGGCATCGTACGCTTAGATCCATTTGATTGCGGATAGCATGAGGTGGTTCGTTTACGTTTAAATCCTATTAACCCTGCTAATTTCTTAAATAACTAGGACTCAAACTAACGTCCTTGATAAGTAACAACAAAAGAAGGAGTGCCAAATCTAGAAATCCAACCATTGTATAACGCGAATGCCACGGTTTCCGGTCTGATATCAAGCAATGGAATCGCTTCCACTCAACGCGTAAATCTGTCTATAATAGTTAGACCATACCGTTGGTTATCAGAAATGGGCAAAGGTCCAATCAAATCAATATGCAAATCTGGCTGATCTTCTGCCCATACTTTCTCGTATGGATACGAGAAAGCGCATCGGTCACAATATTTTCCTTCCCCGACACAGGCTTAATATCAATCGTAAACTGGCTTATATAATCTAAAAAACGATACTGGCGCGGCGATTAATATAAAACAATCCTACACCCTTCTAACAAGTACTTAAAACGTTTAACCGACGCATACGCTCCCATCAACTCCCTATCATATGCGCTATAACGCTTCTGTCCATCGAAGAGCTTAACAGGAAAGAACCCTAATGACTGAAACTGCCCGCCGACTAATTGTTGTACCACCACGCCTATAGCGATGTCAAATGCATCGAGTCAGATCTTGTTTCGCCCTATTGAAAAGTGACATCGATCCAACACCGTATGTATAAACATTTGGAATGTCTGGGCAGCATGTCGCAACTCGAATGTCATTCGATTAAATTTGAATGATCCAAATTTTTTGCATAAGGTTGTTTTAGGAATATCGTCAGTTTGGCGGGATTGCATAAGCGGTAGTGTAATACCATTCAACCCCCGGTAATCTCCGCAGGGTCGCCATGATCTTTCTTCGACACCATATATAATGGACTAGACCATTGACCTTTCATCCGAGTCCAATAACCTAACTCGATTAAATGTTCAAATTCGTTCTTGGCCGCAATGTCTTCACAGCCGACAATCTCCTAACTTTAAGTTCGACTGGTGAACCTTTAGAACTGGTTGACCTGTTACAAACTTTTTAGAAGCTGGACCAATAAGACGACGATTTTTAATGTCTACTAACAATCCAAATTTTTCCAGCAAATCTGCACCTAATACGGGTCTATATATCCACTCCTATTAAATTCCATTTGAATATCGTATTCAAACCAAAATCTAAATTTATCATTAATGAATCGTATGTCCTCATGGGAGTATAATTCACCGCGAAAAGTGGAAAATTACAAAGTGGCTCTTTCTTATTGACAATCGTTGTAGGCACCGCCGATACATCTGCTGCGGTATCTATTAAATATTGTCGTTTACTTGCTGGAGCTCATAAAACTAAGCGACTTTGGTTCTAGCCATTGTCACTAACTGATATTCCAAAAAACATTTATGCTAATACATTTATGTCTGCTGAGCTAGTGGGAGTATATAGCCGTGACCAACATCGCAGTAAACATTTTCTTAGTAAATATCTTGGTAAAATTTGCACTTCAAGTCGTGTCAAGTGGCGTTGCAAGTGCAGACTAGCAGTTTTTAGGATACCTCTCCGAAAACACTAAACGAGTATAACATTATAATCACGGTCGAATGTCTGATTCGATGCTTGGGTGTTGTTAAGGGGACGTTCCGAAAGCACCTGGCTAATGGTTCAAGTCACTCAGGTTCTGTTCTAGGGTTTAGCCGGAATACACGATAAAATAATCTAGTTAGTTGCTTTGTTTTGGAAAATAATTAAAGTTGAAATGGCGAAAGCCTCAGTTCAACTGACGGACAAACAATTCTAGAAATTGTTATCCTCCCTGCAAAAAAAAGAGAGGGACTGCCAAACTTCCACAAGTTGGTGGGAGTTTTGCTGATTGCACTTCCAGGTTTAGGCGTCTATTAGCGCAATAACAATATATAAGGACTGCAAGAATATTTCTGCAGTAAATGCTTTAAAAAGGTTGCCCTTTTGTAAAAAGAATGGTCATAAAATCGATGATTGCCGTAGAATAAAACATCGATTCTCAGAACAACCGAGGTCTGAGGGGAACTCACAAATTAGGTCGAATATTAAAAAACACGAGTTGAAATGTTACACTTGTGGATTGGTGGGATATGTGATGAGTAACTGAAGTGTAAACAAAAAACCTCGGCACCCAATGAAGTGTAAAATGAGGCCACGGTCTCGTCGGTTGACTTTGATAGTCCATTGAGTACCGAATCCGATTATATGTCGATGCAGGGGACAACATACAACTCTGGTATAGAGCCATTTAACTTCAAACCTATGTATAGACCCACACTTGACATTAATATACTTGGCTCCAGAGGTACGGGTATTGTAGACACCGCTGCTAAAATGAGTACTGCTTCACCTGCTTTGTACATATTGTTAGTTAGGAAGGGTCAACAATTTTGGTCTAAACAATTTTTAGTAGATTTGGCTGACAGAAATTAGAACTCGTTTTATTTACCACCGTAAAAGTTGAAGTGTACGAGAAGATTATTCCAACCACATTTATTGTGTTGCCAAATGCGGCCAAGAACAAAACTCTACTAGGGATTGATTTTATTCGAGACTCCAAAATGGTTCTTGACTATGAGAAGCACACTCCAAGGTTTCATACATATGAAAAAGAGACGGCTTTGACCTTGGATATGTCGTCCATAAATTTATTAAAGGAGGATGAGGGATCTACGTTAGGTAAAACCCATAGGAGTAAAGTTAACGAGGTTTTGATCCGATGCGAGGATATTTTTGCGCTAGGATGAGATCTAACTTCAGCTCCAGTTCACCGGATCGATACGGAAGATAATCTTTCGGTTGCGGTTCCCGCTTATAAAATTTCATTACAAAAGCGAGAAAGTCTTCGTCAAGAAATTGACAAAATGCCTAAAGAAAATATAATAGAAGTATTTAAGTCACCTTGGGCTGCACCTGTGGCCATGATGAAGAAGCCAATCGAGTCCTATAGAGTATGCGCAGATTATAGAAGGTTAAATACCATCACAATTTCTGATAAATATCCCATACCTTGGATCGATGAGCTTCTCCATTTAGTAAAGCGGATATTGTTTATGTTAACTTTAGATGTGCGAGCGGGGTATTAGCAGGTTCCCGTGCAGTTGGAGCATATACCAAGCGTATTCGTTTTGGATTACAGAACGCACCGGCAACATTCCAGCGATTGGTGAATCGTATGAAAGCAAATCTACCGGATGTGAGAATGTTCGCGTATTTAGACAATATTGTGGTTTAGTATTAGAATAAACCCAGAGAAGGTTTTGGCTATTTCTCAAAGAAGGTAACCCAGAAATGTCAGAGGAAGTGAAATCATTCCTCCAGGCTTGCAGTTGGTATAGAAAGTTCTTGCCACATTTTTCTAATATCGCAAGATCTTTGCCCGATCTGACAAAGAATAATGTAAATTTCGAGTGGTCTAAGGCACAACGAATGTCGTTTGAGAAGTTGAAGACTTCTTTGGTTACTACACCGATACTGCAGCAAGCGGAACAAGAAAAACCCTATACTATACGGGCAGAGGCATGTAATCACTCAATTGGCGCAGTGTTGATGCAAGAAGAAAACAAAGACGAACGTCCGATAGAATATGGAAGTCGATTATTAATCGTTTCGTGGCAAATCGATTTTCCATCGTATAATCGTGGTGCACTTCGTATAAGTTACAATTAGAAGATCCAACGCTACAAACAATATTAGAATGCTTCGAATAAAAAAACCATCCAGATCTACAGAATTGGACTGGAAGAGGATACCTCTTCCTAATGACACGCGGGGTACTTTATCAGTACATACTCAATCAAACCGAGGAAGAATTTCAACTAGTTTTTCCTGAGAAATACATCGTAACCAAATGCAACAGTGATTTGTAGTTCTATACCGTAGTAATCACTACGGGATAGAAAAAACAATCGAAAAAATATGCGCGAGATATGTTTGACCTAAAATGCGGATGAAGGTAGCAGACTTTGTCAAATCATGCGACAAATGCCAAAAATATAAGTCCAATAATTTAAAATCAAGCGAGTTACTTAAAACCCCGGGTGCTTGTGTATTTGTCATAAAACAATTAATTCGATCGAACTCGAACGTTCAATTGTTTTATTAAAATTTAATTTAAATTAATTTCGATAATATTATTTCTATTTAAGTTTCAGGGAGAAACTTCTGCAAAGTTTCCTTTGCAGATAACAGATGCATGGTGGCACACTGAAGTTTCTGACAAGAGATGCCCAAATGCAAAGCAGTTCAGTAAAATTGCGATTGTCTTATGCTAACAGTAGTTTGAATATTGGCTACCGGGAAACCGATCCAATTCTGTCATTACTGACATACCTCTCCTTACCCTACCCCAACAAAAATTTACTAACTATTGGCCGCCATGGTGTCTGTAACCGGGTCGATCTTAATAATTAACTAATATCCTACCTTATCCGTCCAAGTATAAGTAAAACGGGTGTACGGTGGGCCCGGCCAATTATCCGGGAGATCCTAGTTAGTCCTTGGTCGTACATCTTAAATCAATTAATCAAATCAAACAGTGGTATTGTAGAATACAAATAAAAGGAACACAATAAAAAAAACTCTACGAGTTGAAACATCTAGAGTTAACGAAGATAATGGAGTTACTTGGTTTTATATTAATTAAAGGCACAGAAGTTTCGTTGCCAATTTGGCTACGTAAAGCCATTGAAAAAAGGCGGATGTCTAAAGGAGTACGGATTTGATATAGAAAAGGAAATTCAATATTCAGAAAGTGTAAAAAAGAATCAAGTACATGACGCAAACCAAAATGTAGTAAAATTATTAACGATGTTTAGAATTTTAAACATATAAAGACTGCGACCACCTAGAGAAGCGTTTATCAAATTTCCGTGCATCCAGGAAGAGGTTATCGGTTTTTGATGCTATGGACATTTTTTTTAGCAAGATTGCTTGTTTTAGTATAATTTTAACAGTTTTAATCGGATAACTAGTCTATATCTTCTAGTTTCCGGATATTTACGATTTGAAGTATAAATTTCACAGTTTTTTGGCATAATTTTTAAAATTTTGCGTTAAACGTAAATACTATTGCGGCTGGAAAACTTACAAATTATGGTTTCTACAAAGTATTGGACAGATTCACTCCATTTAATAATTTTATTCGCTATTTTTCTTTAAACGCAAAAAACAACCTACAATTTGAGGTGAACGATTCACCTTCATTTACCATCGTTCAAAATTTATTCGTATTAACACTAAATTTCAAAACAAAATTTCGATCGATTATAGTGTTGTTAAACTGCATACAGTTCAAAGTTGGTATTAAACTCGTATCATGAAACTAATTCTACCTCACCTCAGAAATACTTTGGGAAGCAACTTTTTTTTTTGTAATGTAAAACTTGAAATGAAAACAATATAAACTTTTTACCAATAAAAACTTTTACCTTGCTGTGCTCTAATCAATCACAGCGATAATTTTAAATTTTATTTGCGCTTGACTTATTTTGCACAAAACCAAAATAAAAGTTTTGCGGTAGATCACTTTCGAATTGTAATTAATCCGCAATGAGTTTGCGGTACTTGACATTTTTTTTTTGTTCGATTTTCTTTTCACAAAAAAAAAAAGCTTTTCCAAGTTTTTCCTTTTGTGGTTTGTTCATTTAATTTTTTTTTTTTTTTCATTTTATTCAATGGTTTAAATCATAAAACGATTTCCAATATGTCCGCAGGTAATTTACATATCTATTTTCTTTTTTTTTCAGAATTTCATAATAAAACGAAAGATGAATAATATTATAGATTGCCGTACGTTTTCTGTGCTCTGGAGTGGTGGCCTTCATAAGGTGTTATCAAAGGAATTCGATGTGCCATGATGCGCACAAAAACATGAGAACAATTTTCCAATTCCTTGTGAACGAAAAGGTTGTAATTTCTATGTCGTGTAGCTGGTTTTGGTGAAATTTTCTTGAATGTTTAATTTTTTGCGACATTTTTATTGGTTTTAAAAAATCACTTGGCAATCGCATATTTTCTCCGTATACCAAATTTGCTGAAGTTGTACCAAAATCTTCACGGAAAGCTGAGCGTAAACCTAACAGGATAGATGGAAGAGATCTAGTCCATTGTGGATTCTCTACACACATAATTGATGTTTTGAGGCTGCGATGCCATCTTTCAACTAACCCGTTTCATGCTGGATTGTATGGTGTTGTCCTTCTACGTTGTAACCAAGTAACCTGGACAATTCGTTGAATAGATATGATTCAAACTGTGATCCGCGATCTGTGACTACGAATGATGGAACTCCAAAACGACATATCCAACCTCTAAATATAGCTTCAGCCATTATTTCGGCTGTTATGTCAGGTATAGGGATGGCTTCAGGCCATCGTGTATCACGATCAATTAGGATTACGCAATATCGATCCCACTCGGAAGGTGGTAATGCCCCAATTATTAGTACCAAATATGGGAAATTTATCGAATTTCACAGAATTCTGATTCTTAATCAAGTTGTGTAACTCCTGATCTTTTTCATGCTCTAAAGCGATTGGTTTAAAATCTATACTGCATCCAATTGAAATTTCGTAAATCCTAGAAAGTGTATCGGCCACTATGTTATTTTTCCCAGTATTGCCATCTCAGCAATATCGCGCTTCTCAATTGGTATTTGGAAGTAAGCACGAACTAAATCGATTGCGGAAAAATATTTGCACCCATTAAGTTGGTGTGCCAAATCTTTCAGATATTGAATGCTATACATAACTGGTTTGGTTTGGGAATTCAGGGAACTATAGTCTCCGCATGGCCTCCATTCACCATTCTTTTTCCACACCATGTGTAGCGGGCTAGACCAGTAACTGTTGCTTGGACGACAAATTCCAAGTTCTATCATCTTGCTAAATTCAGCTTTTGCTAATTTGTGATTCTCTATGTTATTCTTGGGAAATCCCCGGTACCTGGGGATTTAACTCTCATTTTTTGTATTGGAGATATAATTGCAAGGTTTTTGGCACCTATAAGCTCGCTCCGCTAAACGATTATGATAAAACCAAATTTCATTGTTATATCTTCTATGCCGACTATTTGACTATTTGACTATGTGGTTTCTACGTATCAATTGGCGTGGTTGTGAACGGCTATTATGGTTTGCTAACCGTGTCTCCAAACCCTCGATACGTTTAATTACTTCATTAACATGCATTGTAGTGTTAGTATTATCACTCTCGAAACTGGGTTGTATTGAACTGACATTTATTCCATTGTTACTTTTCGAAAGTACTTCCCAAATTTGACCAGTAATTTGACATTGTTTGTCAATGCTTTCTGTAGACCATGTAGCCAAGAATGGTTTTAATTCCTTTGGTAAGTTTTGTAACCAGATGATCTTAACAATTCTGTGTTTACCGCTGCTAATGAACCACTTTTTAAAGTCAACTGGCGATAAAAGGTTGATGGTTTGTCATCTTCGATCGTTCAACTTCCCAACAGCAGTTATTTGAGTCGTTCTTCAGAACATGTAAATGTTCACTTGATAGCTTGCCAACTCTTGTAATGAATAATTTTTGTTTTTTGCAACATGTGAAATATTTTTTCACATGTTGCAAAACCATCGTGACAAACTGTACTGTTTGGAGCCAAAGTTTAAAGTAATGAATTTAGGATAAAACTAATTTAGCATATGGTCTAGCGAGTTTTTATTTCATTAGCCTTCAAACCGAAGCAAAAATTTTGAGGACCAGATAACTTAAATTGAAAATTTTTGTGGAAAGACCTTGATTTGATTTATGGTACATCGAAAAAGCAGAATCACTACACATAATACAAGTTTCCCATATACATATTCCACAAAAGTGGTAAATTTAATGAAAATTCATAGAACTTTTTCCAAATTTTACGATTTATTATTTTGTTCGAAACATAAATTTATGTTTTTTACATACATACTTACATACATGATACACACATAATGTACAAAATTGTAACACCCCAAATTATCAAAACACACTCGTATGGCACAAGATAAACTTTTTCCACAGCAACAAAATTGAATGAAAGAAAATTCAAAAACTTTTTTTTTCTTATTTATGGAAATTGAATTGAAAATCGTGTGATGTATAAGTTATTCATCGTTATTATTATGTAAAAGCTTTTTGCTCACAAATACATTTACGTTTAGCATAATATAGAACATAATATATGCTAATACTAATAAAAGGTGTAAGCTTATGCAACAGCTCAAATATCATACTGTGAGGATCTTAACTGAGTTAAACTTGTATATAGAAAATTCAATCAAATTGAAATCGTTTGTGAAGCGGAAAATTGCTTTGTTTCGAAAGATGAGGAAAACTTAGGTGTCGTTTTCAAATTTATTAGTTTAATTCATAAACTATGTTTATTCATTCAAAATAGAAATTCAGATGACCTGAAAGTTCGAGCCAAATCATTTTCCATTTAGCCACAGTAGTATTAGAATGCAAAATCTGGATAAATTTGTAAAAATTCGATACAAATCATAGAGACATAGAGACTAGAGACATCTATGTTATAGTAGTATAAGCAAAATTTGAGCAAATTCTTTGTGTATAGCAAAACAAAAGAACAACGTAGAGGCAGTGATAATATAGCTCGTAATAGACAAAACCGTAACAATTGGTGAAAGCGGTGGGATTATAAAATTTTAAAAAAAATAAAATAAATGCAATAAAAATAAAAACTGCGAAAGTCACGTTGGCAGCTCCATTGGAAAAGAAGGCGTAGATCTAAAAACAAAATAAAGGAGCAGCGCAGAGCGGAAAGAAACAGAAAACCGGATTTACAATTTAATGCGAATATTTACGGAGAAATGGGCAAGAATTTTCTTAAACTGATAAAAAATAGTATCATGGAAAAGTTAGGAAATTAGAAACAGAGGTTAAAAAAGTGCTGCTAGTTGATCATAAATTTAAAACTGAATTGTATCAAGTCGATTTCCGAAATAGCATACAGAGGTTCACTGTGAAACTACTTCTTTTGAACTTAAACTTCAATTCTAATCGGCGATCAAAGGAAATCATTGAGACAGATGATTCCAGAAGAGGGACGTCTTATTTCGATAGATCGAAATAATAAAGGCGCCAGATTGAAATACTGGATGGAAATAAAAAGGATGATATTTGCTTTAAGAGTAGTTTGCAACGCCAATTGGTATTTAGTGCACCTTGCATATACCAATTTATTGATAAAATTTGGTATCCCGAAACGTGAAGTGCTACGATATTATCACGGAATGCAACATTTATGAAAACAATAGCCACCATTAAACCAGTGTCAATTTTTTTTGGTGGCAATAGGGACCAACAAAAAAATCAAGCAGCCAACACCAAGGAATATAGAAAGCAAGGGCTGACTGAAATATTTTGGGTATGTGGCCTGGGTAGACCACGGTGAATCTGTAATGATGCAGTGGCCAGGAATGGGGACCAATCAACGACATCATTAATAAACTGGATTTATTCAGCTTGAAGGGGCAAAAGCAGGCATTGATGGGAAGTAAGTAAAAGTGAAGAACATGGAAATGAGGATTAAAAGAACTCCAACATAAACTATTCATAGCAGATATTGTGGATGAAGTCATCTTAGGGATGGACTTTATGGAGGCAAATGGCTTCGTTGAGAATGTTGGACGAGTAGTTTTGATATACGATAACAACGAATTTCCACTTATAAACACCAATACAGGATAAACAATCAAACGCGTTTTAATGGACCATCGATATAAGTTGCCACCAAACTCAGAGACAATTGTGTGGGGAATATTGGAGTGTGGTTCTAGGTCACCGAAGGTGTGAGTGGAACCAAAAAAAAAAGATCAAGAAGTACGAGAAAAAATAATTGGAATTGCCGATACGTTATCAAGACATTATCAAAGAGGTTACCTGGGAATCAACAACAAAAAAGCTGGAGAGCCCCGGCTTGGTGACCAAGAATATCAATAAGAATCTGCTGGTAGTGCTGGATTATTTTAGCAAGTAACCAGAGGAGGTGTATCCAAATCTAAATCAGAAAACAACGACGATGGATGATGCAGTTGCTTACTGTCACCGACTTAACGTTAGAAAATATGGATATCGAGGGGCAAATACCAGGGCAAATAAAAAAGAATTTGAAAAAATTAAATTATTTTGGTTTCACAACCCGCAACGAAAGAAGGAAGTTAATTGGATATTGTTCGTGACAATCAGCTACCTATCCAAAAGACCATCAGCTACCCAGCTGCTCGATAATTTTCTGAAAACAGTTGACTTCGATCTGCTTTTTGCAATACTCTTTCCAAAGTTTAATAATTTCACTTAGTTCGTTCACTAAATACCTTCAAAGCATTAAACTATTACTGTTTTATTTTTCAAGTTTAAACTGATAAGCGTCATACACATATTCCAACATATTTGTAAAAGTAACAGACTTCTCTGCTTTAAACTTAATTTATATTTAAAAAAATGTTCTGTTGCTCAATATTAGCATGGTGTTGCTCAATATGATTAATCAATGTTATAACTTTTACTCATTATGTATATATATTTTAGTAAACTCGTACTGTTAGTTAACTTAAAAAGCAATGACAGTTGCTCAATATGATTATTGTGTGGCCCAGTATGATTACACAGTGACATTACTTTATTAACTATTTAATACAGAATAACAATAATTATTAAAATAATTACTTTATATTAACTACTATTACATATAGTAAACTTCACCGACATTGAAGATTTAGGTAATCGTAATATTCAAACAAAATCCATTAGACCAAGGACAGTTTTGATCATTTTAGCTCAATTCAATGACATATAAAGCTAGGAGTATTTCAAAACGAATTAATTTAACAATTTTCGGTCATTCACTTATATTTTGACAGTACCTTAACTAGAATCACCACATTAAAAATAATTAGTTGCTCAATTTAAAAGTGAGCAACTAAACTTTCACTGAAATATTATATTTATTTAATTTGTTATTAGTACATGTAAAACAAATTCCAAATAATTGCATAATATAGGCTACCTTTTGCCCAAATATATGGTGTTGCTCACTTTGATTACATTGATTCCTTCAAAGTTAGTTAGATCAATAACTTAACGTTTTAAAAATAATTGTTCTATGTTACCGATTATTAACATAAAACTATGTTACCGATCATCTTTATGTGAATGATCGGTAACACTATGTTACCGATTATTCACATAAAGCAATTAGCAATTGCTCAATATTAGTAAAAATTAAGGTAAAACTGCTTTGATACCTAATAAATACTTTAGACTACAGTTGATTGTACAACTACAAAAAAAGGAAAGCAAAGCGTGTTGAAAATTTGGCTAAATTTGAAAAAAGTGGACATACTTTAATGCTATGCTAGGCAATATTGAGCTACTGTTTCCTTTTATTAAAATCATAATTATATTAATTAGTGCTATTTGAGTGAAATATCGTGTACAGTATAGTAGAAGCTATCTCGATATTTAAGGCCATTTTATTGATAGAAAGAACGAGTTTGCCCAAACAACGCGGTTTAAATCTAATTTCTAGATATTTCTCGGTAGTACCTCAAAAATTAAGGCAACCAAAAAACCATAATAATCTAATTATATTCCAATAAATCTATTATACATTGCATCGCACTGGTACACAGCTAAAATATCGATCCACTCAATTTTCCAGGCCATTAAACGAACTTTTGATATAAATATAATCCGAACATTATTTAATTGAGTTCAGATGAGTATGTAATATAAAGTATGTATCTATATACATCTTGAGTACTATATACACACACACCCATACATGTTCGAACACATACGTGGGTTTGGGATAAAACCAACCATTCAATTTTGTAATTTTCAAATTTTCTCATGTAGAAAATTATTTTTATTTTTTTTATAAACTCATTTTCTATATATGTACGTTGATCAAACCGAAGAAAGCATTTTTGTGCTGTTTTCAACTTAATAACGGTTACATGTAGCTTTCGTTTATATATTTTATGGTTTTTTGTTTTTATTTTTTTTTTTTGGAAAAAAACACAAATAAAAAAGATGAAAAACAGGAAATTTTTTTTATGAATTTTCAAGATACTTTTTAATGCAAGATGATAGCTGGTTAATAAATGTTGTATGGTTTCAATGTATATTAATCAACAGGCCAACTGGAATTGCACATTAGGTTTTAATTTGTCAAACTTACATTACAGCTTAATGTGATTGACCTCATAACTCTACAAACACCAACAGGTTACATTTTAACGACTTTTGTTTTGAACCTAACCATATCGTTTTGACCTATATCGTTTTATTATTATATATATGCTCTTGCCCTACGAATCTATTAATTTAATACTAATTTTATAATTGTCAAACTTTGAATAACAAAACAATTATTATTAATGTAATGAAAATATACTGCTGACAGGGCAAAATTAAAGTAAAAGTGAAGTTTACTGGTCTTTTTATATATTCCTCTTGCTCTAAAAACCTATTTCCGAAAAGTGCACTCGCACAAGTTTAATTTCGAAAAATAAAATTTTGTAATTGAAGTACAAAAATATTTTATATTTGGTTTGCATGTTTTCTTTTAATAATTTAATAAATTTGTAACGATTTCTGCTTTAAATTTTAAATACACCCCTTAAAATAAACAATCAAAAAAAAATAAAAAATTGGCGTGAAAAGTAAAAAATTATTTTCAAAATAAACAAACCAATAAGTTTTGTTGTGGCTTTTATTGAAATATGTACATATATTTATTTCATTTCTACTTTCTATTTATTTCAGTTCTTATAACAAAAATATAATTAAAATTTAATGTGAATAATTGTCTTTAAGGAGCATATCCTCCATTTGGTTGCAAGTAAATAATTTGCGCCGCGCAAAAATCGCGGATTTGCGACAGCTGAAATTGCGATTGTAAATCGACATCCTCGATAATGATCGCAAATTTGTAATTCAGCACTTTGCTGAATACGATTTGCTATTGTCATTTATGTCATCTGTCACATAATTTTAGATTTTTATCTGGTTCATATTTTCATGTGATATTCAATAATTGTTTTTGATATACAATAAATAGTAAATATTAGCCAAAATTAAAGAAATGGAAGTCAAAAAAAAGTTCAAGATTTTCTGGGAATGATCTAATATTATTTGGTAACTAAAAATATTAGAGAAAAATGCATAATATGCATCCCAAACAGCTTGTTTTTGTGGTAGCTACCTGTGTCCTATCTATTGGGCCAATTACATTTGGGAAGCCTTATGTCTTGCAAAATCTCAGTTTTATTTTAGCTCTGTCCACTTCATTTCTTGGAAATTTTTTAAATTTTTTTGTAACTAAGCCGACATTCACCAAAAATCTTACTATAATGGCCGACTGTCCTAAATTGTGGTAAACAATTTGTCCACTCACAAATTAGAAATTTCCAGTCCTCAATTTAATATATTGAGGACTGGAAATTTCTGATGTAATGTAATAGAAATAAAATGTATGGAAAAATATTTGTCGGTCTTTTTAAATTCTATAATGACAAAGCGGAACTATTTGTAAAGCGATATAGCACAAAAAATGTATTATGACAATCAAAAGGATCCTCACGATCACGAAATATCATCCTTTGAAGCCGTTTCGCCTGCGTCGCTGCATAAAGTCCATTTATAATTACCACAGTCATTATAATTTTAAAATTTATTTAGAAAGTCGGAATTATTTTAAAATTTATTTAAAATAAAAAATCAAACGTGTAAAATGACAAAATTTGACAAAGTTTGAGGTTATATACTTTGTTAAATAGATTGTTAAATAGACTACCTATAAGACGGTGTCGCAAAAACACTAAAAATTTAACAAGTTGCCACTGTCATTTTTATCGAGGATGTCGATTTTATGATTCAACGGTGTTAAGTTACTTAACACGCTTGCGACTGAATGGAGGATATACCCCTAAGTGTCTATTCGTTGAAAAATAATCAATCGCCTTATTTTTTGTCTAATATGACGTGTTATGTTGGCATCGTTTTTTTTTTTTTTTTGTTTCTGACAATTTTTATATTAGCTGTGTTGCTTTCGTAAAGCTAAGCAAGTTTTACTTTATTATCTCAAAGCAACAGCTTTTGGCTTAATGCGCATTTTAATTTTTCTGTTTTGGTGATAAAACATATATGTCAAACTTTTTTATATACATTTATGTAAAAAAAAATTTATATGCAAGAATCGTGTGATGTGATGATAGTTTCTATGATTATAAATATGATTTTCAAAAATAAATTTGAAAAAATTACTGCCTTGTGGTGAGCACCATAACCATAAAATTGTTTTATTTCCCCTAAACTTAAAAGTTGTTTGGCTTACAATAAAGCCGATTCGGCTTTATACAATGCAATTGTTGTAATCTTTTTCGGCTTTGTGAAAGCAACACAGTTATTATTAACAATAATCTCATAGCCTCCTTTATCAAAATTTGGAATTTGAATTACGAAAATTCGAATTTAAAGACAAGGACGTAAATTTTTTTCTTTCTCTGTCACACACTATAGATAGGTTTTTTTTTCGTCATTTGTTGTATTCTTGTTGTTGTATACTGTATCCATTTCATTAGAGATCTATGTTCATCTCTTACTGTATGTGATGAGAGAAAATACGGATGGTGCAAAAAAAAGATATAGTTAGTCGATCGCCAACTCTCAATAAAGAAAACAAAAAAAAATAAACTGATTATTTATTTACGAATATTAATTTTGTAGCCCCAAACAAAGCCCAACAATTTTGGTGACTATCCACCAGTATGACAAGAACAAATTAAGGAACATTTCAATTTTAAAATATTTAATGTTTTAAAGTGAATTTAAATTCCGTGTACGCATACATATTGTTATTATTTGATCGAATTAACGAGGAAAGCGACGAAACGAATTACGGTAAGTTTTTTTCAAACCGTTAATTCTAAATTTACGCTATTTTTAATCAGTTTTCGTTACATGTCGACTGCAGTACCCTAACCCCAAATAACAACACTAATACTTCAGCCTTTACTAATCCACAGGGAACCATAACAGGAGTGGGATCTAGTGTGCTCCTCAATAATGGTATTTCAACAGTCTTAACGATATATAGAGAGTTGTGCTTCCACAATTACGCGGGATTATTAATGCTGGCCCGGAAATTCGAAAATACGAATATATCAAAGAAAAATTAATTGAACTTTTTTCTGAAAACTGGCAGTAACGACTCAACCGATTATTATCCGAAATGCCACTGAGCGACCTGAAGCCCAGCCAGCTCTTTCATGAAATGCGCCGAGTTTCCGGTAATTCTATAAATGATGCGGCTTTTAATGGTCTGTGGGCTCAACTCAAAACGAATTAAAGTGAATCTAAATTTACGACGAAATTTCGAATTGGAATTTTTCATTGCGGACGTCAACACACCAATTATTGGGGCTGATTTTATTCGTAACTTCAATTTACTCATCGATTTGAAGGGTGATCGCTTAGTAGATAATATTACTAGATTATCGACAGCTTGTAATCCTCACCAACTTAAACCTGCAGAAATCAAGACGTTTAATCCGCAATCACCATTTGCCGACCTATTAACCGAATTCGCAGACATTACAAAATTAACTAATAATATTTACGAAATAGAAAGTTAACGTTAAATCTAAACAACGATCCCAAAAACTTACAGCGAGAAAACAAGTAATTAAAAGATGCTTTAAATGCCGTAATATCTGACAATGAAACCTCTAAGCTGCAGCAAAAACACGATAACGAACAACAGGAGGAAAAAGCTCAGGTTTCAACAGGAACGACCTATTAAAGAACTATCAACCAGAAGTAAGAATCCACAACCGGAGAAAAAAGTGCCACGGCTACTTCCAGTAATAATATCTAATTGCAATAATTATCAGAGTATTAGAAACATCTTCGACAACAATCGGATATTACTTCAAGCTACAGCTCTAAATAGTGGTGATAACAAAATAAATGTCTCAGGTGGTGATAGCTATAGAAAGTTAACAAGAGCGCTTAATGAAAACAAAACAGCAAGGTATTCCTATAAAGATAAGCTGACTAGACAAACCAAAGTCATTGTTAAGAAATTAGACGCTTCATTCAAACCAGAAGAGATAAAAGACTATCTTTTGGAGAAACGATATAAAATTAAAGAAGTTACACAGCTGTTAAAAAGAGGTGACAACGAGATTTAAAAAATCTAAACTGATTCCTCAGTTCAAAAAGTGCCAAGTTTACGGACACTCGCAAAACTTTTGTAATAAGGAGCCTAGATGCGTGAAATGTATAGGAAAACACCATACGGCTGAATGTATGAAACAAAAAGACTCGTAATAGTGATCTTCATAGAGATCTCGGAATAGACAGAGTCGCAAATGAAATAAAGAAATGTGCTTAAAAACACCAGGAGAGGCACCATCATCACCTTAACATTGAAGCTGTAAGGCTAATTCATAATGAGTAAATTATAGAAAATTGTAATTGCTTCATACAGGGCTTGCAAACCTGTTCGTATACCCTTTCTACTCTGACGAAAACAAGTTTGCAGGTATTTAAAGTCTTAGGCACGAAAATATCTTTTTATTTATTTAGACGAGTCGTAGTAGGAATAAGATTGCGCATTGTATTTCGAAATTGGTCGATTACAGTGTCGTGAGTTGGTAAATGTGATTGAGGATTCTCAATAGAAAGTTCACCTGGAAGTTTGATTGTCTGACTCTTTAGGCGAAAATTTAATATCCTCTTTCACAGTGGCTCTAATGCAAAGTAACACATTTGGAACTTCCGAACTCCAATTTATAGTTTTTCCTCTGGCCATAAGTGTGGCTTTCAATTGCCTATGAAACCTTTCAACCATGCTATTAGTTTGGGGGTGCGCCGTAGTGCGTATCATGTATGAGCCATGTAGATTGGACTCAAATTGTGTTCCCTGATCAGTAGTAACATGGATCAGTACCTCAAATCTGCAAATATAATTTTCAACGAAAGTGAGTGCAATAATTGCTGCAGAAATATCGGTCATACAGTAGGCTTCAGACCAAGTAAATCTATCAACACAAGTCCATAAATAATCATATCTCTTGGAATGGAGGTAATGGGCCTACAATGTCCAAGTGGATATGCTCAAAACGACCCGGTGTAATATTAAATTATCCAGTAGGTAATTTGGTATGTCGAATCACCTTAGATTTCTGGCAGGCTACACAAGATTTGGACCAATGTTTATCTTTTTGCATACTGGGCCAGAAATATCGCAAGGTGTCGAAAATAATACGACGTAACGGCTCTGCGATATAAGGTCTATTAACTCCTGTGGAAATTTCACAGTAATTTTCAAAGCCAGGTAACTTACATAGTTTTAGTTGCATAATGAACTATTTGGACGTCCGGAACCAGAGGCCTCGGAAATTTTCCAAATCAATTTCTGAAGTTCTAAGTCCTTAACTTCGGCTGAAATAATTTGACTATAGTCGAATGAAACGTCGACTGCTCCCATTTCCCCATCAGTGGTACGCGAAAGTGTATGCGTGACCACATTATCTTTTCCTTGTACATATGTTTCATGTTCTTCGTAAACTGGCTAATAAATTCCAAGTGTCTAGACTGCCTTAGATTACGCTTAGTTTTGAATTAATTCCTGTTGTCAGAGGTTTGTGGTCGGTATAAATAGTAAAATCTCGACCTTCGATGAAATATCGAAAATGTTTAATGGCCATTTAAATTGCCAATAATTCTCTGTCAAAGGCTTTTTTCAAACATCCCAAAGGTTCCCAATCATTATTATTGTATTGCTGCATCAGCGCTCCTATTGCAGTATTCAATGCATCAGTAATGCTGAATGACAAAGTGGATGTGCCAATAATGCAATATTCGCTAATTCACTTTTAAGCTTTAAAAATACATTATTACATTGCTCAGTCCAAGTACGATTCTTGGGTATTTTAGGCTTAGTGTTAAGCATTGCTAAATGTGAGTGAATTGGGGCTAAAATGTCAGCAACTTAAGGTAGGAATCGGTGATAATAATTAATCATACCGATAAAACATTGAATGTGTTTAATTGAGGTTGGTGTTGGGAATTCCCTAATGGCATTAATTCGTTTTCTAGAAGGCAGAATACTATTAGGTGTAATTGTGCGACTGAGGAAATTAGTGAAGTGGTGCCAAATATGTACTTTGAACTTTTTAAGTGCACATCAAACTCATGTAACTTACTAAAGAGTTGTTTCAAATGTTGTTTGTGCTGTTCCTCTGACTTAGATGCCACTAAAATGTCGTTAATATATACGAACATAAAGTCCAAATCTCTAACAATTTGTTAGAAAATGAAGTTGTAATTGCCGTCTTGTGGACATCTTCCGATGTAACCGGAATAATATGATACGCTCTGACAAGACTGATTTTACTAAAAATGTTGCTACCTTGAATGTGCATAGATAAATTTTGAATGTGGGGTATTGAATGTCTATCCGGTATCGTGACTGCATTTTATCTTCGATAATCCTCGCATGCTCTCCAATCATAATCTTTTTTCTTCACTAAATGAAGAGGCGAAAGGAGATGGCCATCATATACCTAATTGTACCATTTGTTTAAATTCCAACAATGCCGCTTTATGGCGAATAGGATCCAATATTCGTGGTCTTTATACTGCTAAATGGCCTTCAGTGTCGACATCATGAACCACGTTATGCTTCACTGGTGCGCTATAATTTTGCTCAGAAATCAGTGAAAGGAACTGTTTTACTAAAGTTCTATAACCATTGTCGATTACAAAATGATTGGGGCTTAACAATGACCATTGACCTGAAATCCACCAGCCGTTTGAATTGTAAATCGACCAGCAACCTAAGTTTGCTGAGAAAATCAGCACCAATGATCGGACGGCTAACATCAGCCAAATTAAATGCGTGTTTAAACCTACGGTTAAGTCCGAGATCAATCTCCAGAAACTTAGTGCCGTAAGTATTGATTGTTCCATTGGCGGCTGATAAGATTAGATCATTATTTCTACGAACCCCAAAAATGGAGTGTAAAATACAATTATGGAGTCAAATAAAAATAGGCGTGACGTATTTAATGACTCGATGTCTGCCCATTTGACCGATTTACTTATTACGTTTATTGATTTGTATCGAGAGCCATGTGAAAATTTTCTGGTGCCGATTTAAACGAACATGGTTTAATGCACCTATGTGCTTCGTTTTTAAAATTTTTATGGTAAAAACATATACCATATCTTGGTTTTTGGTATATATTTTTGCTTAATTTACGTTTTTTTTAATTTATTTTGAAATATTGGAGTTTGAGGAAACCTACGTCCTCGTGATTGCCAATTGCTCTTTCCAGTCTGTTGAGAGGTCCCTCCATTGTACCACTTCCAAGTTGGGAGTTGCAACTACCTCTATTTCCTTTGTTCGATCTCTCACGTGACCGTGATTTCCGTGTTACACTGAGGACCAAACCGCTAGCTAACATGGCATCGAACATGCGATCCGCCATGTCTGTTTGATCTTTCGATTAAATACTCTCGGATTGAGTGGCCATAGCGATGCGGATAATCTTCGACATCTTTCTTACACATAGGGTACGGATGACTTTGTCCGTAAAATTATTCCCAGCCAGCGATTGAATGTGTTTTAAAACTTCTGATGGCCGCTTGTCGCCGAAATCGCGACTATTAACAGTGCTTCTAGCTGTTTCTCAGCAGAAGGAGCGAAACGCTCGATGGGAGCTATTTTATAGCTCTCATCCAGCGTTTCGCTCCTTCCGATAAGGTTTATCCATGATATCGGAAATGGTCTTACAAATGTATGAGAAAAGACTTGCGATTGTTTGAAAATATTTCTTCACTTCCGGCAGCTAAATTGTATCTCTGCCAGCTGAAACCATTTCTTGGGGTTAGCTGGCTAGAAATTAGTTAATTTTATGTTAAAGACTGACGTATAAGTTTGACCCAAGTTCTTACTATCATCGCTCTTTTTTTGTCGCTCATATTGTATTATAATATGTGACAATTTTATTAATTCGGCAAATAAAAATATATATAAACAAGAAAAAAATAAAAAATACCGTTATGCGAAATATCCCCGAAACCTGATGTGCAGGGCTGAACTTGGCTTATAGTGGATTTTGGGTGGTTAAAATGATATATAAACGAATCGTGTGAGTTTTATGACTAACAGAAGAACTGTGCTAGTAAAAGAGCTTAGTAAATCTTGGGTGAAAATGAAAGAAGGAGCTCTCAATAATGTTAGAGACACCCTATGCTCCTAAATTAAAGATATGGGGAAAAATAGTTAAATCCAGTCTCAATTATCGATGGGTTAAATAAATATTCTAAAAATAGTAAAATTCCGAAATAAAATTGTTTTGGAAGTAAAAATTACGTTCTGTTAGCTAATTGGGTTTTATCGACAATAACACTTACAATAAATCAAAGTTAAGTGCATTTAACGAAATAACACTGCCACAATCATCTGTATTTAAAATGTACCCAACCAAAAAAAAATTATTACCCCAAAAACCAAGTTTTTTATCGAAAATATTTCACTGATTGTTAAATCAATAAACCGAACATTTTACACATTATGTACATTGGTTAAAAAAAAACAGATTTTAAATAAATTTCTGCCAATTAAAGTTATTGCAAACATTTTACACAACATATGTAAAGCACAAATAAATCATAACAAAATAGCCCATTGGCGCCCATCGAACACACTCATTCTAATTTGTGATTATAAAATTATCATGTTTCCGCGATACAGTTAGGACGCTATACGTAACTTGATTGGTTGTTGTATTTTGTGTTTGGTTTCGTTTGTTTTTTCAAATTAATCATGACGTGAGCATGATGGCTCAATGTACGTGCCAATGAAATTTAGTTCGAAAAATGTACAAAATTTGGACATCATTAAGATAAACTGGCTTGACAACATTAACTAGAACCTTATCACAATTAGAAAGTGGCAATAAGTCAAAGAACAAGTAATTTGTACAGTCAAACTTGCGGCTCTAATTTTTCCACAAAAATTTTTGATAGGACCCATAATGTTTTTTTTTTGTATATGGTTTTTAGTAACAGGAGTAGTTACCACTGTTTCCACAACCGGTTTAAATTTGTCTCAGTGCCAAAGCTATTTATCATTTTATAGTTAATCACGGTTAGCAGGAATCATAATATAAATACACATAGTACTACCATCATAAAAAAAAAAAGTTTACCCATTGATGTTCCAGATGTCGGGTCGATAGAATATCGTCAAAATTTAGTATAAATATATGACATTTAGGCGATTATACATATAAAAATATTTTGATTATTTTAAAAACCAGTAGCGACATCTAGCACGTCAATGGGCTAACATACCATGGTAGTACTATGCGTAGTTATATTATGCAGAAATCCTATATGGGATTTTTAACTGTTTTAGATAACCAGCGACACTATTTCCTGATTGATTAAACGATTTATATTTGATTTATCTGTTCAATTATGAGCTGTAAATATAAACATCGATTCTATGATATTGTATATCTTCAATAACAACACATCCAACAACACAGCCAACAACACAACAGCAACCACATCAACCCTATATACGAAAACTTTTTATTTCCAATTAAAAATAATTTTCTAAAAATCATATTCAATTTCATCAGTTTTGCTCGTCATATTGTTATGTGTGCTTCCACCTCCTTATCTGTCTTGCTTACATCTCGATTACGGTATTATAATTTTCTTGCTATAAAAAACATCCTTTTTCCCATTTTCACCAAAGTTACGCAAAAAAACTTTGTCTTTTACTATTTTGACGTTTTTTCGACTTTTTCTTAGAATCGGTAGATTCGCATAAAAACAAGCCGCTTTGAAAGCACAGTACATCTATATAATATGTAATATGTTATTGTTGTATAGGGTGTTCCAATTAAAAGATTAATAAAAAATATTTTGGTTGCAGTATTAGTTTTGACTTCTACTCAGCCGATTAGAAAGCAAGATCGATGATGGCTTTGATTTTTCCAGAAAGTCGACGTTGGAACTCGTCATTGAAACACAATTTCTTGCATATAAGAAACTGCTATCCAGCACAGTCAACAGACTAAAAACTGCTTTCTTTAACTTTCCCGTTACAACTTTTAGTAACAATATTTTATTATTATAAGCAAAAAAAATTGGGTCAAAGATATAAAAGAGAGAAAGAAAGTTGGAGAGAGAGTGAAAAATAAAAAGAAAGAGATAGTAGAGAGAGGCCAAGCATATATTCACATCATTTTATTGTTATTAACGTATTTGCATATAAATTCGCTTGTGCTTTACAAGTTATGGCATGTAGTAGAAAAAGAGCTTAATCCACAAGAGATTAGTCACATCGATGCGTAGGTCGCACAGATGAGGTTCAAAAGAAAACAAGGAGAAGTAATTACGAAAGTCCCGGTGCCACTCTTTCATGGACTCATCGACAATGCAACGTCTATCAAACAAATTCCTGAAATTTTGCACATGAACCAAAACAGAGTACCGTGGGAAAAGAAACGTGGTCGTGCCCACTTGGGTCAATACCCAAAATTGCAAAATAAACATTATTAAATCGCGGTAGAACTTTACTAACCGTCATGTATTTTCTAAATTTTGAAAATTTTCAATTTGTGGCATATGTTCATCGTTTTGATAGGCTTACCATCATGAATTTTGTATATTTCGAAAATTTTCAATTTGTAACTAATTTTCATATTTTTGATAGGCTTACATGAAATTTTGGAAATTTTAAATTAATAAATTTCAAAATTCAATTCAGAATTTTCAATTTTTGGCATATTTTTAAAGTCAAGAATTTCCTGTGTTCTGCAAATTTTCAATTTGTGGCATATTTGTGGCAATTTGTGGACAGACTTCATTAGTTTTTTTAAAAATAGATTTTTAATTTTGGTATATTTTGATAGTTTTGGAGAACAACTAGAAAAGAAACTGCAGGAACACCACGGAAATCCAGCTACCAGCAGAGCGTACAAACTGCATTGAACAACACTCAGAAAATTACAGACAGTGTTTAGTAGAAAAAAAGTTTGTTATCCAATATTTATCCACTTACCAGTTCCTACTCAATTTTCATAAAGGCTTGGCTCACGAAAGGTATATAGGGGTTTTATATGAAAATGTAACGGTTATAGTAATCTTAATAGCTTCAAACCAACAATCTCCTCGAATAATTTTGCTCGCCTACTTCAAGGCTGTGCAGAGTTATTTGGAACCAACCTTGTTGAATTCAAAGTTAGATGTGAACAATTCTACGTAGAATACGGTCCGATCCCATCAGCTTATATCGTTGAAGAACTCTTATATAAAATTCATTTTCTAACTTCCAAGCTCTTTATGTCAGAACAAGTTCTATGCATTTCTCTTAATGTCAATAGTCTAGTTTCTCTAGACCAGTACTAACAACTTGAAGACATATTCTTCGGTCACAAGCTTCACTTGGCCCTTCTAACTTAAACCAACCTATCTCAGCGACATAAAGTTCAGGTCTCAAGTGCTGGTACCCACCACACGTTTAGCTCTATTTATATGAAATAAGTCAAGTGGCTCGATTTTGAATATCTCCAGTAACAAAACTATGTTAGCAGGTTACTTCAATATGCGCCACATGTCGTGGAGTTGCACAAACAATAACTAGAATGGACATGCACATTTTAATTTATGCAAAAATTGCAATATCCAATTGAACACTCATAACTAGCCAACATGCCCTAGAAGAAACTCGGTCCTTGATTTGTTACTATCTAAAAATATCTTCCTGATTACTCCTCTGCTGATCTTACATGAATTTACCAATTGTATTCACAGTTCCGTTCAATACATAAATAGAAGTAACAAAAGTATTCCACAAATACACTAAAGCCGCCTGGATGAAATTTAAAATTCATGTCAATCGAAACCTCCAATTCATCTCAAATCTTTTCCGCTACTCAAATTAAAGAAAAAGCGATCAGTTTACAAGGATATAGTTATACAAAAAAACCTCCATAACTCCAAAAAGCCTAATCCTGTTGGCTCTATAAAAATTACCTCTAGTAATCAAAAACCTGAAAGTAAAAATGGAAACATGCTAAAAATATCCCAAACCGTCAACCTAACAAGCCATCTTCAGATGAGTCAAGCTATAGGCCTCAAGCTATAGATGTGTTAGTATCTTTCCAATTTTAGGGAAATTCTAAATGAACCATTTTCACTTGAAAACTTTCCCACATATCTAACCACTTGTTTGGTTTCCGATCGGGTCATTCTACGAAACACCAACCCTTTTGTTATGGTTTCCTCGTCATGTTGCTCATGGGGCGTGCACGACGGTTCTCTTTTTATTTATTTAACAAATACGGGCGGAATCGATGACCGTAACGAAAGACATACAATACGGTCCAGTACACAGTCAAAAGGTTCAAAGCGATTCACTGCCAGCGATCGCAAAATCAAGCAAATTGAATTAACATCAAGGATGCAAATTCTACAGAAAGAAAAAGATGTTCCAAAACAAAAAGAAGCCATCAACAAAAAATTAATCGAGCTGCAAACAGAGCTTGCTATTACACAAATTATAGATGACAACTGTAGCAAAGCAAGCGATTTATAATGCATCAGTCGTAACAAGTAATGCGACAAAGGTAGATAACTGGATTAATAAAAAAAGATAATAAAAAATATATTTGACAGCCGAAACTCAAACCATGGGTCGAATCCGTTGTCGGTAATGCAGAAAATTTAAGACGACAACCAATGGTCGATAATGAAAATAGTAATTATCGACGTCAATGTGAGAACGGTGTGAATCCTTGCTATTTTGAACAAGAAACAAAGCAAAATGAAAATTTAATGGAAAAATAATTGGAAACGACTTGCCTATATTTAGTGGAGAGCCAATAAGATGGCTTCATTTTATTGCGGAATTCGAGAATTCAACACGTGACTGCCAGTTTTCAAATACAGAAAATCAAGATCGACTAAGGAAGTGTCTTCGCGGCAAAGCCAAAGATATCGTCGATCATTTAATGTTATTGCCAGGAAATGTCAATGATATATTAACAATATTACGTTCGGACGGTCCGATTTTATTGTAAATCACTTACTGGATAGATTGTCAGATCTTCCAGTTGTCAAGGAAGTTAGACCGGAAACATTGGTTGATTTCTGTGATTTTTTGACAAGTTTTTTATCAACAATGAAAATTTTGAATAAGGATGACCATCTACGAATTCCAGTGCATTTCCGTGACATCTTATTAAAGATTCCAACCACTCAAGCCGTACAATTCATCGAATATTTTGACCATCTCGACAAAGACCCACCAAAGGTTAAAATTTTGGAATTCATGAGATGGATTGGAAAAAAAGCAAATGCACTGAGTCACCAGGTGACACCTTCAGCAAAGAAACAGGTGGAAATCGACAAACCCGCAAAAACAAAGGTGCATTCAAAAAAGATGTGACGTATACTATCGTCAACGACAACGACCAAAAACAACATCAGTTCTGTAAGACAACTGTTCATAAATTAAGTGATTGTGCAAATTTCAAAAATCTGATGTCAATCGAAAATGGAATTTTATCTCAAAAATCCACATTGTTTTTCGTGTCTAACCCCAGGAGACATACTGAAGTTTTGCAAACAGCGAAAAAGTTGCGGTATCAACAACTGCAGCCGCCCTTATTGGACGACGCATCGACATTTTCACTTATCGACGAAGATATATCCAATAAGTTGAGATTGGATGGTCCTATTCAATCGCTTAAGATACAATGGACAAACAACCAAGTGAAGCAGCAATATGATTCAAAAACAGTTGGTGCATCAATTAGCGGTAGCTGCAACCAGGCGAAGTCCTACGTCCTACGTCACATTAAGACAATAAAAGGCCTTTCGCTACCAACCACAGTTGGGCGTGTAAATTACAAAATGTAATTTACTGGGTTTTTTACATGTAAAATGTAGGTAAAATGTAAACGATTATTTTATACATACTGTAAAATATAAATCAACTTTTTCATTACAATTATCGCCATCTGTTACCAAATCTCTTAATTAAAGAAAAATTGACTATATACTACAGTGTAGTGTGTTTGTGTTTATTTATTGTGATATTTGTACATATGTTTAAATGTAAAATAAATGTAAAATAAAGTGCAACTTTCCTATGATAAGAAATATTTTGACAATGAAATCTTGACACCTGCTATCAATAAATGTAATTTGATGAACGCTTCGTTTTTCGTGAGAGGAGTTAGCATATGGAATTCCTTAAATGGTAACTGCTGGGTTTCAAAAAGAATATTTTTCCCAAATTTAATTATTAATGTATTAATCAATTTATCTAGTATTAATTCTAAGGTAAGGTTAGTATAATGGTGTTGCTGCAAACTTAGGTTATGAAAAATTATTAATTGTAATTAGAGTATGAAAAATTAAATAGAATTAATAAAATTCACTACAGTTCCACGCTTAAATTCGATAATCATATTCGCTACCTCTTTACTACACTGGACATCAAAGGCATAATGCATAGGCATTTTATCGAATGGATAGAATAGGGCTAGTAATTTCAGGCATACATTTATTTGATGAGGGTGAGACGGGTAGTGATAATTTGGTTGATTTTGTCCTGTTTGAAATTAATAAAGATTTAAATTTAAAAGCCAGTCAAACGAGTATAGATTCACTTCATTCATTTCATTGCAGAGAATTATTTTATTTATGATTAAACGTCAAATTGCAATTAGTTTTCCGCTACATATCGAAAGAAATATGCACTCTTAAAAATATTTTATTTTAGTTTATTCAAATGTAGCTAGATGGCACTATGTCACTAGTTGTTTATTTTGTCGAATATAAGAACAAGTTTAAGACGTAAACAGATGGCATTGTAGAAGGATAGGTGATTTTTATAGTCTCAATGTAGATAACTAAAAGTTGAAAATAATTATGATTAACTATTTAAATAAAATGTTTAATTGGATTTTCTAATGCAAGTTATTCTTATAAACAAATGTTTGTATCATTTATTCAATATTTTAAATTATTTCTGGACGGATTCTCGTTTTTTAAATATAATTTACATATTTTTGTAATATACACATTTTTTTGTAATTTACGTTATTTACATGTAAAATGGAGAAAACGTTTTTTACATGTAAAACGTCCAACCCTGCTACCAACACAATCATTCGAATTCGACAAAATCGAAAAATATTTTAAATTTTCAGCAAATGTCGCAAAAGTTTCATTCAACAACGGGACACCAGTAATTCTGATTGGACAAGACAATTGGCCTGTGATTGTCAACGGTAAAATCATATACGGTCCCTGGAACGGTCCTGCCATGAGCAAAACCTTACTGGGTTGGGTAGCCCATGGGAATATTGACGAGCCCAATGACATTCCGGATTACACCTGCCACGTTTTCCAAACCGAAAAATCTTAAACAGAGAGAGACGATATCAACGTTTTACACGAGTTAGTAAAAGAGCAATGGAAGTTCGAATCATGTGGAACAAAACCCGAGACAGAACTCAGATTAGATTATCAGTAGACGACAAACGTTGTAACAAGATCCTTGAACACACAATTCAACGTATAGATAGTAGATTCGAATGTGAACTTTTATGGAAAGACGACTGCCAAAATCCCTCCGAGAATAAAATCACTGCCATTTCTCGTTTACACTATCTGGAGAGAAAAATGGATAGAAATTCAAATTATGCAGCACTGTATTACCAGAAAATGAAAGAGTACATCGACAAAGGATATTTGAAGAAAATATCCATAGTTGACATCGACAGGGAAAATCCACAATCATGGTATTTACCTCACTTCGGAGTGAACAAGCCAAACAAACTACAGATCGTATTTGACGCTGCTCCCAAATCCAACGGGAAATGTCTAAATGATTTCGTTTTATCTGGACCCGACTTGCACAATTCATCACCAAACATCCTGATTAATTTTCGCATCCAACCAGTCGCATTCGTCGCCGACATAAAAGAAATGTTTCTACAAGTCAAAGTTTGCGCCAAAGACCAACCAAGCCAAACGAATGGTATAGAGGGAAATGGATCGACATCCATTTGACATTATTGCTGTTCACAAAAAATGCAATTTTGTGATTTTCAATTAGGTTTCCATTTCAAAAGCTGTTTTGGAAGCTATCGTCAGTAACTTACGTGTAATCAACAGTGAACAACTAAATCTCGATGACAACCGACAAATAGAGCGAATTTTAGGAATGTGGTGGAACTACAAAACTGATAATTTTGAGTACCCCCTAAACTTCACCAAAATACAACCAGACATCATCAACCTGTCAAGACGACCGACGAAGCAAGAAGTATTGAAAATAATTATCTCGATTTTCGATCCTTTGGGGCTCGTGTCCAATATTCTAATTGGCAGAGAAATTCTCATGCAAAAAATATGGGAAAGTGCTATCAACTGGGTTGACGAAATCACCAAACGTCAACAGAGGTAGGACACTACAGATTCCTCGAATATACACGTCGTTCTCAATAACCGATAGTCAAATAGAACTTCATATTTTTGTGACGCATCTCAAGATGCATTTGCTGCTGTTACATTTTTGCGGTTCAAGCACGAAGACGATGTGCAATGTGCATTGGTACACGCAAAGTCCCGCGTGGCACCTCTTAAGCCGATGTTTATTCCCAGACTCGAGTTACAAGCGGCTCTTTTGGGTGCTAGGTTTGCCACGTCCTTCAGAAAATCGCTGAATCTCAACATTCAAAGTTTTCGTCGCTCAGAGAGTTGGCAAAATTCAGGAGTTGACAAACGCATCCGAATGGTATTACGTACCGACAGCCGATAATGTGGCAGATGATGAGACAAAAGAAAAAAGTTACGATGAATTCGACAACAAGTCTAGGTGGTTCAAGAGCCCCCATTTTTGTACGGTCCCACAATGAAATTGCCAAAACAAGATAAAATTCGGCCAGCAATTAACGATTCGGAAATTGAAGAAGTAAATACCGAGTACGTCAACATCATCTCCAACGACATTACTACCCTCCCAATTCCTGACGTCAACAAATTGGGAAAATATTGGAAACATTTTCGATCAAAAGCCTGGATGCTAATTTTCAGCCTGGATGGAGTTTACACCATCATCTATAACATTCGGGAAAGATTTTGGATTCCTTGATTGAAAAACACTCTAAATAAATTCTCCCGAGAATGTCAACACTGCAAAAATGAAAAGGCAATGCCAGAGATCCCAGTCATTGGACAACTACTGGAATGCCAATTGGAGCCAACAGCCAGGTCCTTTATCAAATGTGGTGTTAATTACCTTGGACCCTTTGAAGTCACCATTACACGAAGCCAAGTGAAACGTTACGGTGTAATTTTTACTTCCATGGTCACATGTGCGATGCATTTGGAAATAGCACACGACCTACCAAGTAACGCTTTCATGTTTGTATTTCGACAATTCGGCAGTCGCCGAGGATTCCCTGAAGAGATGTACTCAGACAACGGGACAAACTTTAGGAAAGACCAAAAAGGCCGAGGCAATTGCTAATTGCTATTCTACGAGATCGAAAATAACTTAAATAGCCGGCCGCTGACAAATGTGCCATTAGACTCCGCCAATGCAGAACCATTAACACCAAACCATTTTTTGATTGGACCGTCATATGCCAGTTTCCGGTTTGCACAAACAACTGACAAAGACTTGATTTACCTAAACTGTTGGAAGACCACTCAACAACTGTTGGAACAGTTCTGGAAAAGATGGGTTAAAGAATACTAGTTGCACATCATCATTTCTTCGAGACTTCGTTATCGTGATGGATCCGGAAAATCCCCGAAATTGTTGGCCAAAGGGAATTGTTGTTCAAGTTTACCCCGCCAAAGATAAAATTGGTTAAATTGGATGTTTGACGAGAGTAATTTAGTCAACCAGAGTAAATTACTGGGGAAAGAATGTTATGGATTCCACTTTACGTTGCTCATGGGGCGTTCACGACGGTTCTCTACTCTTTTTATTTATTTCTTTTCATTTTTTTATGTACAGTCTACTAATGAGTTCTAACTTTGATGAATTTAGCATTTTATGACCGTTAAACTAACTGTTTAATTTCTTAAAAGAGAGGTGTAACTTTTTTACCAAAAAAATAATTTTTCAATATTCAATATTTTGCATTTACTTCGGCAGTTCCATGATTTATTTCCACTTCTAGCAAAAAAAATTTGATACCGAATTTTCTTAACATCTCAACCACTAAACATGACTTAAATTTTAAAAGCAATATGTCATTAAAATCAAATAGTTTTAAATTTTTAATTAACCAAACATTTTAAAAAAAGGAGGTAACATCTTTTTTAATCATACAAGTAATTTATATCCAAAAATGTCTGGTTTTTGTGTGGTATAAATGGATGGATGGTTACAAAACGTTTACATAACAAAAAACTATACATTTTTATTATGAAATAGCATTTAACATATATCTAATTTAAAATTCAGTAAACTTATAATATGTTCAAAGAAATATATAATTAATTTTATACAAACACTTATAAACAGTATGATCCGTAGAACACTTAACAAAGGTTTCTTTTTTTTTGAATTTCTTCATCAACCGTCGCTATATCTTCAGATCCCAATACAAGTCACTATTCGTTATGTGCCACAGAGCATTAACTATACAACTTAGCACTTGTACTGTGGCATTTGTACTTGTACTTCTACTGTTGGTACAGTAAAAATTTATTTTGTTCTAACAATCTGGAGTTTTCCCTCCAGCCATTACATTTTTCTTAATTTAATTTTAAGTTCTTTTTTCTTCCAACGTGTTTTTTGGGGCCAATGGACTACAACGGGTAAGGAATCCTTGCAGCTTCTTTTGGAAACTCATTTTCCGAGTTGTTCTGATTCTCCCCCTATTTTGCCAAATGCTAATAAGACTACTAACCTTCTGGGGGAAATTGTGAGTAGGAGAACTATCTTGTTAGCAGTAAAGAGTTTCAAACCTTTCAAGTCTACAGGCCTGGACGGCATTATTCCTGCCAATATTCAGAAAACCACTGACCTAACTGTTCCCTGGCTTAAGGTGATTTTTAAAAGTAGTTTCGAACTTTGTTATATTCCGAAAAAATGGACTGAAGTAATTGTTATTTTTATTCCTAAGGCAGGGAAACGCTCTCATTGCAATCCCAAGGACCTTAGGCCTATTAGCTTATCTTCTTATTTCTTGAAAATGTTAGCAAGACAGATAGAAGCTTACCTTAAGAGCTCAATCGAGTCTGTAAAGCTGTCCATGTCTCAGCATGCTTATTGTAAAGGGAAATCGGTAGAAACTGCTCTCCATTCCCTATTATGTCCTATAGAGAAGTCTTTCGAATATAAGAAATTCTCTTTAGTGACCTTTTGTGATATTGATGGTGCATTTAATAATGTCAAACCAGAGGCGATCACACAAGCACTTTTAAATTTGGGGGTGGATGCTCAAAGGCAGGGTCATAATGGCGAATCTGGGTGGATCATCCATCCTTAAATTTGTAAGTAGGGGTACACCGCAAGGCGGTGTATTATCCCCCCTTCTTTGGAACTTGGTCATAAATGACTTGTTATTACACCTGGAAGGGGCTGGCTTCAAAATGGTGGCTTATGCGGATTATATTGCTATTGCCACTTTTGGTAAACATCCGTGCATCCTAAGAGATGTTATGCAGAATGCTCTTGGCATTCTAAATCAATGGACCAATAGCTGTGATCTCAATGATAATCCGCTGAAGGCTGAAGTG
Organism: Tipula confusa; assembly: GCA_963556175.1. Lineage (NCBI taxonomy): Eukaryota > Metazoa > Arthropoda > Insecta > Diptera > Tipulidae > Tipula > Tipula confusa. The sequence continues at coordinate 141,236,143 of OY744476.1, forward strand.
GTTCTTTTTTCAAGGAGGTATAAACTTTCTCACTTTGACCCTCCAACTCACAATGGAGTTGTTTTGAATATCGCAAACAAAGTGAAATTCTTAGGTCTTATCTTGGACAGCAAATTAAGTTGGAAGCCAAATATTATGGTAAGAGCAAAAAAAGCTATGATAGCACTCTACTTTTGTAAAAATGCCATTGGGAAAGGATGGGGCTTAATCCCCATATTATACACTGGCTTTACATCTCTGTAGTTAGACCAATTCTAATGTATGGAGACACGGTTTGGTGGCCCGCTTTAAGTACACTGGCGAACCAAAAATTGGTGCTGAAAGTGCAAAGAACTGCTACCTTGTGTATTAGTGGTGCACTTAGAAGTACCTCTACTCAAGCACTGGAAATTCTTTTTCATCTCATCCCTTTGGATATCCTGGCTAAGCAAGTGGCTGCTAGTACAACTATAAGGCTTAAATCTATTTCTTTGTGGTCCTGTAACATTATGGGCCACTCGTCTATTCTTACGAACAAAGAAATTCCTAAATCTATTGACTATACCATCTCGACATCATACCTTGAAGTTACATTTTTAGCTGATATTCCTTCCAGAGAGGACTGGGTGAGTGGAACAGTTTCAAAGTCAGGTTTTATTAACTTCTTTACAGATCATGTAATATCTGCGGGAGATATTCGCATTTTTACGGACAGTCAGGTTGCAATTAAACTTCTACAATCAGGCTATATCACGTCGAAAGTAGCCCGGAACTGTCTTTAATCTCTTAACAAGATGACTGAACAGTTAAACATCCATCTTATTTGGGTGCCAGAGCATTTCAATATTACGGGGTATATAAAAGCCGATGAACTTGCGCGGCAAGGTACTACTTGCCTCTTATTAACATGCAAGATGGACATTGGAGTTCCACTTGCTACGTGCAAACTGCTCCTTAAAGAAGAAGCTTACAAAATTACAAAAAAACAGATAGGCAAATTGTACCTCTTGTATAATTACCAGGCAGATTTGGTCTTATCTGGACTTAAAAAAAAACGAACCAGTTAATGTCTATGCAAAGGTGTAACATTAGCACAATCGTGAGTGTCATTACTGGTCACTGTTTTATAGGTAAACATGCTAGTAGACTTGGCGTCTTCTCTCATGATTACTGTCAAAGTTGCAAGGACGAAGAAGAATAGGAAAAAATACTTCATTAGTTATGCACCTGTCCTTGTTTGTCTCAAAATATACTCAATTTTTTTGGAGCTCGTTTCCTAACGGATCTAACGAATCTCAGTAATTTGAGGGTTAATGATATCTACCGCTTCGTGAGAAGCTCAAACTGGTTTCAGTAAGGTAGTGCGGAGAAGAAAATGTGGTAAGGCTATGGATCACATGTGTCTATGCCTCGTCCTTATTGGATGGTCCTCTAAACCTAACCTTACCTAACCTAACGTGTTTTTCAATCGGTTATGTCTTAACTTGGATGGGTTAGGTGTAGTCCACTAGCCATAAATTTGATAGGGCGAACATTTGTATTCTCAGATGTGTGCCAATGATATTCCCCACAATTCAGTTTCATTGTTAAATTCCGTTATGCATTCGAGTTAGATGGGTTTATTTTCCATATACGTTATTGTTCAAGGCCATGATTTTATACTCCCAGTCCGTCACATTATTCATCAGGGCTTGGATTTCCGAGAAAAAAGTTACTTCTTTGATATTTTCCGGTGGTTATGGTTATGGTTTCTCTTTTGGTAGTCCTTGCGATTGTTGTGCTGTTTTTTGTTTCGGCTCTTTCTGCTCTGGAAAAACCTCTGCTTTTTCTTTTTCATTTCTTTTGTTTGGCTTATTATTCTTAATGATCCATTGGTGAAATTCCGGTTCGATGATAATGATAACTGATAATTAGAAGCTTCCTGATTATGCAATAGAATACCTTCCCCAGAATCCATATAGAATCCAAAAAGTTGAGTACCACACTGATTTGTTTAACTGTCCATGGTCCAGAGTACGCACGTATCCATTTAGAATACTTCATGGAGGCTGTCAATCTTGTCCGTGCTTATCAAGTAATTCATTTAGAATTACATTGAATAATTGACAGTGCTAGTGCAGGAACCACTATGTGTAGCCCTCACAAATGATTGCCACAAAATATTTTATTCTAGCAGTGATTCCCCAGATTAATATTTCCATACATTTTATTCTGTATTCCTGAAAAATTCTTTCTGAATCTAATTTATATTAACTTTAAAGTTTTATGTCAAATAAAGTGTATTTAAATTAGTTTATTGTTATATTTGTATATTTTTGCTTTTTACATTTTATATTTCTATATTTTTATAATTTTATATTTATCGATGGGATGAATTAGTTGATTAGCAATTTTAAGGTGAAAACTATGATGAGGAACTGTTAAACAAATATTATTACCATTTACGAGGAGCTGATGGTGATTCAAATTCACGCACATTCTAAAAGGTTCGACCCAAATTAATCAGTCGGGAGATAAAATCGACCAGGCTAAACCAATATTATTTAATCATATTATTGCATAGTCCATCATGAATGAGCACATGCTCAAGATGTATTATGCATTATATATTGCTAAATTGTTTTATGTAAATAAATAAATAAATAAGAATATTCGCTACTGGGAAACCAGACCAATTCTGTTATTACTAACATACCTTTCCTTTCCCTACTCCACAAACTAATGGCAGTTACTAACTAATGGCCGCCAAGGTGTCTATAACCAGGTCGATCTCAAAATTAACGTTAACTTTTTAATTTAAGGTTTTAAACAGCTTTAGTATCGCTCATCAAATTTCTTGACAGTAATTATTGAAACTAACGACTTTGATAACTCTCGCAAGCACGCTGGATACCCCTTTGCTCCTTTCCGCTTAGCCCTCCGAGGAGCTCAAAATTTAAATTTCGGGGAACCCAGAACCTGGGAACTCTAAGCATGTCGGGAATTTTATTTATATTTATCTTTTCTATAAAATGGTAACCACTAAAAATAGATACGAATATTTTTACGGAAATACGGATATTTTTCGATTAAATTTTAATTATGAGAAATCTTTAATTTAGCTTTATGATTTTAACGTGTCACGTGATTGATGGTTTAATCGGAAGTGAAGTTAGCTACAAAAGTTAAATACGGTGGAACATGTGCTCGAATTCGTTCAATGCTATTTCCAATACTCCTCCTAATTTGAATCATCAGTTAACTCCACATGCATCCCGAAGAACATTGACACGAGGTTCCGCCAAAGGTTTTGTCAACAAATCTGCCACAAGAGTTTCCGTAGGACAATATCGACATGTAATAATACATTTGTCGATGTAATCCATGACAAATGCCTCTCGAACATCAATATGTTTGGTACGTGACGACAATTTCTCCTCCTTAATGAATTTCAAACAACTTTGATTGTCTTTGAAAATCGTCGTCGGTTTTCCAATGCATTGATCAAAATCGTTGAGTAAACGACGAATCCCATTCGCCTCTTGACATGCTTCAGACAACACAACAATAATTTCTGCTTCCGTTGATGATAGCGCAATGCAATCCTGTCTTCGACTGCACCAACTGAGAATACCGTTACAATACTTGAAAATATAAACAGATTGTGACTTTCCACTTGCACGATCATCAGCCCAACTTGCATCTGCATATCCGATTAACTGATCCGAACCATCACTCTTCCCAAGTTCGCAATACGGCAGTATACCCTTGAGATACTTTAATATTCATTTCAATTTGTTCCAATCCTCCTGGTTTGGACTGGACAACTTTTGTGCGAGAATCGAAACCGCTGTCGACATTTCAGGTCTCGTGTTGACTGATATGTACAGTAAGCAACCGAGCAACTTTTGATATTTGCCGTTGCCCAACATTAAATCCGTATCTCCTCCTTTACCATATCCAAGTGATGACGGAACTGAGGTCTCCTTTGCATCAGACACTTTAATACTTTTCCAATGTAAGCAATCTGATTCAACGTGTAATAGCCATCTGCTTCCTTCTTGACTTGAAGACTCACGAAATCCTTAATCTCTCCCAAGTTCTTAATCTTGAATTTCGAACTTAAAAATGTTTCGCACTTGGAGATTATGTCGTTGTTTTCACCAGCAATGACCACATCGTCACCGTAGATTAATACGTAGCATATTTTTCCATCATGTTTGTAAATGTAAAAGCATGGATCATTCTTGCTTTGAATAAAACCGAAATAGATGAGAATTTGATGAATTGTTTTGTTCCAATTGCGCGCTGATTGTTTTAGACCATATATACTCCTTTTTTAGTAGACACACTAAATCTTCCACCTTCAACTTTGAATCCTGGAGGTTCCCCATGTAAATTGTTTCAGCCAACTCACTGTTAAGAAACGCCGTTTTCGCATTGAGATGATAAACCTTTAAGAGGTTAAGAGGTTAAAGAACAACTGGAGCAAACACCTGATCATAACCAGTACTTTATTTCTGCGAAAAACCTTAAGCAACAAGCCTTGCCTTGTGTCTGGCTACTTCTCCATCTGAATTGCACTTTAGCTTGTAAATCCACTTGGAGCCAACTAGATTTGCACCTTCTGTAATTTTCACAAACTCCCATGTTTGATTCTCCATCAATGACTTCATCTCATCTGTCATTGCTTGAATCCCCAGCCTCTTTTGAACATCCTTGATAGCTTCTACGTAGCACTTAGGTTCTTGAATGTCTGAATTCACCACGTTCATTTATTCAAAAAGTCTCTTTGGTGAAATTCCTTTGTTAGCGCGTTGTGATCGTCTAACAGTTTGCTCTTCATCTTCATATGGAACGTGATCTGTATTGGATTCTTTTCCTGAACTTCCTCTTCGACTAACTCCTCTTGCACCTGATCGTTCTCTGCATTTTCAAAGTTGTTCAACCCTGAATTCTCGATAATTTGTTCCTGTTGGTAATTTTTGCTGGACTTGATAGGTAACAAATGGCCCCTTTTGACGAACTAAACATCTCGACTAACTGTGACTCGATCAGTTTCCGTAATGTAACAACGATATGCCTTTGATACGTAACATAACCGACCAGCACTGCTTTCACACCCTGTAAGTCGAATTTGCGCTTTGTTTGCTTTGGTACATGCATATAACATTCTGATCCGAATTTTCTGAAACATTGCACATTCGGACTGTTATGGAACCAGCCTTTATATGGCGTTGTTTCTGTACCCTTTGTTGGCAAACGATTCTGGACATAGTTAGCCATCATTACAGCTTCATCCCAAAACTTTTTTCTCTAGACCTGCATCAATTAGCATACAGTGAGGCATTTCTACCAACGTTCTGGTTTTGCGTTCCGCTGTTCCGTTTTGTTGAGGTGTGTACACAGTCGTTCTCTGGATTTGAATTCCGCTTGACTTTAAATAATTCACGAATTCATTACTGAGATACTTTCTTCCTCGATCTGTACTGAAGCACTTAGATTTCTTCCCAAATTGAACCTTTACCATCGCAATATATTCCTTGAATTTACTGTAAACTGATGATTTATTTGCGATTAGGTATAGCTGACTGTAAATTTTGAGTAATTGTCTCTGAATGTCATAATTTAACGATTACCTGATGGTGTGGTCGTTTGCATCGGACCACAAACATCCGAATGAATCAGATCTATAACTGCAACTACTTTATTACTCGACTTGACTGGAAACTTGATTCGAGTAATTTTTCCTTCGAGACACACTCTGCAATTGAAGTTGATTTCGCAATCCGCTGTACTCTGGCTGAAGTGCATGCCTTTAACCAATTTTTTTCTTAATTCATACTTGTTGCCCTTCAAATTTACTTGAAAACCTTTTTTCGTTAGTTTTTTGACTGAAAGCAAATTTCCCTTGATATCTGGCATTAGCATCACGTCTGTGATTCTTACTCGAATACTTTGATTTTCCTCGTTCAGAAAATTGGCCCTAATTGTGCCTTTACCCAAAGCTGTTAACTGTTGACCACTTGCAACGCTTACTTTATCTCTACAATTCATGTCAATATTGACGAAAATATCCTTAGAACTGGCAATGTGACACGTGGCACTTGAATCGAGAATTCAGCCATCACCTACTTGATGTGTCACAAACAGGTTTTTTGTTTCACCTTTTGCTAGATTCGCCTTCTGATTACTTCCTTCCAGGGTTTTTGTTGAGCCAGGCTTTGTATCTTCGACAATTCTTGTTGATGTAACCGCTCCTTTTGCAAAAATAGCACTCAGACTTTTTATTTTCACCTTTTTGACCTTTCGTTACTCTTGATGAGTTACCCTTTAATGCAGTGTCATCGGTTATTCCGCCTCGATCCATTCTTCCTTTGATTTCTGCGAAAACCTTTGATTTAACCAACGTGAGTGTCAATTCAATCTCTTCTTTACCCTCGAGCGCCGTTACCAAACCGTCGTAGTTTTAAGCGCCAATAACTTTCGAAACAGTTCGTTTATAGAATTCACGTGGTTTTCCGCTTTTCCGCCTTCATCAAGCTGCTGTTACATGCTTAACTTTAAAACACACGATTGCTTGATGTATTTGAATCATATGTTTCCTCAAGAATTCTTCATGCATTTCTTGCTAAATCTGCACCAATGATGTGATGAATTTGATCATCTTCTACATTCAATGCAATTGTTGAATGTGCCTTTTCATCATTTGCTGTTCACGCTGCTGTAACTGGTGATGGTAGTACCTCATTGATGACTGCCCATAAACCTTTTTCCTTAAGAAGCATTTCCATTTTGTATTTCCGTACAAAATAATTTGTTCCGTTTAGCTTTGAAATGCTGTATGTTGACTCAGCTGACGCCATCTTTTTTCGTATGTGGATTTCACAACACCGAAAATCAATTTCACTTTATTCAATTAATTTGCCTTAATTTTTTTTTCTTTCGAAATATCCGTATTCTTCATCCACTGGGCCCATAACCTGATAGAATTAATGCTAAGCAGAGTTGGAAACTTGGGAAAAAAATACGGATGTTTCTCGATTAAATTTTAATAATGAAAAATCTTTTATTTAGCTTTATGATTTAACGTGTTACTTGATTGATGGTTTAATCAGAAGTGAAGTTAGCTACAAAAGATAAATACATATTATTTATTTCCAATATTTATATTATAAAACCATTATTCCATAAAACTTAGAATATTTATAATTCTTTCCCAACACTTCACTATTTCCCAAAATCAATTCATAAAATAGGTATTGATGAATAAATGTCAAAACTGAAAAAATTGGGAATTTTTTTTTGTTGCAAAAAAATATTTTTTTAACGCCAGAAAACATTTTGGGGGAAACGACATAAAACTGCTAGAAAATTTAAAATTTTCATTCCCCGAGAATTACCAGAATATTGCCACTGGGGTCTAAGAAAAAATTTAACACATTTTAAACTATTATTATAGGTGCTGGTTATCAGCCTATAGGAATCCAACCGTTTATTCGACTTTTCGAGAACAAAGGATACTGCGGTGGAATTCTAAAGATATCAAACTTGATTTTCTATATGCTATAAATACTACTTGTCTGCTACTTTCCAAGTTTTGGAAATTTTAGATTTGTGCTCTCAGTTAGAAATTTTATTCTGTAAAAAGTGGCCTGAAAAGTTCCGATGTCTTCTAAAACCAGTGCAGCAACTTTCAATTGTTTTACTTGTCATACTGTACTAGCAAACAGAAGTAGAGTGAGAGAAATAATTTCGAAAGAAGCTTTCATCCTTCTTGACGTTAATATATATCACCGAAAATGTTCAGTTCTGCCAGCATCTTAAATCGATAAAGTTGAATTAATATCACTCCTTTTACATGTAGAGTATATAGATTTCATTTTTGTTTGTTGGTTTATTTAACATATTCGTATATTATGATGGTGTGTAAAGAAGGAAAACTAAAGAAAATATTCATCATCGTCATCAGCATATATATGATGATACCAATTTAACATTTTTATACCTTATGTAAATTTTTCCTCGTTTCGTTTAAAAAAAAAAAAAAAAAAAAAAACTTTAAACCAAATAAAAGTTTTTCCCCATATATTTTCCAAATTCGTTTACATTTGTGTTTGGTGCGCTGCGACGTGATGATGATGATGATGGTGTGCGGTACTTGATGATGGTGTTTTCTTATCGTTATTTATTTTTATTTTTTTTTTGTTCGATCCTAAACATAAATATTGAACTTTATGGAAAGTTGGTTCGTTTTACGATTCTCGGAAAAGTTAGGTTTTCCTTTCGAATTTTTTTATTTTTTTTTTTATTTATTTTTTTGTTGTATTATGTTTTGGTGTACTAGGCAATCAATAAATAAATTTATTTATTTTATTTTGGTTCGAACATCTAACACGAATTTCCAATAATAATTTAATCTTATTTGCGCCATATATCGTTGGCCACAATGCAATGTGGTGGGCGAGTTTCAAAATTCATTTAAAACGTTTTTCTGACGTTTTTTGCGGGTTCCTGAATTTAGCACTGGTAAAAAGCTAAAATCAAGAGGTATCAATGAATTTTTATCATTTCAATCGACCAATAATGTTTCTTTATTGGAAGAGCTTTGGCCCAAAAACCATTCAAAATAGTTTTGTTCATCTCCTGATTTAGACAAAAATAAACGCAACCAGTTACATTGGTACCAACGATATGTATGTTTTTTTATGTACGTAAAAATGGTTGGACCACAAAAATGCTAACATACGAGCGTAATTAATATGTTTCATCTAATTTGAGCGTTTATTTCGTTCGTTATTTAGGTGGATTATTCTGAAGATGAAATAAAATAAAAGAAAGTGGCACGTGGAAGGAATTATATAAGTGCATTATAGATAACGAGCTCTGCCAAAAATAAAAACTTTGTTTACTAAATTATAACTTAAGAGTTTCTTTCTTAAAGATATCCCCACATAAATGTCTTAACGAGCAGCCAGAGGGTGTACCCTTTGATTATCATCGGCAATTTTTTTTATTATTGGACGCTAAAAATTATGAGGGTGCTAATTGATCGAATTGATTGAAGCTCCTTCCATTTTATTCTCCACTTTTTTGTTAAATAGACAATCTCATTTACAGTGTGCTGTAATTTGCTGGTTGTCTCTTCGATTGTACTTCCAACCGCCAAGATTGATGTATCATTCTCAAAAACGAATCAAGCAAGTCGGGCCCCAGCACGCATCCTCAAGGTACTTCTGCTTTAATTCTCTTGAGGGATGAAAACTCTCCTTCATATTTCCCTCTGAAATATCCCCCTTCATTGTATGATTTTAATATCTCATAGAACCGATTAGGAAGGTCGCGATCACATGTAAATTCCAGCCCCCGATGCCAGACTCGATCCAAGGCCTGGGCAACATAAAGGAAAAATCCAGAACGTGCCTTTTTGTTTTCAAGCATCTTCTCCATCACGCTAGGAACTGTGTGTACCTGCTCTATGGTGGGCTGTTTCTCTTTGAACCCAAATTGGTAAGATGGTAACAGGCGTCTGTTTAATCAGAGGTTTCATTCTTTTGAGGAGTAAGATATGGGTCTATATGACGTTTTCTCATTAGGTGGCTTATTAGGCTTGGGTGTCATAATAACTTCTGCAATTTTCCCTTCTGAGGAACACATTTCATTCTAAATGCTGCTTTAATTATGTATAGCAACTTTTTAAGACATTTTTCTGGCACCTTATGAATTACTTTTCCTGTAATAAGACCGTACCTAAGATATTTTTTTGCGTTTAGGTTATGTTTGATTTCATTTTTGTGTTCTTTCATTGTAACTGGTCGTATGTTAAGACATTCGAGTAAGCTCGTCTGATGATTCTTACTCGTCAGTTTGATTTTGTGATGAGAGTTGTCATATTCATTGAATCTAGAGAAATATTACCCGCGGCTATTACTCTAGATCAAATTCGAATGTTAAGGATTGTGACGGTTGTGCAATCATTTTCGGCGTATATTGCGTCGGATTCCGCGTTCGGGTCTAATGTAAATATTTTATTTTAAATCGCCATAAATTCAATAATCAGTTGTTTGACTCGTGCAAGTCGTTGACTCGTGCTTTAACAAACATGATGATGTTTGTAAGCTTCTCTTTATTATATGTCTGCTGTTTCTTTATAGCTTGCATATATCAAACATTTTGAAGAAAAGATGTAAAAGTTGTATTTTTATGCTGTATAGCTTAAAATGGCGAGCATCAAATGTAAAACTAACGACATCATGTCGCTTATATATAAAAATTACATGTTTCTCGAATACTCTAGTATTTCATTCTACTTCTTTCAAAATGTCACTACTCTATTCTATTTGCTCAATTTTTACTAGTACTAATGCTACTTAATAGATGTCTCTAGGTTTAACTCTAGAGAAATCGTAACAATAGTTTATTTCCCCACCATATCTCTTCTATAAAGATGTTAAATATTATTACCTCTCTGGAAGCTAAATGGTCTACTGATCAAGTTAGTTAGAGTAGTGCTATTCTGAAACGTTGGAAATTTCATAAATTATTAAAAATTGCTACTTTGATGCAACTCTTTAAAAAAGGTTACTAAGCACTGAAAGTTATCGCCCTATTTCACTTCTTCCAGTAATTTCAAAAATTTTCGAAAACGCTAAAACACGTTTAGTTGATTTTTTGAACAAGCATAACTACTTTAGCTCATGCTAGTTTGGTTTTAGATGTGACTGTGGAACGGCAAATGCTTTAATTGCACTTATGACTCCATTGCACGAAGGTCTCAATAGTACATAATAGTGTAGCAGCTCTATTTGTTGACATCTAATCTGACAATCTAACCTGTCATGAGCATTATTTAAGGAAAAACTTCATCCGAAGTAAATTAGTTAACGCATCAACTGCTTTGTCGAAAATATATTACAAACATAATTTTACGATTTCTCTAGAGTTAAATCTAGAGACATCTATGGAGTAGCATTAGTATTAGCAAATATTGAGCAAATATGAAATAAAAGAATAGCGTTATAGTGACAGCTCGAAAAAGTAAAATGCAATAATAGAAAAATAGAATATTCGAGATGCATCGAATTTTGGTATATAAACGGCGTACAGTCGGAGTTGAAATGATTTGAATTTTAAACGCGGAAGAGTTAAGATTAGTGTTATAGCTTTCACCAGTAGCATGCGGTTAATCTAGTGAAATTAAAGTGTTATACTCGTAAGAAGTGAATTATTGTTGTTAAAATAAAGAATTGTTTAGTATTGTAAATAAAAAATAAATGTGTTGCTTATAGTGGGAATTGTTCTATATTGAGTATTTGTTTGTAAAGTGATGATTTGTGGACAGTAAATATCAGTGGAATTTATTAACATCTAGTGATACGAACCGGCAATATGCAAAAACAACACAAATCCATGACTCAAGGCAAAGTTAAGCTGTCAAAAATTAATATTAATTCTTTCGATGGCGAATATATACAATGACCTTCATTCAAGGATTTATTTGAGGCTACCGTGCACAGTAATTTTACGAGTTTAAAAGATTCAACTGCTAAGAAGGACGTCAGACGAATTACTACGTAGATTAAAGGCTTTAGGTCCAGATTATGTAGAGATCAACACACGCTGCATATATTGATAAACCAGATAAACGATCAAACTAAACAGTAATGGGCTTTACATTCCGAGGAGAACGACAGGCCAACCATAGATTTTTTTCGGAATTTTAAACATCAGACTATTCAAAAATATACCAAGGCAACAAACATAATAAATTAGTATTATAAGTTTCAACGATTTGTTGAATGATGCAATACCTGATTTAATAATTTGCGCTTGGTGCCGTGCTAGAATAGAATTGCCACGCATACGAATACCACGTTTCCTACATATGCCGCAGACACAGTAGTTTATAAATGATCTGGAAACGTTGATTGCAATATTATTGTAAGCTTAGTAGTCGGCAAAACAAGGTTGGATCGATTAAACCAATTGTCTATCCTCGTCAGGAGCTGTGTGGGACGGTTCTCTTAGTCAAACTACGGCATAATGTTGCAGGCATTTTTAAAGCACCATTATACACATTACACGTTTAGACAGTCACCAATACCATGCTAACCAAAGTTTCAAAAATCTAGAATTGATTCGTAACTAACAGAACTACCTTCATTTTTGCCAAGATACAGAATAACCATTGGCAACATGTACCCATACGAAGTTAAATTTAGCTCAGTGCAGAACCAATAAACAAATCACTGAAACAATCGCCAGAAGATTGAAAAGACCTGCAATTCAAAATTAAATTTCATGAAATCGGTCATAGTATAAATACATATAGTATTACCATGACATGTTAGCCTTTTACGTATTAGATGTCGTTACTGGTATCATTTTAAATTATCAAACTATTTTTTTATGTATAATCGCCTAAATGTCATATATTTATCCTAAATTTTGACGATATTCCATCGGCATCTGGAACTACAATGGGTAAATTTTTTTTCTTATGTTGGTACTACTATATGTATTTATACTATGAATCGGTCTAGCTCAATTTTCACATCAGTAATGCCACCATCGTTAATCTCAAAGAAGATAGCGAGGAGTGACCGGATATTAAGAAAACGTTCTGAAAATGGCTAAATTGATGAGGGAAAATGGTTGGTAAATGATGCGGAGATGGAAAGAATATTACGGAGAAAACCATAAAATAGGTCCCTTGATAACTGTAATTAATTTGCGAACATTTAAACTTCTACTTATTACTTCCAGATGCACAAATTGTCATATAAAATTCAACAAATCTACATTTCAACACCTTAACTAATATATTATATGACTAATAAAAAATAAGGGTACATTTATTATAAAATTCACAGTCATTTACGATTCTAGCACACTTCAAGATATCATATAAATTTTTTCCCTTCTATCGAATTCCAATTGTACGAAAGCTTCGATGTGAAAACACAACAATAAAAATTATTGTAATACAGATTCAAGTACAAATTGTAATGTTACAGGGTGGTCATTTCTAAAAAAATACCATGCTTGTATTTATTTCAAAAATAGTGTACGATATAAGTTAAACTACCAGAAAAATAGAAAGTTGCTGAATTACGAGGAAGCCATCTAGTATGAATTTGAATGTCCTTGAAACTTTTTTTCGGAAACACATCATTTCCGCGGCTTGATTAACAAAATTTGAGATGACAAAATAAAATGAAGAAAAAAGCCATTAGCCATATTTCTCGAAGCGATACAAGGTCAAATAACTCTTTCAAGATGCGTGAAGAATTGATGGTTCGTATATCTACAACCCCAATGAGTTTCAGAGTTATTCACGATCAAAAATGTCTAATAAAAGTCCACCCTGTCCAAACCAGCGAAGTAACGAATAAAAAAAAATCTTGAATAATTTCCAAACCATTAAATCTGTTTCGTTCGTTCGTTTGTTTTTTCTTCTTCTTAATATTTTTTTAAGAATATTTGTATGTCTCAAAGATATTCCTGTTGTTTTTTTTGGGGGGTTTTGTACTATAAAATAATAGCGCCAAATAAAATAAAAATAAAAATCATAGAATTTACCATAATAATTTTCTCGTCCTCCTTTAAAAATCTCGGTAAAACTGGATGCCCCTTTGTGGGCAAATAAATACACAAATGTTGATCCAACATTATTGCTGCCATCGCCGGCAACAGGATTAAATTTTTTTTTTGTTTTTACATCGTTGAACAATCGTATTTTTAAATATTCATCCATCCCCGATAGGAACCAACCATCCGTAAAAAGCTGTAATAAAAAAGTAAAGAAAAAAATTTAAAACGTGAATAATAAATGTTAGAGGATGAATTATGGGTTAATATATGAAAGGGTGATCTAACAGATATTATTTTAGTATGGTACTTTGATAGTTCAAAACAGGAAGCTCTCTCAACTCTTTCGCGGTTAACTTGACGTCCTACTTTACGACATCTCTAGCCAAATTGAGGACGCACAAAAGCAGATTCGCTTTAATTATCTATCTGCACATTTGCTTCAGTCATCCTGTACTTACATGGACAACGGTTCAGCCCAATGATTGTGCACTGCAACAGAAGGTCGAATGACAACGAATGACAACGCAGAAAAATTTGTTGTAAATTTTCGACCAGAGTCGATCAATCTGCACAGCGTCGAAACCATAAAATAAATTTAATAGAACGAACACAAAACAAAGTCAAGCGAAGACCATAATGGTAAGGACTAATGCCCCTGTTATGGAGTAGAGAGTGTTATTATATACTAAGGCTGTAAATGGAGCTAGTTTCTTACAGTCATTGTGACTTTGTTGTTTTGTGTTTCTGTGCGAAGTGCACAGAATTGTGTAATGTGTGTAATCTTAAGCATTTTCGCCGATTAGTAAAACCTTCGAATTGTTTTAAATGTCATATATATATCCGAATAACCACCACAAGGTGCGTTATGAAAATCATCCAGAATTTTATATTTTGGACTGTGGTTTGTGATCGACTAGGGTTTCCGTTTATTTGACTTGCTGTTCGGTTCTCGCTTCGTTGAATGTTGTTTCGCCTGGTATTTCATCTTTCCGACATCAATCAACACGTTTCCGATTGTGGCGTCGATGTGTTTTTGCATAAATCCAATGAATGAAAGGCATTGAAAGGACTGGTACTGTGGTGGAAATTTTCAGAATTTGTAGTAGGCGATATTGTCTAACGTTAATTGGCACTATATATATAAAAAACAATGTTATGGAGTCATTTTTTAAGTGACACAAACTTCGAGAATGGATGTTTTGTTGTCTGTTGTCCATCAATAGTGTACTCGAGATTATATCCCGTAGGGCGTACATATTATAGTTCTGTACTATGTCAATTTTTGGTGCGAAAGAAAGTATGCATTTGAACCACGTGGTCGTTTGAGTTTACTATTGGGATGATAGTTTTATTCTCTCTATCTACACGACTGGTAGTTTAGCATGATTTAGGATCTCAACATTGATGGATGATAATGTCTGAATGAAGATTCTCGGTTCTAGAGAGAATGATCTTTTCATTCGCACACTCACTAATTTTATATTTGCTGAATCTGCTTTTGTCCTGAATATAGGATGTCGACTTTCAGTTTATTCATCATGTCTTTATACCCATGGTAACTTCTTCGCTAATGGTAAAGTTGTTCGCAACGAAGTGAATTTTTTTTATGGCTTTGAATTCATTTAATCAGGTTCGATGTCTTCAAATTGTATCAGTACCTGTTTCGTACGGGTAGATTCGATCTTCTGTGTTTATCTTGGCAGGATTAGTGAAGCATTCTTGTTGCATTCTTATCTTGATTTTAACTTACGTCTTTCTTTTAATTTACGTCTTTCTTTTAAATTCGAAACTTTGTCACTTTTGCTTTGATTGCCCAAACAAAAAAGTGACCTGGAGTGATGAACTGACCATCTTTGGTTGAATATATCGGACGTGAATTTAAGATCCCTTTTATCTGCACCAACCATTTTATCTCCATTTCTTCGTATGTGAACAACTGATTGCCCACAACACGTTTCAAATGAAACTTAATAGATTTTACGACTGCTTCCTAAAGACCACCGAAGTTGGAAGCTGCTGGTGGAATCATTTGCCAATTGATTCGATCCTTTACTAAAACAGTGAAAATATCGTTGTTACTATTGTTTAAAAAATGGAATCAGTCATTAAGTTCTCTGTTAGCACCGACGAAATTGCTGCCATTATCGCTAACAATATCGAAGCACAGCCCTCGACGCGATGTGAAACGATTTAACGCTGCCAGAAACACCTTTGTAGTCATATCGCTCACTAATTCAATGTGGACAGCCTTTGTACACAGACATACGAATAATGCGATGTGTGCCTTAGATGTTCGATGACCTCTTCCATTGTGCTCTCTGATAATATTGCCCCGCATAGTCAATTCCAACCTTTGCAAATGGAAACGCCATAGTCACTCTTGCTTTGGGCAGACATCCCATTAACTGTGAAGATACCCTTTGTTTCTGCCGGTAACATACTAAACATTGATTGATGACGCGTTTCACAAGTTGATTGACTCCCAACACCCAAATCCTTTCTTGAACAGAATTAATTAAAAGAGTGTTTCCTGCCTGTAGGAGTTTCAAATGTTTTTCTTCAACAAATCTTTTAGTGATTAAGGAGTTGCCGCATAACCCAATAGAATGTTTTGTGTTATATTCTAAATTTGCATTTTCCAACCTACCGCCTACTCTCAATAAACACAGGTTGTCGATAAATGGATGAAGATATTTCAAACGGTTACGTTTTCCAATAAATACCCATTTTGTTCGTAGTTCTGCAATATATTACAGCTCCGTAAGCTAATTCTGATGCATCTGCAAACCCATCTAGCTCGATTTCCTTGTTGCTGCTTTTGTCATCAAGCATCTTGGAATTTGAGTATCCTCTACGGAAGGTAAGTTTTCCTTTAATGTCAACCATTTACAGATCATATCTTGAGGTAAGTGGTCATCCCAACTCAGTTCTAATAGCCATAACCGCTGGAAGTAAATTTTTATTAAAATGATAACCGGAGCATACCAGCCAAGAGGATCAAACAGTTTTGATGCCTCAAAACTGCGTTTAGTGTATTTAGTGGTCTTTTCACAGGCAATTCTGAAAACAAATCATCTTTATGTGGATTCCAATGTATACCGAGTGCCTTGACATTGGAATTGCGATCGAGGTCTATATTTTCCAGCTCTCGATCTTCTGGCGGTACTGAGTTCACAATTGTTTCGCAATTCGATGACCATTTTCTTAACTTGAATCCTACTGCATCAAATCGATTTATCAGATTTTGTTGAATTCGTAAAGCATCTTCCATTGTGTTAGCTCCTGTCAGAACATCGTCAACAAAGAAGTCATTCAATATGATTCTTGCAGTTGCATCATGCTTCCTTGCTACTTCCAATCCAATTTCTTTCAAGACGCGCGTAGTAAAATAAATCCCGGGTTTATGAGTGGAGGTAGTTAAATTGTATGGAACGTTTTGTTGCTGTTACTTCGCTGAGATTTGCCATTGTTACAAGGCAAAGCAAAATTAACTAAAATAATTTGCATCTGGATGTTGTGTAAATATAACTTCTTCGAGTTTTCATTATTTGGCATATAGGCACCTGCGAATTTGTTTTTGCTGTATTTTGATTTGGAGTTAAACAATTAAAGAGTTTGTCGAATTTTTTGATAAACTTATATCTAGAAATGGCGATAGTTGTGTCTTCATACTGTTTTGATGTCCAGGTATTAAGTGTAAGTGTTGTAGCTGAAACAACAGTTCCACTTAATACCTGGACATCTAACTCAACCCTCATTTTCTCGAATGTTTAACTGGTTGCCACCTTACTGATGATGTTTTCGTTGGTACCTACCATAAATTTTAGGTTTACATTTTCTCGTAACTTATTTTTATATACGCAGCAGATGATCTATAATAAATATTTTCATCGATAGGCTATTTCACGTTTTTCGATCTTTTGTTTGTTAACATTTTACAAAATGTTTACGAATTTTCATGAATTGTCAATTGTTTAATAATTGTATGTATTTGTCCTTTGACATACTTTGGTTTGTTAATGTGAATGGATAACTTTTTAAATCTATACCTATTTAATTGTTGTTTGTAATTATTACGATGCCGTTTTAAACTATATATTTCCTTGTCCTTAAACTTTATTATTCGCAATGATTCATAAAATGTTAATCTATAATAGTTTTCGTTTTTTATATTCCGTAAACAATTATCGCAGTTTGGTGGGTTAATATCAACGATCGAGTAGACCGGCAATTTATCGAAGGCCGGAATTTCATATTGCATCTCTGTTATTAAGAATTCCATTAAATTAAATACCTATACATGCCATACAAATAACATCATCACCATACATACAAAATATTATGCATTTTACATTTCGATGATTTTGTTTTTAAATTTTACTATGATATTACGATATATATATATATACAAAGCACCGTTAAATCTGTCTTAACAAAAATTTGAAAATATATAAGTATTGACAAAACCAACAACAATTTAGTAGTGTACTATGTATGGGTGGTCAATATATGTAATGTTTATGTGCGTTAGCAATACAATTATACGAATAAATATATCTTGTTTCATTTATTTATAAAAAAATTTTTCGTAATGATGTGTACCTACTATTTTTATTTTCACGTTGGTTTCATCTTACGATAGATGGAACTCATGTTGTAGAGGTTTTTATCTTAGATATGGGTGCTAGTAGATGCTTATTGAAAATAGTTCACACCGTATAGTGGCGTATTTTATTTTTTTCAGATTTTTGTTCTTATTGGTTCATCTGGCTAATCTGTGCTAATACATACAAACTTATCAAACGAATAAAAAATAAAAACGATAATTTAAAAGATATTTTCAACAGTTCTCTGCACTATAAGCAGATAACCAAACAAAAATGATATTGGTTTGTTTCATCGATTAGTAAAATTATTTAGGTAGGGATTAATTACGTACTGCCTCGATTGCAGTACGTAATTTTCTCACTATAATTGGCGCAATCATCATCGAATTTTGATCAAACCACACCTAAACACTGCATTAAGCAATCTGGGTATATTAAATCTGTGATTGAACGTTCTCAATGTTGACAAAAAATGTTGATAAAAAACAAATATTTAAGTTTGTATGTAAAAAAAATGTTTGTATGTCGATACAAATTTTTGTATGTCGATATTTGATAGTGAGCACTTTACAAAACTTTTTTGACTGCAACATGATGCTGTTAATAATTAAAACAAATATATTTTTATTCGTTAAAAGTATTACAAAGTTTTGGGTTTTCTTTACAATTTTTCATTATAATTGACGACTTACAATTTTTGCGACTGCTTCTAATAAAAAAAATTTTAATAGACTATGAATATGATTATACCAAGGTTCAGTTTCATCTGACAAAAATGTTGGGAATGTAGACTTAATTTTTAAAATGCTAGATTTAACCATTTCTTCACATACATTATTAATGTAGCTTTTTTGAGTAATAAAGGTTTTAAAAATATTTACTAAAAAAGTTGCTACTTTAAGCATCTCATCAGACGATGCTTTTAAAGACAAAAAGTTTTTGGTTTATTTTAAATGGCTGTTCGAAAGGACTTTTTGAAGAAATTCCGCGGCAGTTGATGCAATCAAATATGTAATTGCACTGTTCAATAACGTTTGTGGTTGGTATTACATGGTTCAAATAGTTCTCAAAAGTGGCAGGTGGTGTTTTTAGAGTAGTTTGCAAAGCGAAGGAAACCGTATTGCTCAACACTTGGGCAGCAAGGTTTTCGCTCATTTTTGGAAGCTGTTTAGTTCTACGTGAGCTTTAGTTAACCTATCTTGAATTTGACAGAAAAGTTCATATTTCACGAATTACCACATAAATAAACGTTTACAGTTATAGAAAACATAAAATCAAGTAATATTTTGAATTGCTCTCATTTTCATAAATCACAGGAGTGTTTTACAGAAATGACGCAAACTCCATTGGACCCATTGCATGAGGATGTGGAATTTTTAAACATAATTAATAAGATAAATTGAGTTCACTGCGAATTTGAAAAAATTCGACATTCGAATTAAAACTACCTTCAGCTTCTTCTATTTATAAGTGGTCACCAATTCAATTTATTTCTCCTGGAACCAACGAAATTTTACAAATTGAAATTAAATATTTAATTCTTAATATGTTAATTTCTTCGCGCATTTGTTGTCTATCTTTCGAAGAGATAACAATAAGAAAAGACTTAACAGTTAATCCCGTAACTAATAAAATTTAGTGATATTGTGATAACGGAAAACAAAGAACAAATCAATTGGCTATCTCAGCTTTGTTCTTTATGTTACGAGGCATAATAGGAAATTGGAAACACGTATTAAATTATGTACTGATTAATAATTCCATTAGAATGAACGAACTTGCACAGTTAATATTAAACAATATAAAGTTGTGCCAAGAAATTTTAAAATTAGAGGTGGTAATGTTAACCTGCGGTCAAGCCACAACTTTGGTCATAAAACGGTTAATTCAATTGATTTGTAATGTTTAATAATTATTTATTTTAAATCTAATTTGTATTAACTTTAAAGTTTTGTGACAAATAAAATGCAAATAAATTAGATTTTCGTGAGTTATTTTATTATTATATTGTTATGTTTATTATTGTATTATTATGCTATTATTAAATTTTCATATTATTATATTTTATATTATTATATTTTTTTATTATTGTATTATTTATTATTACATAGATTAATTTTTATCTACAATGAGACAAATTAATAAATTTGTATTTTCAGGCGAAAGCTAATCTAATTTATTACAGCCTCTGGCTTGCATAAATTATATTATTATATTATTATGATAAAATATTTAGAATTAATTAATTTATAATTTCAGATGAAAATTAACTCAATTTATTCCAGACTACAGCTTAGAACAATAAATAGATTTTGTTAATGAACCTTTACAGATGAATGGTGGCACACCTGAGTTGCTGATAAGAGATGACTAAATGCAGAGCAGTTTAGTAACATTGTGATTGTCTTATACTAACAGTAGTTTAAATATTGGCTACCGGGAAACCGTACCAATTCTGTCATTACTGACAAACCTTTCCTTTCCCTATCTCACAAACATTTACTAATACTAACTATTGGCCGCCAAGGTGTTTGTAACCGAGTCAATCTCAATTATTTAACTAATATCCTGCCTTATCCTTCCAAGTATATGTAAAAACGGGTGTACGGGTGAGCCCGGCCGACCAACCAATCAAAGATCCCTCATCAGATCTAAACTGAGCTTTGCTTCACACACTACCACCTACATCTGACTAGTTAATATAACGACAACGTCACCATCGTTATACAGTACTTACGAAGAAAAATGAAAATGTTATTGCTTTTAATTTTCATAATTACATCATTACAACAACATCGAAAATATGTTCTAAATATTTTTGAAATGCAACTTGATAGCAAGCAAAATATTTACATCGTTCGTGGTATTTTATGATATGATAATTTCCGCCAATTCAGCTTGAGGTAATTTTTCTGGAAAACTATTTTGGTTTTTTGGTAAGGTTACACTTATATAATAATTTGGTTGAGTACTCATCAAAGCTATAAGCTAAATGTTAATTGTAGCAGGAATATTCGTTTCCTCAGGTGAAGGAAACGTCGATACAGGTTCGCTTTTCGTTGGTAATTGTACAATAACAAGCTCTAGTCATTATATACTGGTAAATAATGGTCTCATGGATTTTGCACTTCAAAAGGGATACATAATTGTATTCTTCAGCTTCTTCTTCCCAATCAAAAACCCAATATGGCTCCAAATTCTGCCTCCAAAACTGATAGCAGAGAATAATAATGTAATGTCACTCCCATGCCTTTATCGTGCATGTTATCTTTAAGATTCCCCCACAGCATCGTTGGCATGTCGTAGGATACGACAAACTTGGATCGCTAGGCTGACTACCGCATCCCTTAAAAATCAAATAGCTTAAATCATTCACAAAAATAAATATGGATACGACCAAATTTAAATCAAATCGCCGGTTAGATTAACGCGGGTACAGTATTTAGGTTTGGTATACTTGGAACGAGGACCTGGGAATGGAGACCATGTGTCTCAATGCTATAAGTCGCCATAAAGTGAAGATGACCCCGGCAAAGTTGGTCTTCTTTTTGGCTCTAGGTGGAAGTTTGTTTTCGATGAATGTCGATGATTGTAAGAATTAGCGCCCATTGAATGAACAAAATATCGTTTGTTGTGAAATTCCTTTAATATTTGAGGACCAACTCTTGGTACAAAAGTTGTATCCTGTATCCTGGACTTAGACATCACCATCATACTATGTATCATACAATAAAATCTTTTATCCTATAAACTATTAAAATTTTATCTTAAAACTTTAAAAACTAAAAGCAAAAATCGTATCTTCATCAACTAAAAAAAATTGCAATTTGCTGGGATTACACATAACAAAAAAAAATTTAAAAATGGTGTCGCTTTTATAATCATAAAAACTCTGATTTCCCACTGCACCATTTGTCTTAAAGTATTACCTTGAGATAAGATCTTGCTATAATATATACGTATATAGCATATAAGAAGAAGACTTTTAAAAAACAAAAGCACCAAAAAACTTAGATGGATCTAACGATTTTTGTTGTTGCTATACTTTCGTTATTATAAAAAGCTTATTTGTAACGAAAAAAAGGGTATGTTGTGTATTTGGTTTTGGGTGAACTCAAAGTTTTTTTTTACCATATACTTTTGAGAAACCAAAGTCGGATACAAAAAAAATATTCCCTAAATTTGGTTTTTGGGGCACTCATTCAAAAATTATCTAGGCACATATTCTAGTCTAATTTGGTTAACAATGACATTTTGTTTTTCGTTGTTTGAAATTTTTGGGTTCTTTACGTAATGGATAACGACAACTCAACAATTTAAACGAAGATGAAATTGGTTCGTAACACCAAATTAAATTAAATTTTCGGGAATATAAGAAAATGTTGAATCAACATTTTTTTGTTGTCGTAGAAGGTGAACCTACAAATAGCAAAATAACACATTACCCGTCGTATAGTTAAGATTCTTGCTTATCACCTAATAAAACCACCAAGTTAGGTGACTTTGGGCAATTTTTGCTAGCTCAGTGGTACCTCTGGATTTTGCTCTTGCCTAACAGGCAATAGAATTAGCTGATTATTCTTTAACATATAAGTGCTGGTTTCAAGCGGTCCACGGAAACCTTGATGTTTCTATCATTTCTTTTTAGAGTGAAGTATTGGTCATGTTTTTTGACAGGATTTTGAACGACCTCATATTTTGTTTCAGCAATTCGACCAGTAATCCCATGTCGTAGCCGGCATAACGTTGTTCGGTTATTTTTTGTTTAGTTTTGAGAAAACAACACACCTAACAACAAATCATTGCAAGTAAAACATAACTGCAATTTAATTCAAGAGCAGTGATTTATTTCAACAAAAACGACGACAACAGAAGCAACAGTATCACACGGAAAAGCACATGGCATAAAATAGTTAAGTTTTTGTCCTATTTTTAGTAAAGTAAAATCAATTTTTAGTTAAAATTTTAGTTAAGATTCTAATTAAGATTTAAGTTAAGTTTTAGATAAGTAGTTTTTTTTATCAGTAATTTTGGAATATTTTTATTTTTGTTTATTTTGCTTTTCTTCTACTCGTATTTTATTTTATTAAATTTTGTTAAGAGATGAATTAAGTGATACAGGGTGGGATAGGGAAGAAAAATGCGGCTATTACAAGGAACCTCGTTGGCCTGTATTTACCTCAGCCCCAATCCTGAGCTTAAGCGAAGCTAATCAGTCCGATAAGAGGTCCACGTGTTTTATTCTGGTTGACGAATCAGCCATGAAGTTGGCGCCTTATTTTAATTACGTTTTTTTTTCTCTCTCGTTTCTTCATAAAATATATTTAAATTTGTTCTCTCTCTCGCTACTCATTGAACAAAGATGACACTATAATTATTCTATTTTCCGAATTAAATGTAAAACAAATCATTTTCGTGGCAGTTTTCTTCATGCTTTCTCTTTCTAAATCTACGGACGCCATTTTGAAATTTTTTAAATTTGATCTATTGTGATAATTATTACTCGAATTTAAATATAAAGCAAAAGTGTGCTGTAAAACATCGAATTAAACCAATTTTAAAATGTCCTAGTTTTGATTATATAACTGTAAAAACAGTAAATATAAATAAAATATTGATAAAAAAGTGATTACATTCCATCAATGTTGTTTAATTTGTTTACAAACATTTATATTACTTGTGAGCACTCAAACTATTTTTGTATTTTATACCAATTTTACACCTACATCACTATTTATTAACCAGCTACCTGTTAAAATCATTTAAACAAATAAAACCAATAAATTTAATTCACTGAATTTCCATTAAAGCTTAAATTTAATTTTTTTTTTCGTACAAAAATCCTCTTTTGACATGTCAATTATGATGGCGTCGCCAACATGATGAAAATAATAAAACATTGGCGTCCTATTATATTTAATATTAGCAAAAACTATCTAATACTAAGACGTCTCATATCATATAAAGGTAATAAAATAAACGAGGGGTACGCTAATTTAGATTTTGGGTATTAATTATCCGAAAAGTTGAACATAGCAACCCAATGCATAGAATTAAAACTTTTTACGATTTTTTTGTTTCATCATTTTTCAGAAGTTTCACTGTATAAACAATAGATTTTTTTAATTCATTTTTGTTTCCCGTGTGCTACGTCTATATAATTGTTTAGTTTATGATATTAGCGTGTATTTAGATGAATGAACATAGTCACAAATGACAATTTTTTACGCTAATGCTGGGTGTGTTTTTTTTTTTTTGATATCGGAGAAATCGGAGAGATAAATTTACTGTCAAATTTTCAGATATACGTTTTTTTTTAATATCCGAGAAAAAAATTATCTCTATGTGTCGTTTTTTTTTTTTTGACGCTCCGATAATTATCGAATACGATCTTTTTACTCTGAAAAAATGTACAGATTATTATTTGGTAGCAGTGTGTTGTATCTTATATTATTTAGTAAATTCTAAAATGGTGACTCCGATTAATGTTGAGCTATCAGGTGACAAATAAAACTTTATTTAACGGATTTTAATACTGAAATTTATTAAATAATTTATTATTTCCGATACTAAAAAAAAACACAAAAAATATTTTTTTCGATCTGACAGTTAAAAATCGTAGATAAAAATTATCAAATATGTCCGGTAAATAATTTCTCTGATCTCTCCGATATTAAAAAAAAACACAGTCCATATTATTATAATATAAAGGGTGTCCCAAAATTAACACAAGATTTGGATTTGCCGCCATTTGTGCAGTAAATTGTTGGCAACCCTGAAAAAAAACAATTTGACAGCTGAGAGATTTGTAAAAAATCCTAAACTCTCAGCTGTCAAATTGGAGCGTTACACTAATTTGGAGCGTTACACGGTACAACAACGTGTTTTCATTATTGAACAATATCTCAAAAAAATGAAAGTTTGGCGGCTACTGTTCAAAAATTTCATACAATATATGGTCGGAGGGTACCGGTCGAAACTGGATATTTTACAACTGAATTTGACGAAACAGGATAATTGAAAACTGGATATTTTAAAACGAGGTATGGTACAAAACTGGATAATTCAAAACAGGATATTTCGACATGTGATTTAAAGTTAAAATGATTTTTTGGGAAAGTTCTGGAATATGGCCAATAAGCAAGGAACTTGGTGAGTTCTTAACCGATTATGATGAAATTCGATATGTAGGATGAAAATGTGATTTTAACAAGTCAATAATGATTTTAATAAGATGAGAAAAGCAGCAATTAAAAAAAACATTAAGTGAAGGAAAATTCTATATCTCTGCTTAAAATTATTCAAGTATGAAACCTTATTTGCCATATTCCAGAGGTTTCCCCAGAAAAGGTTTTGAAATCAAATTTAATTATACAATTAAAGAAAACAAAAAATTAAGTGATGGAAAATCCTATTTCTCTCCTTAGAAATATTAAAGTATGGAACCTTACTGATCTTATTCTAGAACTTTCCCAAAAATCATTTTTAAATTCCATTGTCATCCTACATATCGAATTTAATCATAATCTGTTAAGAACTCGCCGAGTTAATTCCTAACTGGCCATATTCCAGAATTTACCCAAAAAATCATTTTAAAATCACATTTCCATCTTACATATCGAATTTCATCAAAATCCGTTAAGAAATCACCGAGTTCCTTCCTAATTAGCCATATTCCAGAACTTTTCCAAGAAATCATTTTAAAATCTTATTTTCTTCCTATGTATCGAATTTCTTCAAAATCGGCGAAGAACTCGCCTAGTTCCTCTCTAATTGGCCATATTCCAGAACTTTCCTAAAAATCATTTTAAGTTTAAATCACATGTCGAAATATCCTGTTTTAAAATATCCAGTTTTGTACCATATCTCGTTTTGTAACTTAGTTGGAGTATAATTAATTGGTGCATTTGGTTTAACAGTGTAAATTTGTGGCTAAGCAACATAACTTTTTGATTCTTAGTACTGTTCAGTACATCAAACTATTATCCGATAGATCATGTTTTCCGAAAGAGGCGTCACGATCAAAGTATTTAGTATACCATGTTATTCGCAAGAGGCAAAGTCAAAGTATGTAGTATGCTATGTTTTCCAAAAGGGGTAGCACGATCAAAGTATATAACACCAATTATAGCCAGAAGATTTTCTTTTATGTTGTTCTTCAAAACATTTCGAGTCAAACGGAAAACATAAAATATTACAAATTAACAATAATTACAAAATAGCTCAAAAAAAGAAAGCAAAACCTAACATAACAAATGTAATATTTTAAAGCAACAGAGTTTGAATGAAAATGATAGTCGGCCATGATTTTTTGCAATTTTTGAATTATTTTGTTGTTGTTCGCAATAATTCCAACGGGAATGATGTTCTTTGTTTAGTGTACAGTTAGAATTATTCCCACACGATATTCACAAAATATTTTGTTTATATTTTTGACACATGAGAATCAACTATAGCGGCATAATCAATGCACTAGGACATACGTGTAAAACATACCATTTTCCAAAAGATGGCAGCATTTTCGTTTGTAGTATAATCTTGACAGTTCGACATGATCTATTGTTAATGTCTTGACTAACGCCTAAACAATATAGCGTAAAAAATTAGAAATTTTAATTATTTTCCTCATAAGTCCGATTGTTTGACCATAAAGTGGAAAACAAATTGTACTAGAGCAATTTTTTCAGTTTTGTTATATTTGGGTAGCGTCAATTAATTAATTGTAGTACTAAGCAGTACTAAAATTCAAAAAGTTATGCTCCTAATTTGGAAATTTCCACTGTAAAATCAGATTATGTTCCAATTAATTAAAGCGTCAAGACAAAGCTCTAAACTACCATAATTATTTGTCCCATACTTTTACTTTTGGGATAATACTATTTATGTCGTGTATAAATAAAATCACTTTTGTACTTGAAACTTGCAGAATTCGACAAGTGTTTATGCATAAAATTAGAATAGTTCTTGTATTTAATAAAAGGCCATTGACAAGCCTAAATTTTCGGAATTGGAAATGTCAATACAAAACTAATCAAGATTCAATTCGCAAATAAATATTTAATTAGTACCTAATTCAAATATTCCGAAACATACACAACCGTTCCGTTCAAAGAACAAACAGATAATGATATGAGTTAAGTGGTCAAAGGTACCATTGCAGATTGATACTGGAACTTTATGCAAATTTACGGCAATGTAGAATGGACAGTGCTTAAGATAGTACTAACAAATATATTTTCCGACCGAAGGACTGACTTAAATACGGAGAGTTCTTAAATCTAAGAAACAATCCGGGGATTGCAACGTCGCACCACCAGTTAACTTTGTCTCAGCAACAACAGTTAAAGTCAGTTCCCATTATCCTCTAAGCTTGCTCTGAGTCAAACACAATTTGTATTGCTGATGCCAAATCCATGAAGCAGGAATATTATACTGTTGAAACTGAGATAGGCAAAGAGCTTGACTAGATGGTTTCACCTATTTTACCTATTTTATATAAAAATTGTAGCTCCTGGAGAACACCGATAGATCGCAAAGCAGATAGCTGGTCCACTTGCACTTAGACGCAAGAAAATTAGACTCAGTGACGGTAAAAATTGCTTATCCTTTACCTCTCATAGATGATCTGCTAGGGCGGCTTAACAAGACTAGATTTATTTCTAGTAATGATCTTGAAAACGATTTTTGGCAGATATCACTCGACGAGGGGTCTAGGGATAAGACAGCCTCTTATTTCAGGACAGCCTTTTTAGACTCTACAACGCCCCTCAGACTTATGCACCATGTGATACCTCATGAGCTGCACACACACAGGTTTAATATACCACGACAATCACCTGATAGCATTCGACGAGTATATGGGCATTTAAAACAAAGTCGACAGTTTGTTTTACAGTATCTGCCATTATCCCTATCATGTTCCTAAAACTGTTCTAACACTTAGATGATTTCTCGGCATGATGGGATAATATCGACGTTTTATTCATCGATTTTCAGAACTGGCGACTTCACTAACCAACCAACCCATTCAAAAAATTGCAAGTTTGAGTGGAACGTTATGGCACAAGAAGTTTTGAAAATTGCCTTTCCTCTGCTCCTTTTCTCTGAAATCCTGATTGAACTAAAGAATGTCTGTGTGATGCATCTACAACTAGCGTAAGAGTTGTACTTTTTCAAAAGTATCCAAGTGGTGAGAAACTTCATATTGCCATTATTTCGGCAAAACAATTTGGTGCTTGACCGCATTTGTGGAATTAAACTTTCTTGCAAAAAACTTTTTAGCTGCTTGGCGACTATCGTTCTTGGAAATTGTTTAATCATATCGACTCTATTGGCAGTGTTTTCAGACCAATTTAGAGTGATCCTTAAAGTACTCGCATTTCGTGATAATTATTTGAAGACCAAGATCCAATTGTCTGGTGATAGACGACGTTGATTTGAGGAGACTGGGTGACCCTTTATGATGATAAATAATTCCAGCAGATCAACGACTGGAGCATTAAGGCTAAACGTTTTGAATTGCAGGTGAGTGCTTGGTTCTTTAAGTATTCAAATCGGGGGCAACCAAGAAATGCGAATGGGATTTCACGTATTTCAAGAACATCGGCGCCTCCAGGATTGTACGATTCAATACAGCCGCCACGTAATTTTTTTACTTCAGACGAGTAGCAACGAGGAGACGCAAGTTACGCTCATAAATTTCCTTTCCTTTCCAACCCATAAATTGGGGGTGATCCTAATGCCCCTACACCTCCGCATTTTTTTGCAAATAACGTGCAAAATGATCCTCTTTTTTATCAGACGGGTGTAGGATATCAGTACGAAAGAGATTTGTTGAATTATCGGCGGGACGAAATTGTTCGTCGTGAAATGAGTTAATGTCACGGGAACAGAGATTGTTGTCAGAGAGGGTTCAGGGTTTGGGAAAACAACAAACCTTCTCGCCAGCAATGGTCGAGTTAGTTATTCCGTTATACGATTCAGGTAAGAATTTGTATAGCGTAAAATTCTGGTTGGATAAAATAGAAAGTATTCGTGCGGTTTACGGTTGGACGGATATTCTTGTGGTTCACTATGCATCACTATGCGTTCCCTTCCAAACATTCAACGATTTCCATAGGCAGCTGGAAGAACGATTTGGTAGTCAAATGTCTACCGCTCAAATTCACAAAATTCTTGCGGCCCGGGTGAAACGACCAAATGAAACTTTGGTCGAATATTTTTATGATTTGCTCTCCACGATACAGTCAGGGAGTATAATCGACGCTGATCTAATTTAATATTTTGTGTGGGGTATCGCATTTGGAAATTGGGGAAGTCATGGCATTTTCATCATTCCGAAGTGCAAGCGACTTGTTAAAGCATATTGAGAGCTACGAAAGTAATCTACTTCCAACGGGTCAATCGGAAGAGAATAATAAGTTGGGTGGAGGTATAGAAGATCGGATTGGTCAGGTGACAACTAGTCGGAAGACGGAGATTCGCACTTCAGAGCACATAGATACCCTTGCAAACGAATATCATAAGGAAAACTTGCGAAGAGACAAAAGAGTTGTCGGAAATTGGACAAGCAAGAGATGTGAAGATTGTTATTGAATTAAATAATTCGACCCCTATTTATCATAGGCCTTATCGTATAGGGTTTGCTCGTGAGGAACGGGTTAGAGGGCAAATTACGAAATTACTAGAATTAGTAGCTAGCCCTGTGGTGGTAACTCCTAAGAAAAATGGGGAAAATCGACTTTGTGTAGATTATAGGCAATTAAATAGCATAGCCGTTAAAGACTGGTATCCAATGCCATCTATTGAGGAGATGTTACACAAGTTGGGGGGAAATGAGTATTTTACGGTTCTGGACTTCACATCACGATATTACCAGATACCCGTAAAAGAAAGTTCCAAACAGTACACTGCCTTTATAACAACTGAAGATCATTACGAGTTCAACCGTATGCTATTTGGGTTGTCGAATGCCCCAGCTATGTGTCAAAGATTCATGGATGGTATTATTCGAAAAATGAAGAGAGAGGCTATCGCCTACTTAGACTATGTGATTATACCAAGTCCTACAGTTGAGAGTGGGTTGACATTAAATCTAACGAAAAGTCGTTTTTTTGAAAAGGAACTTCAGCTTTTAGGTCACGAGGTATCTGAAAAGGGGTTGAGGCCAGGAAAGGATAAAATTCAATGCGTTAAGAATTTTAAGCGACTAGAAACGGTTCATGAAACTAGGCAATTTATGGGATTGGCTAGTTAATTCCGCAAGTTTGTTAATAATTTTGCAAAAATTGCAGAACCTCTTACTCGTCTAACGAGGAACAAGGAGGAGTTTGTTTGGCGTAAAGAACAAGAGAAGGTACTAGATTTGCTCAAAGAAGTGTTATGTGATCAGCCAGTTTTGACGTTATATAGGTTCATCAAAGAACATAAGGTGCATACAGATGCTAGTATTTTGGGAGTGGTTGGAATTTTGATGCAAAAAGAGAAGGGATTCAAACCAGTGACATACTATAGTAAACGGACTACGAAAAAGGAAAACAAGTACCACATCGAGCTAATGGTCAAGTTGAACGTTTTAATCGGACCATTAATCAAATGTTATCCACATCATGTGATGGTGATGATACGAGTTGGGACACTCAGATCACTAAAATTCAGTGGTCGTTAAATAGTATGGAGAATGCCACCACAAAAGAAACTCCGCAAAAGTTAATGTTGGGGTTTCAACCGCGACCCATTACGGAAGACAAGATCACGTTGACTGTTCATGATTTTGAACCTATGAGTGAACCTCAACATCAAGAGTTAGTCGACCAAGTATCGGAACGAATTGAGTGTAACCAACAAAAACAAAAAGAAAGATTCGATGCCAGTCGTAGAACGGCTCATGAATATCGCATTGGTGACTATGTAATGGTTCAGGCGGAAGCACCATCTACGGGTGAAAGTCGAAAGTTGAAAGCTAAATATAAGGGTCCAAAAATTATACGGTGATCGGTATGTGGTAGAAGGAGAATCTTCGGAGGGAAAAAGACGACACAAGGGAGTACAAGCAGTGGAGCGAATGAAGTTATGCCCACCGCCACCCGATATCTCTGATGACGATGAAGAGAGTGACAGTCGTGAGAGTGACAGAGCGATTGTTCAAAATGAGGACAATCCGTGGTGTCAGGATAGTCCGAGTAAAATACATAATAATTTTTCTAGTTTAAGTTTATGCCGTTGATGGCGTTTGGATTATAAAGAAGTTCTACAAAAAAAAGAAAAGAAAAAAGTAGTAGATTCATGGGTAGTAAAAAAGAAAGGAGAGATAAGAAATTTTTTGGATGGTGGTGAATAGAATAAAAAGGATAGAAATTTAAGTTCGAGGAAAGTTTTTTTTGTTATTTTTACACTATGATCTGGAGATTGTATTCCACATCATAAATTGAGGTTTGGTTACCGTTATCGACTGTGGCGGAACTGATCCATATGTGATCTATCAACCGCAATTAATTACGTTGTCAACGCTGTTGACACTACTCTACATTTTACAACCGATTCGTTTTGGTCGATATCTTCCACTGTATTTTCTTTAGAAGGCGTATCCATCGTTGACCCTGACAACACCGCAGCTGATACAACTATAGTGTCGATGCTCGATTTAAATATTGAAAATCGTATATGAGGCATACATTTCTCAGATTTAATGGGCTATATTCATTCTAAATTTTGGAAATTTTCAATTAGTAGCATAACTTTGACAGTTTTGATAAATTGTTGCATCTGTTTAGCCTATGGACTTGGTTGGGTTGCTACTGGTTCAATCACAGGGTCCAGTATTATTCCCTGCAACGCTCAATATCGCAGTCCAATTTTATTGCTGTCGTTGGAAATCACTTTATATTTTATGCTGAGTCAAGTTGTTCTCGATGTAAGAAATAAAAATAAATCGCAGTTTATATAAATAGTATAATTTTTATTTCGTTCCCTTTTTCACTGTTTTCTCAATCGCTAATGAATATTTTTTTTTTCTGACCATTACAAAAAATTATTTTTACACAAAGCTTTTTAAACAAGTGACATCTACCAAATATTATACATAGCTAAAAATGTAACTTCTAGTACATTATAATATACATATATAAATATTATTCTCTTACATATTTATTTGATGATTATGATCATCTGTCATATAATCTGATCATAAGGTAAATTTTTTTTTTTTTTTTTAATTTTTAATCCCTACAATTTTTCTGGGGCCGAAGCTCACCCAACTCTTTCGCGGTTATTTTAACGTCCTTACTTTACGCCAACTAGGGCCAAGATCATAAGGTAAATAAAGTTTAATTCAAATTCATTATATAATACAAATTTTTTTTTTTTATTTTTAAATTATAGATTTTAATTCAGGCTCCGGATTGCTTGTATGCGTAAACATACTCCCCGCCGTTAATGATGTTGATCATTAACCAATTGGAAGTTTGCATACTTTGTTGACTGGACGTCGGAAGATAGAGCTGGACGTTTTGATGCTCACTACTCTTACTAAATCATCGTCCCCGGGATGCGTTTGGATGATTCGTCCGAGTGGCCACTTACACACTGGAGTGCTATCTTCTTTGATGAGGACTATGTCACCAATTTTGAGATCTTCGACCGTTTTTACCCATTTTCGCCGTTGTTGTAGGCTATTTAAATAATCACGACGATACTTTTCCCAAAATATTTGAACTCTGGATTGTATTCTGTGCCATCTGGAAAGTGTTGAATCAGCTGCAGTTATTGAAGTTTCCGGGACAGACCCGGTAGAAGTGCCAATTAAAAAGTGCGCCGGCGTTAATACTTCGTAGAAATCATCCGCGGTTGTGGCACAAAGCGGTCGAGAATTCAAGATGTTCTCAACCTGACATAACAGGGTTGCCATTTCTTCAAACGTCAAGTTAACTTTGTGAGTAGATTTCAATAAATGAGTCTTCACTGATTTGACGGCTGCCTCCCATAACCCACCAAAATGTGGGGAAGCTGGTGGAATGAAATGCCATTCTATGGCGTTGCTACTTAAATATTCTGAAAGGATATAGTTTTGGTTAATATTTTGAATAAGCTTACACGCATCTTTCAAAATTGTTTTAGCTCCAACGAAATTCGATCCATTGTCACTGTAGATCTTGTCCGGAACACCTCTTCTTGCCGTGAATCTTCTCAGTGCTGCTAAAAATGCCTCACTGGTAAGGTCACTTACTGGTTCTACATGTATAGCCTTTACCGCAAGGCAAACAAATATGCATAGGTATCCTTTAATGGGATTGGTGCCACCCCTTCCCTTTTTTGACGCAAAATAAAGAGGTCCCGCGAAATCAATACCACAGTTCGTGAAAGCTCGTGTAGGATTAACTCTTTCAGTAGGTAGGTTGCCCATTAATTGCTCACTGGTTTTGCGAGCGTACTTAGCACATATCACGCAGTTTTTTAATATTGCCCTTATCTTGTTACGGCCATTGGTAATCCAATAATTTTCCCGAATTAAATTATTAGTTAAGGTGGGACCCGCATGCAAGTTTTGGTGGTGTGTATCCCATATTAATCTTTCGGTGAATATATGATTGGGCGGTATTATCACAGGATGTTTATTATCATATCCACAATCCGCGTTAAAAATTCGGCCGCCAACTCTCAATATGCCGGTGGTATCAAGGAATGGTGCCAAAGACACTAACTTAGACCCATTAGGGACAGATTTGTGGAGTCGTAAGCTCTTTATCTCTTCCCCAAACTGAATATCTTGTACCCACAGAATACAAATAGTTTTGGCTTCTTTGATTTCGCAGGCTTGGAGTTCACTGGAGCATCTAGTCCTTTGATTTCTTGTTTTTAGGTTTGAAACAAATCGTTTAACATATGCTATAATTTTTAATATTTTTCGCAGATTAGATTTTCTTTCGAAAATTGCTTCTAACCAATCATTTTTAATATTAATTTGAAACGTTTTTATGTAGGTTTTATTTTTAATAGACTCTGATTCCATCATAGTTTTATTTAGAGTCAGAGATGGTTGACTTGTGGGCCAGCAACCTTCAGGTTCCTTTAGCCACTCTGGACCATACCACCATTGTTTGAGATTCACAAGTGCTTTGGGATGTACTCCTCTGGAACCATGATCAGCTGGATTATTGTCCGATGTCACGTGCGACCAATGTTGCCTGGGGAATCTCTCTAATATTTGGCTAGTACGATTCGCAATAAAAGTCTTCCATTTGGCCGGATAGCTTGACAACCAAGCTAATACAATGGCTGAATCCGTCCATGCATAGAATTTTGCCGTCGTTGTTATCGTTTCTTGCACGGTGCTCATCAACTTTGATAACAAATGAGCCGCACATAGCTCCAACCTGGGGATGGAAATTCTCTTGATGGGTGCTACCTTCGTCTTGGATGTCAGCAAGCTTATCGTTATTTTCCCCGTTTGATCTATTACTCGACAGTAGATTACGGCACAGTACGCGTTTTCGCTAGCATCGGCGAATCCATGTACTTGGATGTTCTCATGGGGTTTGAAGACTCGCGGTATTTTGATTTCTTCAAAATGTTCAAACTCATTTCTGATCTTTTGATATTCCCTTTCGAAGCATTCAGGTAATGGGTCGTCCCAATCTATTTTCAAGAACCACAGCTTTTGAAATATTATTTTTAGTGTGACAATAGAGGGAGACAGAAACCCTAAAGGATCAAACACTCTGGAATATTCAGAGATAAGTTTGCGTTTAGTTATGGGACCATTTGGCTCTGGACTTACTTTAAACGTCAATGTATCGTCAATAGGATGCCAATGTAGGCCAAGAACCGTGACTGTGAAATTACCATCACTACAAAGGCTAGCTATATCTTTACTGCAATTTGGATCGCATAGGCTTGAATTATTAGACCGCCACTTTCTTAATGTAAATCCACCATTTTGTAAAGTGTTTGTAATTTTTTCTTTGAGTTCCATCGCTTTACTCAATTCACTTGCACCTGATAGAAAATCGTCAACATAAAAATCGTTGAGAATATGCTGTGAAAGATTATCGTCTTCGTTATCATGAGCTAGTTGTTGTAAAGTACGAATTGCTAAGTAGGAGGAGGAGGCAAGCCCAAATGCCACTCTCGTTAACTTGTAGTGTCGAATTTTTTGGTTTGGATTATCTCGCCAAAGGATTCGTTGGAAATTTGAATCTTCAGGTGCGATCATAACTTGGCGGTACATCTTTTCAATGTCCGCTGTTATCGCAATGTTATGACTTCTAAATCGTATTAGGATAGCCCAAAGCGTTGGTTGAATGGTCGGTCCCACCATAAGCTTGTCGTTCAATGAAATTCCATTAGTGGTTTTGCTTGATCCGTCAAAAACCACTCGCAACTTTGTCGTATCACTGGTTTCCTTAATTACCGCATGATGAGGCAAATAAAACAAATTTTCGTCATTTACTTCCTCTCGGGTTGGTAGAATTTCGGTCATATGTCCCATCTCTAAATAATCTCTTATCTGCTCACTGTACTGCTCGCGTAGCAGAGGGTTTGCTACTAGCTTGCGCTCTATTGACAAAA
This sequence comes from Tipula confusa, assembly GCA_963556175.1. Taxonomy (NCBI): domain Eukaryota; kingdom Metazoa; phylum Arthropoda; class Insecta; order Diptera; family Tipulidae; genus Tipula; species Tipula confusa. The sequence continues at coordinate 141,271,866 of OY744476.1, forward strand.
ACCGTTGTGTGGCACCTATCAATGAGTTTCCCAATTTTGGTGACTCGTTCTTGAATGGAAGTCTTACCATAAATCTGCCATCTGCTTGTCTTGAGTATGTCTGTGCGTAAAATTCCTCGCATGTTATATCATCCGGCTCGAAGGACCAATGTTTAGCCTATGGACTTGGTTGGGTTGCTACTGGTTCAATCACAGGGTCCAGTATTATTCCCTGCAACGCTCAATATCGCAGTCCAATTTTATTGCTGTCGTTGGAAATCACTTTATATTTTATGCTGAGTCAAGTTGTTCTCGATGTAAGAAATAAAAATAAATCGCAGTTTATATAAATAGTATAATTTTTATTTCGTTCCCTTTTTCACTGTTTTCTCAATCGCTAATGAATATTTTTTTTTTCTGACCATTACAAAAAATTATTTTTACACAAAGCTTTTTAAACAAGTGACATCTACCAAATATTATACATAGCTAAAAATGTAACTTCTAGTACATTATAATATACATATATAAATATTATTCTCTTACATATTTATTTGATGATTATGATCATCTGTCATATAATCTGATCATAAGGTAAATAAAGTTTAATTCAAATTCATTATATAATACAAATTTTTTTTTTTTATTTTTAAATTATAGATTTTAATTCAGGCTCCGGATTGCTTGTATGCGTAAACAGCATCCTTTATAAATAAAATGTATAATCTATTATTACGATTAGTCTCTTGTGCCAATTGGTACCTATCCGATAATTTTAGAAAATAAGGACCATTTCTTACTTTGAACATAAATCTTTGAATTAAAATTTATGTGAGGTGATTTTTTTTATCAATTTGAGATAAACATAGTTGGGTTTATGGAAGATAATTTAAACAAAATCCTAACCATAAAACTTTCCATCGAAAAATATGATGATGATAAGATAACAGTTGAAAGGTAATTGATTTTAGGGTAAACATTTAGGGTTTTCTTTTTTGTGAATTTTCCAGTTAATTTATTAACAACAAAAGAGATGTACAAGAGTATAAATATCAATTTTTTTGTAAAATTCTAAAAATGGAATATCGACCCTATAAACATTTTTTCAATTTTGTAAATGTAACAAATTGAGTAACATGCTTCAGTCTATTTTCATTTTTGGATACAACTGACCTCAATCAACACTAATTAATTTTTATAGCACACATAGGGTGTCTTCTGTATAATTAATTATAATATAATTTACACTTACATTTGTTAAATTATCCCTTGTCGCATCTGTCAACTGATTATTTTTAAAATAAAACTCGTTAATTTTTTTCGTAATTTCATCCTGTTTGGCTGACGTATGATGATTGTAATATAACGATATTGGTAGTGCCGTGTTCCAATTGGTATTTAAATCATCCCACAACTCTTGCATATTGAGTATGGGAGCTGATTTCATAGCACCTTCATCGAGTGTTATACCCGTGATCCAGGGTAGGTTTAATCCCCATGGTGCTTTTTCATCTCTTGGATGTTTCGTAATAAAAGCACCCTCATGATTATGTTCAACGGTTGGTGGAAATGGTATCATGGGATCAGTATCCCATTCCTAGATTTAACGAAAAAAAAATATAAAATCCATATCCCTCTATAAGACGGAATTAGTTTACTTACAAAAAAGTCATAAAACGATGCGGTGATTTGTTCCGCTGACACTGAACGTAAACACTCTATCATTGATTTCCAATCATCACCATTCTTTGGACATCCTAGCGATGCACCCACCGCAGCAGCACGTTCTGGTGCAACATCTTTATGTGCTGGTTGTGCCCATGGATCTAAGTTCGTGCCGGATTGTGAAATAGCCTGATGAAATAAATTTTTGGAAAGTGGTGACATCATGTGATAAGTAGCACTTGCACCACCGGCACTTTCACCAAAAATTGTGACGCGATTTGGATCTCCTCCAAACTCTTTGATATTTTCTTGAATCCATCTTAGTACAGCTACTTGATCTTTAAGTCCATTATTTCCGGGACAATCATCTTGGCCGGTACTCATAAATCCTAATGGACCTAATCGGAAATTAGCTACAACCAGGACAATATCATGATCCATTAGATAGTCTGGACCATAGAAACTACTAACGCCGGCACCACATTGCCAACCACCACCATGGAAAAATACCATTACGGGTAAAGGTTCGTTAGCCGCCGGTTTTAGTGGTGTATATGTCGCCAGATATAGACAATCTTCGCTTCCCTCGATTTCATAGTCTCGTCTGAAGGGATCACGCTGCACACAAATTGGTGAATCTTTTGTTGCCTGCCTTTCATCATTCCAAGGTTGTTTTCGTTGTGGTTCCTGAAATATAAAAAAAAATAGTCCTAGAGTTCGACAAACTTAAAACTGTAACTATCAACAGTTGCGCAGTCGAGCAGTAGTTTGTTCAACGCTGCTTTATTCGAATGACATATCCCAGAACGAAGCAGATGAAAAGCAACATAGAACACACAACTACCAGAATGGCATTTTGGTACCACATAATATTTACTGAACACTCCAAAATGGCAAAACAACCACTCCAAAATCAAATTGTAAGAGATGATCATGAGAGATCCTCTTGTGCCATCAAAAAGATTACGAACAGCATCAACATCTTTTCTAGAATACCGTTCCCAGCAAGGTTGTAACCTTTCTCAGCCAACTAACTAAGGTACCAACCACGCAGTACATATTGATACTTTAATGGACAGAAAAACGCTGACAACTCTACAAAAAATCCCTAGGCAGCTTAGAGTTTGTAAGCTACCGATGCATAGAACTATTTATTGGTAGATGGGTGCATTTGAAAGCACCAAGGCGGAAATTGTTTAGAAAAGGTGTAACGATTGAGGTGAGTCTGTGTAATGCCCCTGAATGTGGATGATCTACAATTTAATACTGGTAAATTTTAGAATGAATTAAATGAATGAATCGTGACGAAAAACAAATGGTTGGGTGTTGTTTTTGTATTGTTCATCCGGTTCAATATAGTACGGCTTTATAATCGTTCATCCTCGTTACCAGTTTGGTTTTTAAAAAAAACCAAACCAATACCATAAAAATCAAAAAAAAAAAAAAAAAAAAAAAAAAAAAAAAAAAAACAGCAAAACAATTGCGGTACAAAAGTCAAAGTCGTTCATTCTTTTCGTGCCGGCAGTGGACTTAACAACAACGCGAAATCGCCTAGTGAAATTTGATTGACAAAGTTTCGTGGAATAACCATATACACATTGCTCTAACAAAACTATAGGTAATTATTATTGGTAGATATATTAATTGAAGCAAGATATATATTTATATACACCGTATATGATTCTTATTTCACCAGTCGGATATAATTACCAATCTTTATCGAATAATTGGATAACATCAAATAAAAAAAAAATAAAAAAAGTTGTACATGATATAATTCAACGGATGGAATATAATTTGACAAATTTACTGCCAGGCATACTCGGCTATAGTTTTTAAAGAAATTTATTTACTATCAATTAAATAAAAACATAAAAAGTAAAATAAATTAACAACAGGACTGTATAGCCCATGAATTTTATATCTATTGGCGAATGCCGAAACCAAATCGGCGAGTGAGTTCCAAACTGTGAAGTTTACTTTGGAAACACATGGGAAACACATTGACTCCGAAAGTTGTACTCGATTAAATATTGAGTCACCTATTTTTATAATATATTGATACTGTGTCGTATTTTTTTATATTTACTGGTTTATGATTATTATTGTCGTGTTCATAGCTTGTAGTTGGTTTATTTTTATTTTTTTATTGTGGAAAAAAGAAAAGAAAAAAAGAAGGAACGGTTAAGTTAAGTGCGGTCGTGGCAGAAATCATTTAAGTGCCAAAAGATCTAATTTACATATATCAAGAAGGGACATAAGTCCAAACGTCAGCAACCCAGAGCGCTCCGGTGATTGTTGGTAAGTACTGCATTTTTAATTGACCTTTATTTAACCGTTATATATATATATATTTTTTTTTTTTACCACAAATAAGAAAAGAAAAGAAAAAAGGAAATCAAATTTTACAAGAAAACATATATTGTATAAACACGATTTTTCTTTGTGAATATTATTATTATTATTTTTTTTGTTTTTCCTTTAATTATATTAATAAAATTATGAAATGTTAATCATTTATTTTATTGTTGATTTAATACATGCCGATCTTATAATGTTCGGCTAAGCAAATGATTTTATGGGAGAAGTGACGAGATTAGTTTTTGCCAGGTAGTGATATATCAGTGAAACAGGGTGTTAATATTTTCTAAGTACTGTAATTTTTATTTTGTGCACATGAATTTTTTTTTGTGATGCTTTGCTCGCTAAACAAATATATTTATTTTTTTTTGTTGAACTCACCCCGTAGCCGTGAGTATTCCGGATAAAAATATAATCAAGCATGTGCAACATTAGCGGCAAGAAGTGTTACAAAATGGCGCCGAAACAGGGACCCGAAGGTCAATTTTTTTTTTTGTTTAGTATACTTGTTATTAAAACAAGAAAAGAATTGATTGCTGAAGATCACTCAAATTTTTTGTAAATAGCTTGCGTTTTTTTTTCTAACGGTCGCTTTAATAAAGCATCCAGGGAGCTTCACTCCTTAATTGTAGATGATAAGTAGTTAACGCCTCTTTTCTTTTAACTGTTATGAAAATGCGGTATTATCATCTGTTGTAATTTTGCCTTTATGGTTTTTGCTATTTTTTTTTTGTTTTTTTAGTTCAGTTCATTCTATATACTGTTAGTTGGTCAGCGTCCGAACTACGAAAAATTGATTTTCAACGTAGACACTGAAGTTGTTGATTGATGGGCTGTGATTCAGTGTTTCTCGACAATTTGGTGATTTCGTTGCTCTTTCCGTTTTGTGTTGGAGGTTGGTTGATTGAACATATATATATAATATATATATATATACATATATATATATATATATTTTTTTTTTTTTTTTTTCTCCAATTTTCTTTGTAGTTTACATATTCTATGGTGGTAGCAGGTTTAGCTTGGGTGTTAAAGGATTTATTAGCAACTGCTAAAAGTTATTGATTGATTGACTGTGATTCAGTACTTCTTGATAATTTTTATAAGTTGTTGGTCCATTATGACCCTAGCCTGTAATTTACCAAACATATTTTTTTCCCCTGTTCGTATATAGAAATATTTTTGTTTGTTTCGTGATATCTTAATTGAATGATAAATGGTGGGTGCGTCGGGGGATTGGTTTTCAATCTAATAAACTAATTGATTTACTGTGGTCAGTTATTCTTGGGTTATTTTTAGATGATCAACCCTTTGAGCAGTTACACTGTTACTTTAATTGAGAAATTAACGAAGAAATCGTTAATCATGAAATAAGACATAAAATCACTTATTATTATCACTGACTGGCATTTATTTCGTTACTTCTCCCGTATTATTACTATTATTTTGGATTATATTTATCTATTTCTTTTATTAGAATTTATAAATTTTTTGAATATTTAGTTTATTTATTACTATTTTTGAATTATTTCCGAATTAAGACTTGGTTTTGGCATTGGTTACAATATTATTATATTATTATGGAATCTATAAATTACGTTAATGCACTAACCGACGACGAACTTTTTGTTGAATTTATTGTTCGTGAAATTGATTCAGATTTGCCTAATGCAAAAGAGTTGCTCATAAGTAGGTTATCTGAAGAAGCAATAAATGCGAAACTTATACCTAGTAAATCGCATACGGTTAGTAATCCTGCTTTAGATGTAGGCTCGGCAATAGAAGTGGCAGAGTCATTGAATAAAATTACTGACGGTAAAAATATACCAACCAATGAACTATTACATCGGGTATTATTTCGAGCCTTACACTGGAAAAAAAGAATGCAACGATTAAAGAATTCATTTGGTGACGTTTTGAATGTAACCAGCATAATTACTAAATTCAGACGTATTAGTCAATATGCAGAAAAATTGCTTGATGAGAATCGTATAGATATAGAGCAGGAAGACAGGCAAAGGCAACTGGAAACCGGGGCAATGGCAAAAAGGGATGAAACTAATCCTGAGAGTACGAAGACATTCTCACCGTTTTCCGACTTTAATCTGGATATAAGACATAATACATGGTCTAATCCTATGGATAAATCTCAATCAAAATTGCAGGACCAGTTGAAGATTATCAATAATCCGTGGCAAGTTTCACCGAAAGAATCGGGTAACGATTTCATATTCCAAGCAAATATAGCAAAGGCGGTGGGTGATCCCTCTAACACAAGAACTCAAAGAAACATTCAATCAGGGCTCGAAAAATTAATGGAACAACCGTTAAATCAAGGCGGAACAAAGTATAAATATGAAAATCAATGTTCTTCAGAAAATTTTAATAATACAAATCGGCGTCTTCCAACATGGAAGATATCTTTTGACGGAGGGTCAAAAGGTCTTGATGTGCATGATTTTGTTTTTCGCTTAGAAACGTTTGCAAAAAGGGATGGTTATTCTGAAAATAAATTACCTTTAATAATTTACAATTTTGTGAGTGATAACGCGGAAAAATGGCTTTGGGTGTTCGCTCGTAATAATCCAAATGCAACTTGGAAAGAAATGCGAACAGCTTTACTTTCAAGGTTCTCAAGTCATGAAAGTGAACGTGAAACGCGACGCTCGATTGAACGAAAAGTTCAGGGTCGAGAGAGTTTTAATGATTTTGCGCTTGAAATTCAAACCTTAAACGGACATCTTTCCAGACGGTTTTCTGAAATAGAACTCGTTGAAATATTGCGAGAAAATATGAATCCAGTGTTGAGGACAGCCACTTTAACAATGCAGATCCATACAGTGGAACAATTGAGAGTTGTTTGTCAGCAATACGAACGTATTTGGTCAAATACCGGGTATGATCCAAGACACCTCATAGAACATCCAAAAAGACGTTTTAACATTAATGAAATTCAAGGTCATGAGAATCCGGATGAAGTATCCTTTAAATCTTTAAATTTAAATGGAGACAAATCAAACGGGGAACAAAACATATCATTACTGAAATTAATTAGAAATGAACACGCTCCATTGCAGTCCAACCATTTAGTATGCTGGAATTGCAAGGACCTCGGACATCGTTATCAAGAATGCCCGAAAGATCTTCTTGGATTATTTTGCTTTGGATGTGGTAAACCTGAAGTTAAAAAGCCGAACTGTTATAATTGTTCCAAGTATGTTTTAAACCAGAAAACGAACGAGCCTTATCCTGGAGACACTCGTTCGGGACAACTACCGTCCAGGAAGTAAACATTGTTTTACCAATCACCCGTACCATCTCTACGCAAACCAATAATCATCCGATGGAGTCTTGCTCGACGTGTCATTGGCGAGAACCAGTTAATAAAACTAATATAGTATCTACAAGTATCATGACGGAACCACTCACAGTGAAGTCTATTATATCACCTATTGAACCACCATGTGAGATTGTTCCAGGAAAACCGTCAGTTAAAGCAACGTATGAATTAAAACAACGGATGCGAACTAAGAACTATTGGCATTGTAAGCGGGCTATCAACAAACTGTGCTGCACGTCCATCATAACTCTTAAGGATGACCGCAGACCGCACATTAACGTTTCGATTTGTGATCACAATATCCTTGGACTACTAGATAGCGGAGCATCTATTAGTGTTTTAGGAAGAAATTCATTGGAGTTTGTTAAAAAACTAGGACTTAGGATGTGTACTATTCAATCTTATGTTAAAACCGCGGACGGTACTTCCAGACCTATTCTAGGATATGTTGATACTAAAGTAAACTACAACGAGGATATTAAATCGATGAGACTTTATGTGGTACCAAGTTTATCAAACGAATTATACTTGGGCATTGATTTTTGGTCCAAATTCGGATTAGCTCCTACCATTATCCATGAAATTTCTACGTCTCATCTCAAAGAATCAAGCCAGCATTATTTGACGCCACAACAAACTGAGACACTCGAACTAATTAAACAAAAGTTTCCATCTTTTGAAATTCATGGTTTAGGACGGACTAATCTACTCGAACATGTTATTGATGTTGCTCAATCTGTTCCAATAAAACAACGATTTTATAACGTGTCACCCGCCATCCAAGATTTAATCTATACCGAATTGGACCGGATGATAAAATTGCGAGTTATTGAAGAATCTTCTAGTGCTTGGAGTTCCCCCGTTGTGTTAGTCAAGAAACCTAATGGTAAAGTTCGACTTTGTTTAGACTCCAGGAAGCTGAATCAAGTCACCAAAAAGGATGCATATCCCTTACCACATATTGACGGATTAATAAGTCGATTAAACATCACTAAGTTTATAAGCTCGTTGGACCTCAAAGACGCCTTTTGGCAAATTCCGTTGGAGGCAACTTCACGAGAAAAAACGGCGTTTACAGTTCCCGGTAGACCACTCTACCAGTTTACTGTAATGCCGTTTGGTTTATGCAACGCGCCTCAAAGTATGTGCAGGTTAATGGACAAAGTAATTCCACATCAATACCATGAAAGAGTTTTCGTATATTTAGACGATCTATTAATCATATCAGGTTCATTGGAGGAACATTTTAATCTATTAACAACTGTCGCAAAACTTTTGACTGATGCAGGGTTGACTATCAATTTGTCAAAGAGCAAATTTTTGATGCGGGAAATTAAATATTTGGGGTTCATCGTGGGAGAAGATGGACTTCGTACTGATCCTTCCAAGGTGACAGCTATATGTGCCTTCCCAAGACCAATTTCAGTCAAACAAACTCGTAGATTGTTGGGAATGGCTGGTTGGTATCGTAGGTTCATTCCTAATTTCGCGGAAATTTCGGCCCCTATAACCAACTTACTGAAAAAAGGTCAAAAATTTGTATGGAGCAGTGAATGTGAAGCAGCGTTTGAATCAATTAAGTTAGTTTTATCATCAGCGCCGGTATTGATAAATGCAGATTATTCAAAAGCATTCTTTATAAGGTGTGATGCCAGTACAGCCGGAATTGGAGCAGTGCTGTTTCAAAAAGATGAAGACAACCAAGAACGCCCTATAGCGTTTATCTCGCAAAAATTAAATCAAGCTCAGCGTAATTATAGTATTTCCGAATTAGAATGCTTAGCGGCACTTGTTAGTATTCAGAAATTTAGACCCTATATCGAAGGCCATCATTTCACGGTGATAACAGACCATGCTAGTTTAAAGTGGTTGATGTCCCAAAAGGACTTGAGTGGTAGATTGGCTAGGTGGAGCCTGAAACTCCAATCCTTTGATTTTATCATTGAACATCAAAGAGGTTCACTAAACGTTGTTCCTGATGCTTTGTCAAGAGTGCACTGCGATACTCTAGAAGAACTAGAAAATAATAGACTGTTAATAGTTGATGCCATTAATTTAGAATCAGAACACTTCCTAGATGTTGACTATGTGAATTTGATCAATAAAATTGAGGCTTCACCGGCCTCATATCCTAACCATCGACTTCTAGAAAATAAAATTTACATACGCTTTGAACCATTACGTCAAGTAAAGTTAGCGGACGTGCCGGTATGGAAATTATGGCTGCCTCCCAAACTTATTCCAACAATACTTAAACAAGAGCACGACGAACCAAGTGGAGCACACGGTGGAATTCGAAAAACTATGGAACGAATTCGTCGCTTCTATTTCTGGCCTCGTATGAGAAAAGAAATTTATGAATATATCACCAACTGCATCTCATGTAAAACATCAAAAGCCGCTAATCAAAATTTAACTCCCCCGATGTTGTCTAATCGATGTGAAGAAAGACCATTTCAGAGAATATATATGGATTTGCTTGGACCTTACCCACGGTCTAAAAATGGAAAGACAATAATATTTATTGTACTAGATAAACTAACTAAATTTGTGCTACTTAAACCATTGAATAAAGCTGTCGCGTCGAGAATGGTTGAGTACCTAAGGGATGAAATATTCTATACATACGGTGTTCCTGAATTTATTCACACCGACAATGGAGTGCAATTTTTAAGTAAGGAATTCCAACAACTTTTGAAAGATTTTGGAGTTCAACATTTGAGAACAGCATTGTACTCTCCACAATCTAACGCCTCGGAGCGGGTTAACCGCTCAATCATAGAAGCCATCCGGTCTTATATTTCAAAAGATCATCGTACTTGGGATACTCATCTAGGAGCAATATCTAGTGCGTTACGTCATTCAATTCACGAGTCATCGACCATATCTCCACATTTCTGTTTGTTCGGCTATCATCGAATCAATCATGCTGAAGAATACAAATTATTGAGAAACATTGACTGTTGCCATGAAAATAGTGTCGTAGTCGAATCTCTGCCGGAACGTCTTCAAATTCTTCACGAGGAAGTGCGAAACAAACTAGCAGTTGCTTATAAGAAATATGCTACGCATTACAACTTGCGTACTCGAGCAGTCGACTTTAAATCTGGTGAAATAGTCTATTATCGTAATCATGCCCAAAGTAGTGCGGCAGGCTTTTATTGCGCCAAGTTTGCTCCAAAGTTTATTAAAGCAAGAGTGAGAAATAAAATTGGAACAGTTAATTATGAGCTTGAAGATGAGTCCGGAAAACTGCTTGGAATTTTTCATGGTAAAGACATTAAACGTTAACCACAATGGTACACCTCTTTTCAGTTTTTATTGGCTCTATCTCTTCTTTGAAATCGAAGCGATATCAATCAAATCTGCCTTGTAACGATTGAGGTGAGTCTGTGTAATGCCCCTGAATGTGGATGATCTACAATTTAATACTGGTAAATTTTAGAATGAATTAAATGAATGAATCGTGACGAAAAACAAATGGTTGGGTGTTGTTTTTGTATTGTTCATCCGGTTCAATATAGTACGGCTTTATAATCGTTCATCCTCGTTACCAGTTTGGTTTTTAAAAAAAAACCAAACCAATACCATAAAAATCAAAAAAAAAAAAAAAAAAAAAAAAAAAAAAAAAAAAAAAAAAACAGCAAAACAATTGCGGTACAAAAGTCAAAGTCGTTCATTCTTTTCGTGCCGGCAGTGGACTTAACAACAACGCGAAATCGCCTAGTGAAATTTGATTGACAAAGTTTCGTGGAATAACCATATACACATTGCTCTAACAAAACTATAGGTAATTATTATTGGTAGATATATTAATTGAAGCAAGATATATATTTATATACACCGTATATGATTCTTATTTCACCAGTCGGATATAATTACCAATCTTTATCGAATAATTGGATAACATCAAATAAAAAAAAAATAAAAAAAGTTGTACATGATATAATTCAACGGATGGAATATAATTTGACAAATTTACTGCCAGGCATACTCGGCTATAGTTTTTAAAGAAATTTATTTACTATCAATTAAATAAAAACATAAAAAGTAAAATAAATTAACAACAGGACTGTATAGCCCATGAATTTTATATCTATTGGCGAATGCCGAAACCAAATCGGCGAGTGAGTTCCAAACTGTGAAGTTTACTTTGGAAACACATGGGAAACACATTGACTCCGAAAGTTGTACTCGATTAAATATTGAGTCACCTATTTTTATAATATATTGATACTGTGTCGTATTTTTTTATATTTACTGGTTTATGATTATTATTGTCGTGTTCATAGCTTGTAGTTGGTTTATTTTTATTTTTTTATTGTGGAAAAAAGAAAAGAAAAAAAGAAGGAACGGTTAAGTTAAGTGCGGTCGTGGCAGAAATCATTTAAGTGCCAAAAGATCTAATTTACATATATCAAGAAGGGACATAAGTCCAAACGTCAGCAACCCAGAGCGCTCCGGTGATTGTTGGTAAGTACTGCATTTTTAATTGACCTTTATTTAACCGTTATATATATATATATTTTTTTTTTTTACCACAAATAAGAAAAGAAAAGAAAAAAGGAAATCAAATTTTACAAGAAAACATATATTGTATAAACACGATTTTTCTTTGTGAATATTATTATTATTATTTTTTTTGTTTTTCCTTTAATTATATTAATAAAATTATGAAATGTTAATCATTTATTTTATTGTTGATTTAATACATGCCGATCTTATAATGTTCGGCTAAGCAAATGATTTTATGGGAGAAGTGACGAGATTAGTTTTTGCCAGGTAGTGATATATCAGTGAAACAGGGTGTTAATATTTTCTAAGTACTGTAATTTTTATTTTGTGCACATGAATTTTTTTTTGTGATGCTTTGCTCGCTAAACAAATATATTTATTTTTTTTTGTTGAACTCACCCCGTAGCCGTGAGTATTCCGGATAAAAATATAATCAAGCATGTGCAACATTAGCGGCAAGAAGTGTTACAAAGGTCCAGATGCATTGGCAATAAAATTGGAATAAGAGCAAACTTACGCCAGAGAGAATGAACAAAGAAATTTTCCGATAATTGAAAGAAGAAAGCACCTGTAATAGAAAATGAAACTACTGACTCAACAGTCTACGCTACGCGTAAAAGATACTACTTGGAAAAAAGCCCGCATATTGGTGGACTAGATATAGACACTGCCTTCTAAAAGCCCTTTAAAAGCCTTCTAAATGCCGTTTCGTAAGGCCGAACGATGCCCTTAAAGTAACTGTGCAAACCTGGTCGGTTACTTTGCTCAAAATGTATAATAAGTCATTGCAAGAGGGAATATTCCACCTAAAATGGAAGCAGCAAAGTCTGGTGCTGGTTTACAAGGTCAAGAGGGACCTAAGATCGTACCCAGTATACAGATCTCTATGAATTCTTAACAAATCCGGAAAACTACTGGAGAAACTAACCTAGAAAAACTAGTGCAATCCAATAGAAAAGAGATCTCTCGTGTAAACAAATTTTTCAAAAGTGGCCGCTCTTCTTTATTGATGCTATTCAAAGTCTATAATGCTCTATGGATGTGAAGTTTGGGCTGAAGCAATGAGCGTGGAAAAATACAGAAAGCATGTTGCAACTATTCAAAATGGAGGAACCCTCAGAAAATAATTTTCATATCGAACTGCTGGTTCCCATAACTGGCAGGACTCGTTATTACAGGAACTGTTCCGATTGTATTTGAAAAAATATGAGTGCTCGTACCATGCAGCTGTGGCAGAAGCGGTGGGTAGAAGACAACAAAGGTAGAAAGACTGAAAGTCTACTTTGCAGACTAGTTGTGAATAATGGGGCACAGAATAAGCCCGAAGTGTATATCTACGGAGCTGCAGACAAGGGCAATGCCTTTCATATGTTTTTCGAATGGAGTTTGTAAATACCGCAAAGAAGGGATCTTGTAAGCATCATAGGAGAATTCATCCTACACCGTATGTCCAAGACGTGCTACGAAAGAAAAAAGTTGACTTAAATGCCAGCAACTAGCGAGCTGAAGATATGTAAAGATTATATCTCCTTCCGGATAAAAAAATCCTGAATTCAAGGCACCAGTAGTTTGTGAGGGTTTTAGTGGATGTGAGTCCCACACATCAGAAAAGCGATTGAAGGTTCATAATGCAATATTGTCAATTGGTATTGGTATTGGTGTTGGTATTGGTATTGGTATTGGTATTGGTATTGGTATTGGTATTGGTATTGGTATTGGTATTGGTATTGGTATTGGTATTGGTATTGGTATTGGTATTGGTATTGGTATTGGTATTGGTATTGGTATTGGTATTGGTATTGGTATTGGTATTGGTATTGGTATTGGTATTGGTATTGGTATTGGTATTGGTATTGGTATTGGTATTGGTATTGGTATTGGTATTGGTATTGGTATTGGTATTGGTATTGGTATTGGTATTGGTATTGGTATTGGTATTGGTATTGGTATTGGTATTGGTATTGGTATTGGTATTGGTATTGGTATTGGTATTGGTATTGGTATTGGTATTGGTATTGGTATTGGTATTGGTATTGGTATTGGTATTGGTATTGGTATTGGTATTGGTATTGGTATTGGTATTGGTATTGGTATTGGTATTGGTATTGGTATTGGTATTGGTATTGGTATTGGTATTGGTATTGGTATTGGTATTGGTATTGGTATTGGTATTGGTATTGGTATTGGTATTGGTATTGGTATTGGTATTGGTATTGGTATTGGTATTGGTATTGGTATTGGTATTGGTATTGGTATTGGTATTGGTATTGGTATTGGTATTGGTATTGGTATTGGTATTGGTATTGGTATTGGTATTGGTATTGGTATTGGTATTGGTATTGGTATTGGTATTGGTATTGGTATTGGTATTGGTATTGGTATTGGTATTGGTATTGGTATTGGTATTGGTATTGGTATTGGTATTGGTATTGGTATTGGTATTGGAATTGGTATTGGTATTGGTATTGGTATTGGTATTGGTATTGGTATTGGTGTTGGTAGTGGTATTGGAATTGGTATTGGTATTGGTATTGATATTGGTATTGGTATTGGTATTGGTATTGGTATTGGTATTGGTATTGGTATTGGTATTGGTATTGGTATTGGTATTGGTATTGGTATTGGTATTGGTATTGGTATTGGTATTGGTATTGGTATTGGTATTGGTATTGGTATTGGTATTGGTATTGGTATTGGTATTGGTATTGGTATTGGTATTGGTATTGGTATTGGTATTGGTATTGGTATTGATATTAAAACCTATTTATTGGTATTGGTATTGGTATTGGTATTGGTATTGGTATTGGTATTGGTATTGGTATTGGTATTGGTATTGGTATTGGTATTGGTATTGGTATTGGTATTGGTATTGGTATTGGTATTGGTATTGGTATTGGTATTGGTATTGGTATTGGTATTGGTATTGGTATTGGTATTGGTATTGGTATTGGTATTGGTATTGGTATTGGTATTGGTATTGGTATTGGTATTGGTATTGGTATTGGTATTGGTATTGGTATTGGTATTGGTATTGGTATTGGTATTGGTATTGGTATTGGTATTGGTATTGGTATTGGTATTGGTATTGGTATTGGTATTGGTATTGGTATTGGTATTGGTATTGGTATTGGTATTGGTATTGGTATTGGTATTGGTATTGGTATTGGTATTGGTATTGGTATTGGTATTGGTATTGGTATTGGTATTGGTATTGGTATTGGTATTGGTATTGGTATTGGTATTGGTATTGGTATTGGTATTGGTATTGGTATTGGTATTGGTATTGGTATTGGTATTGGTATTGGTATTGGTATTGGTATTGGTATTGGTATTGGTATTGGTATTGGTATTGGTATTGGTATTGGTATTGATAATGGTGTTAGTATTGGTATTGGTATTGGTATTGGTATTGGTATTGGTATTGGTATTGGTATTGGTATTGGTATTGGTATTGGTATTGGTATTGGTATTGGTATTGGTATTGGTATTGGTATTGGTATTGGTATTGGTATTGGTATTGATATTGGTATTGGTATTGGTATTGGTATTGATAATGGTGTTAGTATTGGTATTGGTATTGGTATTGGTATTGGTATTGGTATTGGTATTGGTATTGGATTTATTGAATCGATTGAATTATACAATTATGGATTTATTGATTTGAATGTAAAGAACTTTTGGATAAAGTAAGAGAAGTATAACGGGAAAAGAGTAAAGAACGACGTTTCCAATACCATTTATGTAAATAAACTAGAACTCCCTCAAATAAGTTTGTATGAACACGTCCCATGATTAACATATTAAAGTTGTTTGTCTATGCATTTCGTACACACATATGAATAAATGTTTACGGAAACAGAATTATACAACAAATTTTGTTCTTGTATTCCGTGACTTTGATTTATGAGGTGGAATACCAAATCAAGGCCGATTAATTAATTTGTATTTTGTTTTATTTTTGCTTTGCATATACAGCATTTTTTTGTCTATATTTTTATTTTTTTATTTACAAAATAAAAACAAAATTGATTACATATTTTGAATGGAATGTCTCTCGGCAGACGGCAGCAGATATATTGAATATAAATCAGGGGATGATTTTTTTTTTATTGGATTGGTACTTTAAAAATTGGAAAACAAATTAAAAAGTGTGTTTGAATTTGAGTTACATTGATTGAATGTCTTAATTTATTGAGTCAAGATATTTGAAATGTGTTCAATAACTTAATCATTTTTAATTCGTATAATTTATATTGGATTCAAATGATATATGCGTCAAATTCTATTAAATTCTATTAAAAACCCGATATTGTGATAAAATACATGATTTCTACCTTTAAAGCTACAGTTACTTTAAGTCGCAATAGCTAAGCAACGAGTTACATGGTATTAAAACATTTCAATCCCAATTCTATTTCTTTTTAGTAATCATCGAAATCTAGACCTAGGATAACGAGTTAATAGCGTAAAACACCTATTTAAGAACCATTTAATGATAATGAACCATACAAATGTGAGATTTGCTGATAACAATTTTTACCGCGGATACACCTTAGTAATATAATATTGATATTTATGAGAAGCATTAATTGAAAATTACAGGTGTTAATTATTAATTACACCTATATTGGAAAATAAATTAATTATTATTTTCTACCAACTTTTCCTCTAAAAATCTCATTTTCAATTTTCTTATCGGGTAACGACACAAATAATTTAAAAAAAAATTGTCTGTGTGCGCATTTCATTGAGATTATCTCGGAAGAAATGTTAATTATTTTCACGTTAATTAGATCAACAGTAATAAATTTTACTTTTAGTATTTGGTTTGAGTGTAGCGGCGGTAAAATAAGTGGAGGCAATTTAATTCGTTTTATAAGGTGTGAATTTGTGGTGATTGGAACGATATCAATTTTCCGATAATTTATAAAAAATTAAATTAATTGAAAATGTGCCGATTAATTCACAAATAGCAATTGTAGTCAGGGGACGATATGTCTCTTAAACCACACAAACATCACAGTTTACTTGGCTCGTCGTAAGATTAGGCGACTAAAAGTAAAATTAGATCGCTGGGCTTAGGAGATTGTAAACATTTTTTCAATCAAACATGCACGTGTTGGAAGCAAGATGTAAATTTCTGCACTTAAAGATGAATCCAAAGGAATCATACTCCGAATGGATTGGTAGATGTGAGAAACATCGCGCGAATGTGAATTCGAGTGCAAGAAGAATGATTGTGCAGAGTCCTACATCTACTGGGTGATACGGGACATGATAATGAAGCATATACACCATGAGGCTGTGCGAACTGCTTGTTGCAAAAATCAAATCGATAGCTTGAGGAAGGCACTATGATTGCTACATCATATGAATCAACCCAGAGTTCTATTAAAATCCTGACCGCAGAAAATTTTAATAATGTACAAGAGATGAAAGTTCTGAAAGATCGTTCAAATAGGAGTCGTTCGAGGTAAAGATTTGACCGTTCTAAGAAACAAGAGAGTCGGCAAAGAACAGGAAGCCGTCTGAATTCAAAACACCTTCGTTCCTATCTTAGATAAGGACAAACCAAAATTTCAGCCTACGTCACAAAAATTGACTACATATGATGGAATTCCAGTACAGTTAAAAGGCGTTTCAACTGTAGCTGTAAAATTAAGAGACCAAATCCGAGAGTTACCGTTGATGATTACAAATAGTCACGAAGGACCCAACATATTTGGATTGGAATGGGTGGATGCGAGTCAATTTATTACAATCGGAAAAAGTTGTGGTACAGCAGTTGAAGTTGAAAGATACAATGGCAAATGCAGCCAACCAAAAGCATTTACATGATCTCGTGTCAGGTATGTGTCGTTCTTGTAGTAAAATATTCAAAAATAAACTTGGGTGTTGTACCAATTTTAGAGCTCATTTAATGTTGAAAGAAAATGCGGTTCCGAGATTTTTCAAAAGCCATCCGGTTCCATTTTCTCAAATCGGTGCAGTTAAAAAGGAAATTGAGCGACTTGAGGAGATAGAGGTCCTGAAGTCAATCCAATGCAGCTAATGAACTGCCCCAATTGTAGCCGTAACAAACCCGGATTCGTCTGTTTGACTTTGAGATGATTTCAAAATTACGGTAAACCCGCAATTGAAAATTGAATAATATCCAACTCCACGATCAGAGGAGTTATTCTATCAGCTCCAAAGCGGCTGATTATTTTCCAAAATTAATTTGGCTGAGGCGTATCTTCAGATCCCAAATGGATGACGAATCAAAGAAGTTTGTGGTAATAAACACGCCAAATGGTCTGTACCAATTTCAACAAATGCAGGTGGGTCAATAGAAGAACGTTTGAAAACTTTGGAGCTACTATTCAAACGGTTAGACGAAACTGGGTTGAAATGTAACCTTAAGAAATGTCAGTTTTTAATAACTGAAATCATATACCTTGGACAACTCATATCGAAAGATGGAATACAGCCGCCACATCAAGCTGTCATTGATAAATTACCCCGTCCTAAGAATCTAAAAGCAGTTGAATCGTTTCTTGGGAAAGCGAATTATTACAATAAATTTCTTAGAAACTTTTCTAGTATATCCACTCCGTTAAACGAATTACGCCAAAAAAATATAGAGTTCACTTGGAATGAGTCAACAGAAGGTTCATTTCAAGCTATAAAGAAAGGGATTTTGGAAGCAACAAAGTTGGTTCATTTTCGTAACGGGATATTCGCAGTAATATTGCATCGATTCCCCAATGGTAAGGAGAAGCCTATTGCTTTCGCGTCAAAAAAGCTAAATGAACACCAATGCAGATATTTGCAGATCGAGAAGAAGGCCTTATCAATTATTTTCGGCTGTACGAGGTTCTATCAATATCTATATGGCCGAACTTTTGAAGTATTAACTGACCATAAGCCTTTGTTTAGTTTATTTCATCCGGAGAAGAAAATACCAGCCATGACTATCCAGACTCAGAGATTACAACGTTCGGCTATCACGTTGATCGGGTACAACTATGTATTGGTTTGGACCGGTGTCCGAACCAAGAAGATTAGATCCGATTCGAAACAAAGCGGCCACAACGGATTTCCAGCACATGATCCAACTGGGAGTATGTCGGCCATTGGCATCACCAGTATCATCATGACGTGCACTGCACTTTGTTAAACATAAAAAGCAAGACTGGAAACCATGTGGGGATTACCACAGGTTAAACATGTTATAAGTTACTCAATTCCCCACGTTCAGAACTTCTACAAAGATGCAAGATATTCTCTAAGATCGACTTGGTCAGAGCTTATCATTTAATTCCAGTCGCATTTGAGGGGACGACTTTGTGTTTGTCTATACGTTGACAACATACTTACAGACTCAGCTTCGGAGGAACAACACATGTTACACCTAGAAACAGTATTTCAGATACTTTCTGAGTACGAGGTGAGCATCAACATTTCTAAATGCGTTTTCTGTATCCTAGCTCCTTATAAACTTCCTTTGTCACAAAATTAACTTAAAAGTTATTCTGCCGTCCGCTGGATGAATAAACGCCATTTTGAAGTTTTCAGCTCCTCAATCAATCAGGCAGCTATTTATTCGCATGATAAAATACTGCCACAGGTTTATGCCTATATAATAGCGGAAACTTTTTGGAAATGAATTCCAACTGAGCATTCGAACAGCTAAAAACCACTTTAGCACACATTACGGTATTGGCACAGTACATGACGCTAAACTTAGTGTCATACCCAACGCCTCGTGCACTGCTGACTTTCGGACTTTCGGATACTAAAAAAAATATTCCACATTTGTTAGATTTATCGACCCAACTGTCAATATCGCCGATCAAAATACACAATTTGAATTTAAACTGTTTGGTGAGCTAGCTAAGCTTTTAGGTTCCAACCGGATACAAAATTGAAATAATTAAATAACGACACAGCATCATTTTCGTTGTATTGGTGACTACTACAAGTATGTAACACGCATTACATCTTCTGATTCTTTTTTCTATTCTTAACTCGACATAGGTTCGTCACATACTGCAGTAAGTCAAATTAGAGTTCTTCCTTAAACCTGGAAATCTACACGAGATTGCGCTGGATTTCACCAATATTGTAGCTAATCTTGACATAAGCACGACATATTCTTACGGTATCATTTCAAATCAGAGTCTTGATTTATTACTTATACATTCTGCAGGTGAACATAAACTGTACAGTATTATTGTTATTTTTAGCTTCACATAACTAATCACCAGGATATCCACAAATGCCGTTGGAAAACCTGCAAGGTTGATTTCAAAAACCGAATTGAAATAAATAGTGGTCTAAAAGCAATCCTAGAAGGACACCACAGACTAAAACCCTGAAAAAACTAAATGTTTTACCCTCCTTTTTCGGATGAAATCGAAGATTGCATTTGAAGCAGTCAAAAATGTTGCATCTCATACCAATGCCAGATAGATTGAAAAAAAGGATATTGTGGTCAACAGAATCTAAAGTTTCGGCAATATCGATAGATATTGCCTCTCTAGGTGGCAGATAAGGGAAAGCCCGCCAGATATGGCAGATACCAGGGAAACCAAATTCTAGCTATGGGAAGAATACCTAGAAATTTAAATCAACTATGGAGAGCCACTTAAGAGTGGTTTTACTGTGCAGGGGGTCGAATCTCCGGTACCGGCGGCGGATCGGAATAAGCAAGCGGGCCCCACATCATCGTTATCCATCGATCGCAAGGCCCCGAAGGTGGACCACTCGGCCTTCGTAGCAGATAGACTGACAAGTGAAGATAGGAATTTGAACTTGGGCACAGGTGTCAGGAGATTAAGCATGAAACACGCAAGCATAATCACGGATCCAATCAACTCCAAAAAAATATAAGGAAGGATACTTGGACAGCTCAGTCAATATGAATAAAGAAAACGAGGCTCACCTCCGAAGAGGAACGAATCTCTGTTGTTATCGACGGAGAAAATAACCGTGATGTAGGGTTTATTGAGCAAGTGAGGAACAATCTGTGGAGGTGCCAGGTCATATTACGAGAAATGAAAATTGGAACTGCATGAGTGTCAAAGACGGTTCACTGGTTCTTGAAGAGATCCTCGATGGGATTGTTTTCCACTAGAATATCTGGAAAAGAAAGTGGAGAGAAACGCAAACGATAAAATAACTATAGCATAACTATAGCAGGATGTGAAAATAAACGGGTTGATTCCATTCCTGCTGAAGCAAAAATTGTTTAAAAGTGAAGGAAATGGTTGGTCCTAGCCCAGGTGAAGTGAACATGGTTAAAAAGAAAAACAAAGGTAAAGACTCCCAAACATGGATTGTAGTTCAGTCAAAGAGAAACCACTTAAAATAAAAGGCGAAGAGAAAGAAACCGAACACCGGAGTGAAAACCGGATGTCTTCCTAATTAAAGTGGGACAGGGCCAGTATGATTCTATAAGAGCATCGAGGGCAATAAGAGAAAATGTATATCTGGAGGTTTTAAATATGCGAGGCATTGAGATGTGTCCTTGGAAAGACGGCAACGGTACGAAACTTGCAACCAATGACCACACTTCAAATCTGGGTTTCATTATCTCTTCTCTGAAGAGGAAGTAATCGTAAATAGTAAAAAGAAAGAATCCAGCGCAAGACCGTAGTGGTTCGATGTTATGTATGCTGCAATGGTCCCAACCGGAGTGATCTTTGTCCCCACTGCGGAAAAAGAGGTCATTTCACAAACGAATGTAAAGTGAAAGCCAAGCACTTCTTATGTGCTCAAAACAAATTTGGGCCAGAACAAGCCAAACACGCATCAAAGTGAGGCGCGTGCCAGATATATAAGCAAGCTCTTAAGAAAACCAAATATAAAAACATAAGATGAAATAACTCAGGAAACCCTTCATAGAAGTAAAAGCACGGATGCCCTCCTTAACTAGCTGAAAGTAGAGATAGACGCAAACCTGCTTATCATTAGTGAGTAATATTGGAATATAGCGGAGGTTCTCTGATAATCAAAGGATAGCCGCCATCTGGGCCCGCGTCAAATCTTAAATGAGAGTTATGGAGCCGAAGGAGGATTTGTATGGGTGAAAATTAATAATAACTTATAAGTCAGTTACTATTTTACCCCAAACGAACCAATGGACGCTTTCTGAGCGAAAATTGACAACTTACAAAATAAAGCACGAGAGCTCGACTTTTCTTTCGTTATAGCCGGAAGCTTTAATTCAAAATCGCTGTAGTGGGAAATGAGTTCCCCAAGCACCAGACATGGCAGCCAGAATAGGGCTTTGTAGCATAGAAAAGAGCGGTATATCGACAATTAGAAAACCTGGCTACACTGAAACTATTTCCGGGATCACTCTTGTGACCGATGCCATATCGCATCGATAAAATTACGGGATGGCGGCTCATTTAAGATTAAACTGATAGCGATCATCAATACATCACTTACACTGTCCGGATTGCGACCATCTGGCAGTGACATAAGGCCGAGTAACAGTTTGGAACGCGTCTCGGCTAAGTTATGTGTGGAAAATCTCATACAGCAACAATCGATACAGGAAAAGAAACAGTAACGAGAATAACTGGAGCTTCTGAAGAAATGTTTAGTGTCATAATGAGGCTAATAAAACAAGCTAGAGAGTATAAAGTCTGCTGTCTATTGGTTTTCGGATGGAATAGCAAACCTCAGAAAGCGCTTACCTCCCCCTGAAACGCACAGTTTATAGTAGAGCAAGAAAAGGGGGCGTGTATATGGCTGAAATGTTGCCGCAGAGTATAGACTGGCAAGAAAGGCACTGAAAGTAGAACTTTCCAAATGGAAGAACTTGAAACGGGATGTTGACGCCTAATTACCCCGGGGCTTAGGCTACAAAATTTTAATTTTCAGACTGAGAACACCGGCACTTACCCCTTTAAAGGAACCAAGCCAAACATGGCATATCGTGAACTCCCTTTCCTCGGACCAATCAAATGACACTTATTTCCAGTGAAACAAGAAAGCACCAGATCCAGACAGAGTAGCCATTGAAGCATTGAAGATGCTAGCTTTATCCTAACCTGAGATACTTCTAAATATGTACAGCCGTTGTCTTGTGAAGGGTGTATTCCCAAAAGCCTGGCAAACCCAGCGACTGGTACTCGTAAATAAAAAGAAGGGCTACCGAAACTCCTCATCGGCATATAAACCCTTGTATAAAAGTCTCTACTATTGACGCTATTGAAGAAGTTATGAGAGTTTTTTTGGTGGCACAAGAACAAAGTCATTATTCATAAAAGCTTGTGTTACTTGCTACACTGGATTGTAAGAATGTATTTAAATCAGCGAGATAGGCAGATATTTTGTCAGCGTTGACAAATGATTTTCACGTACCAGACTACCTTTTGCGTTGATCAGCTAAGCCTAATTATGAGAAGAATCATAGTTTGAGCCTAGAAACAGAAAAAAGGGGATTGGCTTTGCTAACTAGATTACACATTGCGACCGACTTGGCGTTCAACGTGGGAAGATAGCCCAACACGGCCGACCAATATATTCGAGTGCATCTGGATACAAAGTTAAGTTTTGGAAAACAGATCATGAGTTATTCGGAAAAGGCGACAAAAGTGAATTTTTCTGAGCAGACTGATGGCGAATATCGGAGGCCCAGCGGCTGGGAAAAGGATTCTATCGTTCTGTACGGCTGTAAAATATGTACAGACTAGATTTTTAAAATGAAAAAATACCGAAACAAAATGACAGCGGTGCATCGGCGTGGCGCGAAAAGATTATTCGACTAAAGAAACCAGTAATGGGAAGCCATCACAGAACATGCAAGGTGAATTCTGATAATTACAGAACAGCTCAAAATAAAAAAGAAAAAGAACACTAAACCTACCAAAAAAAATGTAATATTTTAAAGCACAGATTGTTTAAATGAAAATGAAAGTCGGCCATGTTTTTTTTCTTGTTTTCAATTTGTTGTTGTTCGACATACTTCTAACAGGAATGATGTTCGTTGTTTAGTGTATTTATGTGTTAATATTTTGTTTATATTTATGACACTTTGACAGACATTTAGCAGCATAATAAATGCACTAGGGCATACGTGTAAAACTGTTAAATTTATTTATGAAATCAATTTGAATTAGTAATGTTTTTTTTTCAATTATTTAGTTTGTTGTGAACGCGCCTTGTTAAAAGAATTGAGTCACTATGAACGCGTCATCATCAAAATGATTTTATTAAATTGTACCGCTAGTTTTTCTTTTGTTTTTATTTCATTTTTCTCAACATGTAATGTAATAAACTTATATCAAGCATTATTTTCATTACCGTCACGCAATAAACTGACTGCTGATTACTCTTTTCCCATCAGGGAAAAGCGTAATCAGCATCATTATGGGCCAGAACAAGTGTAAATAAAAATTTCCTGAAAATTGTGGATTTGAGTGTATTTACCGAAGTGTGAAAAATACGATGGGCAATAAATATGCGATTAGGAAACTGAACAATTCGAACTATTTTGTATGGAAATTACGGATGAAGCTGTTACTAACAAAGGAAAATGTATGGGAGTATACGTCAAAAGATGCACCGGATCCCTTGAACGATTGGAATAAGAAAGATTCGACAGCTTATTCTTTAATCGGGCTTAACGTTGAGGATGACCAATTGATCCACATTCGGGAGTCAAAAACGGCAAAAGAAGCTTGGAATTCTCTAAAGAAATATCACGAGAAAAGTACAGCTAACAGCATGGTTCGAATTAAGAAGCAAATTATGCGTTTGAGACTATAAGAGGATGGTGACATGGAATTGCATATTGGTCGTATAAATGAGCTGTTTCAACAAATGTTTGACCTTGGATCAGAAATAAAACCATGGCACCTGGGTTGTCAAAGGTTTTGTTGTTTCGTTCACTTCGGATCAACGCTGTGAAATTGGTTTTGCTATCAAAGCAGGGGCCAATTCGAGATATGTGTGATAACTTGTACATGCTAAAGGAAATTGAACGAGCATATAAGGTTAATGAACATCAGGGACAATGCGCACAACATTTATTGGCACAACATTTTCGGACACCATATCATCGAAGTGGTGAAATCATTGGGATCTTTTGGATTATTTAAGGACGCTGAATTTCAGCTTGTGCCGGTAATTGAGTAAAACTTGCGTCAAATATGTCTTGAAGGAAAAATAAAGCGCATAAAAAATTTCAACGAAAACAAAAATCGTGCAAAAGCTGTTCTAGATCTGTTTCATTCAGATGTTTGCGGGACAA
Organism: Tipula confusa; assembly: GCA_963556175.1. Lineage (NCBI taxonomy): Eukaryota > Metazoa > Arthropoda > Insecta > Diptera > Tipulidae > Tipula > Tipula confusa. The sequence goes on from OY744476.1 coordinate 141,296,975, forward strand.
TGCAGACAGAAACGCTATCTGCTAAGCGATATATTTTGACATTTATAGATGATCACTCAAGGTCACTGTGATTTATCTTCTAAAAAATAAAAATGAAGTATTTGGAAGTTTTACGAAACATGCTGCAATGACGCAAAATATGTTTGGCCACAAAGTAAAGGTTCTTCGAACAAATTGAGGTGGTGAGTACATCAATCAAGATTTTATGAAATTTATGGCGAAAGAGGGAATTCAGTGTCAAAAAACAGCGCCCTTTACGCCACAACATAATGGTGTAGCAGAGAGAAAAAAACCGCACTCTAGCTGAGATGGCAAGGTGTATTCTCATCGATGCGGGGCTAGAAAAAAAATTTTGGGGCGAAGCGGTTACCATATGGCCAAGTAAATTCGGAACCGTTTGCCAGGAAAAGGTTACGATAAGATACCATTTGAAAATTGTTATAGTAAAAAACCAATTGTTTCACATTTTAAGAAATTTACAAAATACAAAGAGAACTTGGCGGAAACAACTCAAAGTGAAAGTAAAAACTACGTAGGAAATACTAGTTTCAATGCAGGTACAAGTATGAGTAACCATGAAAACGAATTATATTTCAATGGTATCGATAATTCTGTTGAGGGAGAACCACTTCGCATTGATGTATAAAATTTATCTAAGGTCTAACTGACGGACACTAAAGCGGATACAATTCTCAGCTCGCGTTGAATAAATAAAAGTGTTACGCCAAAAATGCTCATTGATGAAATCAACAAAGGAGAAATATGAGCCGAAGACGTATAGACAAGCAGGTTTGGGTTCTGAAAAAGAAAAGTAGATCGATGCGATGAAAGATGAAATAAAATCCCTACAAGAAAATGTTACATGGAAGCTTGTATCATTACCATCAAAGAGAAAACCTATTGGTTGTAGATGGGTTTTCAAATTGAAAACTGAAGCAAACGGTGAAATCAGCGAGTATAAAGTGAGACTGGTTGCACAGGGATTCTTGCAGCAATTCAGCAGTGATTATATTATCAAATATTTGCACCTGTAGTAAAGCAAACGACAATAAAAATTCTGCTTTCAGTGGAAGCGAAGTACGACATGAAAGTGTTACATTTTGATACCAAAACGACTTTTCTAAACGGGGAATTTCGGGAGGAAATATTTATGGAACAGCCACCAGGGTTTATTATTGACGGGAAGGAAGACTATGTATGTTTTCTCAAAAGGAGTCTATATGGCTTTAAGCAATCCGCGAGGGTTTAAAATGAATAACTACATCAAGCATTAGTCGATGCGAAATTTAAACAGAGTATAAATGATCCGTGCTTGTACACATTGAATCACGGCGAAAACATACGTTATGTTTTAGTGTATGTTGACGACCTAATTATAGCCGATAGATATGATGATCAGATAAAATACGTCAAAGAAGTTTTAAAGTCGAAAATCAAAATTATAAATTGGGAAGATTTTAAGCACTATCTTGGACAGGAAATTACCAGGGATAAAACTAGGAATTTTTAAATAAGCCAGACCAGTTATATAAATTAAGTGGTTGCTGATTTTGGTCTTTCCGAGGTGAAAATATCGAAAAGTCCACTCGATGGTTATTATGACAAAAGTGAAAATCAGTCAGAATTTTTACTGAAGAATGATAGCTACCAGAAACTTATCGGATATTTCCTGTATATTTCAGTAAACTCTCGGCCTAATATTTCAGCAAGTGTATCAATATTAGCACAACGTACAAGCAAACCTACACAAACAGACTAAAGCGTGTTCTTAAATATTTAAAAGGGACAATATTTGAAGAAAATCAAAGCTGTTTGATATTGATCGAAAATCAAAAACTTTCGAGCCGATCAACATACATTAATACCAGAAAACACTTCGCCGAAGACCATGTAGACAGGAAAGAAGTTGCAGGCAATATATGCAACCGAAGAAGTGATAGGTGACATGTTGACGAAACCTCTAGCAGCAAATCAACTTGAAAAATTAAGATTATTGTGTGGTTGATTGGAAACTAATAGTTGAGGAGGAGGGTTAAATTTATTTATGAATTCAATTTGTTAGTAATATTTTTATTTCAATTATTTAGTTTGTTGTGAACGCGCCTTGTTAAAAGAATTGAGATACTATGAACGCGTCTTCAAACAAAATGATTTTATTAAATTGTACCGGTATATTTTCTTTTGTTTTTTTTTCATTATTCTCAACGTGTAATGTAATAAACCTATATCAAGCATAAAAACTATCGTTTATTTTCATCACCATCACGCAATAAATTGACTGCTGATTACGCTTTTCCCATCAAAAACATACCACTTTCCGCGTTGTGGATATAGCACAAAAGAAGATGAAATCGTGATGGATCAAATCGTTGTAGGAATTTGCAACGAAAATACCCGTCAAAAAATGTGGGTCGAAGATGATATGGAATTGACTTAAGCAGTTAAAATTTGTCGTGCTGCAGAGCGTGCTGAGAAACAAATAAAGTCACTGGGCGATCTATCGACGCCTGCACAATCATCAAGTGTAAACAAAATAAACAAAAAAGACGATGACGAAATTGATTGCAAGCGCTACGGCACGCGACACTGTAAGAAACAATGTCCAGCATTCAACAAAAAATGTAATCAGTGATGTAATAATGGTCATTTTAAAAAAATGTGTCGCTCCACAAAGAAATCATCGGATAAAAATCAAAAAATGAAAAAGACATATATAAAAAATCGGGGAAAGTGAACAAAACAGAAAGTGACTCAAATTCGAGTGCCGAGCAAGTATAATTACAACGTGAGCAGTATTAAATGTGAAAAGGAGAAATAAAAGTGTGTTCAATTAAAAAAGATAAATGGATTGAAACATTGAAAGTCGGTGATGATGAACTGTCTGTTTTGAGATTTGGACACAGGACCTCACTGTAATGTAATATCGCGGAAAGAAGCGTCCAGATAAAATTAAAAGTAAACATTTCATCGACTAAACGTCTATCAACATAAAATCAAAGTAATAAGTGAAACCAAGGTATGGTGTGTATCACCGCAAAAATCAGAACAGGTGATTTTTAAAGTAATTAACGAGGATTTAATATCATTTCTCGGTCGACATTCATGCGTGCAGCAGGGATTAGTGAAACGTGTTCAGAAAGTGGATATACAGTTGGGTATTTGCAACAAGTACGAGTATGATATCGACTTTGTTGACAATCCGAAGTTCAAAATAATTCCACCGCGTCGAGTTCCAGCTGCACTTAGAGATAAAACAAAATAGGAATGGGACAGAATGGTTACAATGATAGTAAGCCCTATGCTTGTGGTAGAAAAAAACGGAAAAATTCGAGTGTGTATGGATCCAGTCGAAATAAATAAAAATATAAAACGATGCCATTACCCGTTGAATACAGTAGAAGAAATAGTTGTGAAAGTCGAAAAGGCCAAGTTGTTTACAAAATTGGATTGTGAACATGGTTTCTGGCAGATTAAAGTGACTGAACGAACGTCAAAATACTTGGTCATCGATATGCCATGGAGACGTTACGCATACCGACATTTACGCATGTCGTTTGGTATAAATTATGCAGCTGAAGTATTTTCACAGATTATGAATGAGACATTGCAAGGCATTGACAATTGACAATCACAAAAAAGGTAACGCATCAATTAAAAGATGCTGGTTTCACATTAAATCACGGTAAATGTGAATACAACAAGAATAGAGTAAAATTTCTTGGACATGTTTTTACATCCAATGGTTGTGAGATTGATCCGGATAAGGTATCGAAGGTATTCATCGTTTGAACACTCCAGCTAATGTCAAAAAATGGCAGAGATTGCTTGGTACAGTAACATATACCTTGCAAAATTTTTTCCGAAATTTTTAGGTTTAGCAGAACCATTGAGAAGATTAATAGTGAAGGACGCAGCATGGGTATGGGATGTCGACCAACAAACAGCTTTTGAGAAGTTAAAAGAGGTCATCACAACAACGCCAGTTCTGGGTTATTATGATGTAAATCAAAGCGTTAAAATTTCCTGCAATGCAAGTTCCGTAGCGCCTGGAGCTTGTCTGATCCAAAATGAAAAGTCAATCGCATATGCCAGCAGGGTACTGATGAAAGCCGAGCGAAATTATGCACCAATCGGCAGAGAAGCAACTGCCATAAGCTTTGCGTGCAAAAAATTTCACCATAATGTGTATGGCAAAAAATTGGAACGATACGTTTACAACAAATTCTTTTTGATGTTTTGCCATATTCGCCAACAGTACAATACAAGAAAGGTGTGGACATGAAAGTAGCTGACACATTCAGCCGCGGTTGCAAAGCTGAACCAATTAACAAAAAATGGACGGAAAGCGAAGAATGCAAAATCAACCCTATGACGGATATAACGAAATTATTCGCTATGACGGATATAACGAAAGTTGCCAGAAGCAGTAAAGCCGTATGCGAGTTTCAAGAAGAAAATTTGGTATGATGGGCGATTACTATTTGAAGCTTATAAAATTATTCTCTCAACAGCTGAACGCTCAAAAGCGTTAACGGATATACACAAAGGTCATCCAGTTGTGTCGAAATCATTAGCAATTTGTCGAAAAGTGCTCTTCATGTCAACGCAGTCAAAGATCAAAAACAAAGGAACCATTACTACAGAAGGTTTTGCCGGACTATCCATTTCAACTAGTTTCTACAGATATGTTTACGTTCAAGGGCAAAGACTACATCATTATAGCCGATCATTACTCCGGTTTTATAGATTTTCGAAAAGTAAAGTCAACAACATCGGCAGCAGTACTTTTGCAATTTAAAAAATGGTTTGCTATTCACGGAATACCAAAAACGGTGGAATCAGATAGTGGTCCACAGTTCGCGTCGAAAGAATTCAAAATTTTCGCGTTGCGTTGGCAACTCTACCATTGCATTCCATTACCACACTATGCAGACATCTATTCAGCATTGTTATTGTTGCGAAATACATCAAACAATGATATTTTGGGTTCTCAATGCCAACGATTGTTGAGCCGTCGCACAATAACATTTATTCCTATCAAACAGAACGATTTGAAACCGCAAATCATTAGCGGCGTCACCAAAAAATTGGCAAAATTGCGCTTTCAACGAAAAACGTACGCCGATCGTGTTTCATCGCCATTCAAGCAGTTAGAATTGATCGAAAAAGTTCGATTACAAAAAGGACACCGTGATTGGGTGCAGCAAAAATCGTGGAAAAGTCAGATAATCCACGGTCGGTGATTGTGAAAACAACAACGGGTAAGAGATACCGACGAAATATAATTCATCTACAGAGTTCATCAGCTAATATACAAGAAGTGCCGGAATAAATGGTCAGGATATCTGAGAGTAACAACGATTTAACATCGAATCAGGTATCAAATGGATTAGAGGTTGGTTCCAAAGTCATTCCACAACCGAAGAGACCTTTAGGTACCAAATCTGAGTAGGCACCTTACATTCATATCAGCAATCAACAGGACAATCAACGAAAAAAAAACTAGAAGGTGTCGTGTGATTAAAACACTAAAATTTTATCAATTATAATAAACATATTTTCATATTTTGTATTATTGAGGAAAAAAGGGGGGATGTAACAATATGGACCACACTATTATATAGTTATAATGTAACAACCTATTATATTATATATTAACCACTCTTGTAAAGTTAGTAATAAAAGATCATTCCACAAATATACACGTATAATCATTATCAAAAGGATTACAGTATGGGCGGGGTGGATACTTTTAACAGACAAAGATAATTGTATAGAACTAGAATTCGGTTGAACAAATGGTACTGGACATTTTTTGGTTTCGTGTTTTTGTTTTTCCTATACTATAAAAGTGCACAATGTATTTTATATTCTACGGGGTCCAGAGCACGAACTACTTGACCAATTGGTGTAAAACTGGAATCACATATTGCATAATATAAATACTACACATAGTATGACCATGGTTTGTTAGCCCATTGACGTGCTAGATGTCGCTACTGGTATCATTTTAAAATAATCAAAATATTTGTATATGTATAATCGCCTAAATGTCATATATTTATTTAAATGTTGACGATATTCTATCGACCCGACATCTGGAACATTAATGGGTAAACTGTTTTTTTCTTATGTTGGTAGTACTATATGTTACACGATGTTAGTTGTGTTCAAAATAAACCAATCAAAATTGGGAATGGTGATGTGTTTACATTCAAAGAGATCAATCGATGAACAAGAGATTTAAAATGACATACTGGTGTTGCGAAATCATTTCTCGCGCCGTTACTATTTCAACGCAATACTGATGTTGATAAATACAACATGCAGCCAGGCTTATACCGCACCATAAGAATGCACATCAGAAGATGTTTTACCTGCTACAAAACTAAGAAACAGATTATAAATGCTGGAAACAAAATTTGTATATTGCGTTTTGTCGAGACAGGGAGTCTACCATATATCTATTTAAATTATGTGTTGGAATACTCTTTATGATAATGACTAATGTATCAAGTATTTTGAAGTCAAAGACGATTGTTTAAGATAGTATGGGCTACTAATGAAGCCGAACACATTTAATGCAATCTCTGAAATAAATTGAGACCTCTCGTGTTTTAAATGTTGTGTGCGTACTGCCACAGGAATGGACGCCCATTTCGGAAAGACATGCTACCATGCACGTTTGGTGCTCACATAAGGTGACGATGTTTTTATTTCCCGCTTGTGAAGGTGTGTGCACTAACAACTTACTAATTATCTTCCCCCGCGATCTTATGTATGGATAAGGCTCCTAGCTCTTTTTTTAATATTTTTTCTATACTATAACATAACATCTTGTCGGCATTTGTAAGGTATTTTGACTATATCAGAGGATGGGCGTACTGCCATGGGCAAAACGTGTTTTTAAATCCGCTCCGACACAATTATCATGAGTGAGACCGGATCCGACGTTTTGGAAGCCCATCACTAGTATATCAGTTGTAATAAAAATATACAAATTTATAATCTAAGTATCAAAAGTGAGAAAATACATCAAATAAAACAATTGAACATAAAAAAGTGGTTTCCAATAAGAAAAATTACTACAGAATATGGTGACAGCGGTGGGATCAACACAAAAAATATGATAGTGAACTTTTTTCCAGTGAAATATAAAAAATTGTGGAGTTGGTTAAACATTTGTGATTGCTGAATAGTATCGTGGAAAAAAAATTCATGTGGCGGTGCAATTTTCTTATAATTTTTTTTTTTTGTTAATTAAGTTTTAATCGTTACATTTTAGCCGTTGTGCAGAAACTGTATTCTTTATTGTTGCAATGCAGACTTAATTTTCCACATGGTTTTCGACATATGGATCATCATTATCATGTACCGTCATTTTCATTAAATCCGATCATTATGTCGTAACTAATTATAACCAAATTCGATGATCAACACTAAATGTCAAACAACCACAAACAATTATACCCTATAAAATAATTAATATGAACGTTACAACATGGACAATAATGTGAACGTGACCTACCACAACGAGAATTTAATGCATCCATTCAGTAGAGGCGAGATAATTCCAGTAGAACGGGTGAGTATTATTATTAATAGTTCCGAGTCATCACAAAACGAGAAGCAAGATCGGTCGGAAAACTATTCACGGCTTGGACAGACAGACCGGGACACTCATGTCCAAGCCAAGGAATTAAAAATCAAGTGAAGATATCACATATATTCCATGCCGTTAAATCAAAATTTTCCTATTCAATGCAGCGGTATATTAGGAAAAGATTTCTTAATCGCAAATCGTTGAAAAATAGATTTTTCAAATCATATACACTAGAAGTACTACTTGATAATAAAATTCTGACACTCACATTAAATGTTAACATACCCGATACAGTCATTCCTCCACGTTCTGAGAAGACAATCGTAATTCACATTCCAATTATGTGTGACCATTTAAGTGCAACGGATTTAATCCAACATAAAATTAAATTAGTTCCGAACACTAATCCTATATATCAGAAGCCGTATCGTCTATCTGAATCTGCGAAACGAGAGATTGAAAGTCAAGTACAAGAAATGCCAAGTCAATCTCTTTGGAATTTTCCTTTGTTGGTAGTTCCAAAGAAGTCCAAAGATGGCTCTAAAAAGTTTCGAATTGTCGTAGATTTTTGAAAATTAAATCAATTTACTATCAGTAAATTGAAATCGAAATTTTAGAAAAGTTAGGACGTAGTCAATACTTTACAACTCTTGACCTTGCGAACGGTTATCATCAAGTATCGATGAAATCATCCGATAAAGAGAAAACAGCCTTCAGTAGCAGCCTAGGACATTACCAATACGTGAGAATGCCATTTGGTTTGAAGAACGCGCCTTCAACTTTTTAACGGTTGATGAACACTATTATGTCAGGTTTACAAGGTATTCACTGTTTAGTTTATTTGGATGATGTTGTGGTGTATGCTACAACTATGCTTGCCACCCGTCCTCCTTTGTGGAGGACAATCCTCCTTTCGTAAGAAATTGCCTCCATCCTCCACGAACGCAAAAATGTCCTCCAGCAGAAAAATAAATATATTATTTTGTAGAGTGCGACCCTGGAATTTAAATAATAAAGAGAAGGACTGGAAAAGAATAACAGTATGGTGGTGAATGTGAACGAATAAAGATGGTCGAATGGTTATGTTAAAAGAAAATTAATAATAATATAATAAAAAGAGAGGAAAGCATGTGAATAGAAGATTATCGACAAGTAAACGCTATAATGGTGAAATTCCTTTAGCGATTATGGAACTTCAACGTTTATTCGAAGTTAATTATTTCGCCGTTTTGGATTTATCATCAGAATGTTACCATGTATAGAGATTTCTTTAAAATAGCGATTTCTTTAAACGCAAGGTATAATTTTTAGGGTATGAAGTGTCAGGATCGCAAGTTACACCCGGAAGATCAAAACGACTACAGAGTATGCAAAACTTTGGAAGCGCAGTACCGCGTTTATATTCTAAATTAGGAAATCGCAAAACGTTAGCAATAAAAAGACGTTAGGAATAAAAGGACCCTAATTTAAAACATGAAATGGTTACCGATGCTTGATCGAAGGGTTATGTGGAATTTTGTTGCAAGTCATCAGTATAAAAAAAGTTGTCCTATGGCCTATTTAAAAAGACAGACCACCGAATGTGAACAAAAGTATCATTCATACGAATTGCCTTCGTCACGATCATAACCGATTGTGCGTCATTACAAACTTGTTCAACAAAAAAAATTTAATACCAAGAACTTCAATACGGTGGCTAAAATTAGCACATTACGATTTTGTCATGGAATATTGACCAGGAGTACAAATGAAGCATGTGGTGGTGCTGGCCAGTTTACTTGTTCGTAAGACTGACGCAGGACACATAAATAAGTTGTTCCTGGAATGATAAAGTGGAGATTCGCCTAACTAAATCGCGACTATATGGGATATCTGTAGTTTAGAATGCATTAAAGATGCTCTAGAATTTTTTTTTTGTTTCCAAGAATGAAAATATATGGCAGCTTGTATCAAGTGGGGATATACAAAAGCACTATGAAGACAAAAGGAATGGGAATTACATCCGATTAATAAGATGCCAAAACCATTCAATACCTTGCATATCGACCAGCTTGAATCATTTCCTAATACGCTTATACGTGTAAGTTGTTCCAACGCTATTTTGAAGACAATGATATAAAGCATGTGCTAAACGCAACCACAACAAAATAAATGGATGTTAGGAAAATGAATCGAAGACCGAAGGTAGATTTTTAATGAAAGTTTTTTTTTATGAAACGTTTTAAACGACGCTACGATGATTTTAACGTCGACCAAAATAGATTGAATTTTGTAACTATTCGAAAATTGGATTTAAAGAAATTCTTCAACATATATCGACGGTTGTCTTTATTGCCCGCTATAGACAGAACTATAATTATTTGGGCAGCTTTTTCAAGATGTTTCATTAGTGAAGATTTGCCAAAATGGATGCGTCGATGATTTGTTTGGACTTACAAAATGGTAAAATGTTTTTGTCGCTAGCAATATTTAAAACAAAAGTTTAACTGTCCTCCTTTGGCATTTTCCAAAGGTGACAAGCCTAGCTACAACACTAGAGGAACATAATGAAAAATTAAAGGACGTTTTCTCAAAGTTTCGTGTCGCTAATTTTAAGTTAAATCCTAAGAAATGTTATTTTCTTTAAAGGGAAATAGCTTACCTTGGACACGTGATTAACCAACATGGTATACATCCGGAGCCAGCTAATATACAAACAGTTGTCGAATACCCAATTCCATAAATTCAAAAATCTTTGAAGTCATTTCTTGGATTGGTCGGGTACTATATCGTAGATTCATCGTTAATTTTCACTAATTTTAAAGGGCATTGATCTGGATGATGAACATAAAGGATCCCCTATCACATATAGTTCGATGGTAAATCAAATTATCGGAATACGACTTCGAAGTGATCCACAAGCCTGGTAAATTCAATGCCAATGCTGATGCACTAAGCCGTATAACGATTTCATCTGCACCAAACACAACTCACGAAGCTATACATGTCATTACCAGATCTAAGGCAAAACTTCAATCAACGAAGCCCGATAACAATTATGTTATAATGAGCCTGATACAACCGCATTATCGCAGGTACACATGTCAAAAAATCGATTCAATCCTATACCAAGTAATCTTAACTTAAACAACGATATTTCTCATCCTGGGCAATCCTATCTTCTTTATCCTTACCAAAATATAATTTATGATTTATAACAAATAAATCGAATTATAGAAGAATTTTATGTAACGCCACAAGGTCACCTTGATGACCTCATCAAGGTATTACCAGAACATACCAACGCATCAAAACCTATTTTCCACGTATGTTCTCCACAATTGAACAAAATGCCTGTACAAATTACCACAACATCGTCAATGGCTTTCGAAAAATTATTTATCGACATTGTTGGCCCATTAGTTTCCAGTCAATCAGGACATAAATACAGGGTGGCTGAGACCAAATGTTACTGACTTCACTCTGCTGTCATTTGTGTAGTTGTCATTTTCGCGAGTCAATTTTTTGACAGATTGAAGTTTGGTTAGTTGTTTACATGTGGTCAACAAATAATTGTTCTAAATTAATATCTTAATAAAAAAATCGTAATGGAATTCAAACGTAATAGTGTAATTGCACTGTATTTGGGTGGAAATTCACAAACAGCAATAGTTTGTCAGCTCCAGCATTTGAATGTGAATAAAATGTTTGTGTATCGAACCATAACTCGATACAACGAAACTGGTACCATCGCTAAACGCAACAGAGGAGGTCCTAAAAAGACAGCAACATCAAAAGAAATGATACGAAAGGTGAAGAAACGAATCCAACGAAATCCTCGTCAAAGTGCTAATCAATTAGCCGCACGTCTACATTTTTCACGATACAGAATTCAAACCATATTGAAAAATGAACTACATTTGAAGCCATACAAGATTCAAAAAGTTCAAGATCTTACGGAGGCACAAAAAAAGTTAGGCTTGAAAGAACACGAGCATTGAAGGCCTTGGCCGAACGTGATGAGATTCCAAAAATTGTCTTTTCTGATGAGAAAATTTTCACCATTCAACAGTATGTGAATAAACAAAATGATCGTGTTTGGTTAGAGCACAAGTCCAACGATAATTTGGACACAAGAGTTGCCATGCGCAAGCAATCACCAGCTTATGTTATGGTTTGGGCTGCAGTTACTGCAGATGGACGCACTCCTCTGGTTTTCATCGAACATGGAGTCAAGGTAAACCAAGAGGTGTACCGCCAAAAGATCCTAAACGATGCTTTGCTACCTTGGGCACGTAAACACTTTGGTACGAACCGTTGGACACTCCAACAGGACTCGGCACCGTCACACAAAGCTCGAGCGACACAGCAATTTTTACAAAATTGCGTTCCGCGGCTGATTTCGTCGAAAGAATGGTTACCATATTCACCAGACTTGAATCCCATGGATTTCTCCATATGGTTCATTTTGGAGAGTAAGGTGTCCACTAAAAAATACGAAAATGTTGATGCATTGAAGTCAGCTCTTGTTCGAAAATGGAATAAAATTCCGCAAGCCCACGTTCGGTCAGCATGCAATGCTTTCTATGGAAGACTGAATCAAATAATCAGGGCCAAAGGAGGTCATATCGAGCAGTAACATGTTTTTCATAAAATGTAATATGTTTTCAACATATTCCACGAAATTTCAATAAAAAAAAATCAAAATTATTTTCATTTGGTAACACTTGGTCTCAGCCACCCTGTATATTCCGACATTACAAGATGACCAAACGAAGTTTTTTTTTTGCTATACCGATCAAAAATCAGGACCCCAGAGCCAATTGCAAAAACTCCCGATGGCTTATTATCGACTATAACACAAAATTCTGACTATGCATTACTGCCATTTTACTTAAACGCACATATTATTCAGGCATTTCAAGGCAACACAAATTAGAACATAATCTAGCCTGATGGATTTAGTCTATAGGCTTGCATGAAATCTAAGAATATTGATATACGTCAATAGTTTTTTTTATAATACTTAGAAAGAATCAGTGAGTGATTGATTCGGACGAAACTCTTATTGATACTCACCTCCACCAGAGGATTGATTCTCTTTATAACTATAAATACTGTAATGTTTCAAGAACCGCATCGATGTAAAAACAGAGATCTTCGTACAGGTTTCAGTCTAATTGGCAATATACTTATAGATTTAAAGGTATCGTACTATCCGTTAACTTCGCCTACGAAGCCGACCAATATGATCTCACTTAGAAGATGTGGCAGAACTCTATAAAGATCGTTTTTAAGACTTTTGAGAGGCATGGGCAAATCTGTGTACAAACACAGACATCTGTGTTTGTACACAGATTTAAAAAAGTTTTGAAATTGGCAAATCTTCAACACCGACACGCAATAGTTTTGACGTATAGTACACGCAAAATATATAATTATACAGAGGCGATTTATTTAAGCATTATTAAGTATCATGAAAATAATTTTAAACTCAATTAAAAAATCGTAAACTAAAGTACCGACGAATTAGAAAAAATCTATACTTTTCTAATTTACGGACGATTGCAAAGAACTCGGCTACTGTACGAACCAAAGTGTCTTAATACAAAAAACCTCCGACCATTATACGTATTTAGCCCAATCATTCTAACGTTCATAAATTGTAAAAATCGAATTTATTTAAATGTCATGCATCATTTAACTGATCTAACAAATTAAGACGAATCAAAAAAAAAAAAAAAAAAACTTTCAATTTATAAATTTGACTTTGTACCGCTCGGCCGATTTTCCATAATCTATTTCTATCACTGTATAGCACTATAACGAACATAATATGTAAATAAAATAAATTAACCGAAAACGTTGCGTAATCTTATCACAGACATCATATTATGTTGTCAACAAAGTATTTACCTTAAATCGTAAATTACCGACAGGTGGTTCGGCATAGGGTACTCCTAAAAATGCTCGCATTCCACGACCATCGTGAGAAACTAAATAGCGGCCAATTAGTGTTCCATAGTTTGGTAAAGTCACTTTTAATTCAAACGATGTACGCGAATTCACTATTTCACAACTACAAAGTATGATCAACACGAAAGATAAACCGGAACATAAACATTTGAAGTTAATCATTTTTCACTTGAATTAATTTTTTTTTTCTATTAATGAAAACCGAAAATAACACGACTAACGACTAAACGTAGTACCGCGACGAAAGCGAATTCAATACTAAGCCATAGCACATATGAACATATTATTGTTGTTATTATTTTAACTATTGTACAACAACAACATTATCTAAAGTTTTATATTTTTTTAATTGAGAATAACAAATCTTTAATCACAAAAAAAAAAAATTAACTAACAAACTGGTTTACCTAAGACGCAACAATAAGAAGAAACAAAAACAAAAAAAGCAAAATGATCAAATCGTAGATCATAAGCAATTTAACGTACTCATATATGTGGTCATGCAAGTATGTATGTCAGCCGCACAATTGTGGTGTAGTAATAAACACCAAGAGTGACACAACATTTAAAGAGGAAGGGGTCAATCACATACAAATAAAAAAAAAACCTACTCAACACTTTTGCTAACAGCAGGCCGTCAATTCTTGAAATTTTTTTCTTTTCTTATCATGTTTGCGTTTTATTCGTTTAATCAGCACATTACGAATTTTTTTTTTTTTTTTTTTTTTTTTTTTTTATGATTAAACTATGCAAATTTTATTCGATTGTATTTCAAATTTAGTATTGGATTACAATTGAAAAAAAAGCATCACGGACTTCAAAAAATTCTGTAATTACTTAAAAAGATTTCATCAATAAAGATGTTGGTTGGAATATGGTTGAGATTTAACTTTTAAATCGACCAGATGACCATGAAGATTAATGAACAATATTTTAAATGAATCGACATTTTACATTATATATTTAATACATATATATATATATATATATATATATATATATATATATATATATATATATATATATATATATATATATATATATATATATATATATATATATATATATATATATATATATATATATATATATATATATATATATATATATATATATATATATATATATATATATATATATATATATATATATATATATATATATATATATATATATATATATATATATATATATATATATATATATATATATATATATATATATATATATATATATATATATATATATATATATTAAAACTGATTATCCTAGATTTACAACTGCTGCAAACAGTTTAAAACACAGGATTCTTTAGATTTTGTTCCATTCATTAATTATTGTTGAGTATAAAATTTAGCGATATGTAGTGGAACCGAATTCCATATTTTTCCAAAACCCACAGAAGGAATGATGGTCACCCAACTAGAACTGTAAAAATATGTCAGAAATTCAAAAATTTTCAAAATCGAAAAAACGCATGATGGCTAGCCTAAGATTTTTGGAAATTATTAATTTGTGGCATGTTTTCACAGTTTTTATAGGCTAACCATCATGCATTTTCCGGATTTTAGAATTTTTCATTTTGTGCCAGTTTTTCACAGTTTTAATAGGCTAACCATCATGAATTTTCGGGATTTCAGAAATTTTCAATTTGTGGCATATTTTCACAGTTTTTATAGGCATCATGAATTTTCTGGATTTTGGAAATTTTTTTTTTGTGGCATATTTTCACAGTTTTGATAGGCTAACCATCATGAATTTTCTGGATTTTGGAAATTTTCTTTTTGTGGCATATTTTCACAGTTTTGATAGGCTAACCATGAATTTTCTGAATTTTGGAAATTTTCATTTTGTGGCATATTTTCACAGTTTTGATAGGCTAACACCATCATGCATTTTCTGGATTTTGGAAATTTTCATTTTGTGGCATATTTTCACAGTTTTGATAGGCTAACCATCATGAATTTTCTGGATTTTGGAAATTTTCATTTTGTGGCATATTTTCACAGTTTTGATAGGTTAACCATCATGCATTTTCCGGATTTTAGAATTTTTCATTTTGTGCCTGTTTTTCACAGTTTTAATAGGCTAACCATCATGAATTTTCGGGATTTCAGAAATTTTCAATTTGTGGCATATTTTCACAGTTTTTATAGGCATCATGAATTTTCTGGATTTTGGAAATTTTTTTTTTGTGGCATATTTTCACAGTTTTGATAGGCTAACCATCATGAATTTTGTGGATTTTGGAAATTTTCTTTTTGTGGCATATTTTCACAGTTTTGATAGGCTAACCATGAATTTTCTGAATTTTGGAAATTTTCATTTTGTGGCATATTTTCACAGTTTTGATAGGCTAACACCATCATGCATTTTCTGGATTTTGGAAATTTTCATTTTGTGGCATATTTTCACAGTTTTGATAGGCTAACCATCATGAATTTTCTGGATTTTGGAAATTTTCATTTTGTGGCATATTTTCACAGTTTTGATAGGTTAACCATCATGCATTTTCCGGATTTTAGAATTTTTCATTTTGTGCCTGTTTTTCACAGTTTTAATAGGCTAACCATCATGAATTTTCGGGATTTCAGAAATTTTCAATTTGTGGCATATTTTCACAGTTTTGATAGGCTTCATAAATTTTCTGGATTTTGGAAATTTTCAATTTGTGGCAGATTTTCACAGTTTTGATAGGCTAACCATCATGAATTTACGGGATTTCGGAAATTTTTATTTTGTGGCAGATTTTCACAGTTTTGATGGGCTAACCATCATGAATTTTCTGGATTTCGGAAATTTTCAATTTGTGGCATATTTTCACAGTTTTTATAGGCTAACCATCATGAAATTTCTGGATTTTGGAAATTTTCTTTTTGTGGCAATTTTAACAGTTTTGATAGGCTAACCATCATGAATTTTCTGAAATTTTGAAATTTTCATTTTGTGGCAGATTTTCACAGTTTTGATAGGCTAACCATCATGAATTTTCTGGATTTTGGAAATTTTCAATTTGTGGCATATTTTCAAAGTTTTGATAGGCTAACCATCATGCATTTTTTGGATTTTGGAAATTTTCATTTTGTGGCATATTTTCACAGTTTTGATAGGCTAACCATCATGAATTTTCTGGATTTTGGAAATTTTCATTTTGTGGCATATTTTCACAGTTTTGATAGGTTAACCATCATGCATTTTCCGGATTTTAGAATTTTTCATTTTGTGCCAGTTTTTCACAGTTTTAATAGGCTAACCATCATGAATTTTCGGGATTTCAGAAATTTTCATTTTGTGGCATATTTTCACAGTTTTGATAGGTTAACCATCATGCATTTTCCGGATTTTAGAATTTTTCATTTTGTGCCTGTTTTTCACAGTTTTAATAGGCTAACCATCATGAATTTTCGGGATTTCAGAAATTTTCAATTTGTGGCATATTTTCACAGTTTTTATAGGCATCATGAATTTTCTGGATTTTGGAAATTTTTTTTTTGTGGCATATTTTCACAGTTTTGATAGGCTAACCATCATGAATTTTGTGGATTTTGGAAATTTTCTTTTTGTGGCATATTTTCACAGTTTTGATAGGCTAACCATGAATTTTCTGAATTTTGGAAATTTTCATTTTGTGGCATATTTTCACAGTTTTGATAGGCTAACACCATCATGCATTTTCTGGATTTTGGAAATTTTCATTTTGTGGCATATTTTCACAGTTTTGATAGGCTAACCATCATGAATTTTCTGGATTTTGGAAATTTTCATTTTGTGGCATATTTTCACAGTTTTGATAGGTTAACCATCATGCATTTTCCGGATTTTAGAATTTTTCATTTTGTGCCTGTTTTTCACAGTTTTAATAGGCTAACCATCATGAATTTTCGGGATTTCAGAAATTTTCAATTTGTGGCATATTTTCACAGTTTTTATAGGCATCATGAATTTTCTGGATTTTGGAAATTTTTTTTTTTGTGGCATATTTTCACAGTTTTGATAGGCTAACCATCATGAATTTTGTGGATTTTGGAAATTTTCTTTTTGTGGCATATTTTCACAGTTTTGATAGGCTAACCATGAATTTTCTGAATTTTGGAAATTTTCATTTTGTGGCATATTTTCACAGTTTTGATAGGCTAACACCATCATGCATTTTCTGGATTTTGGAAATTTTCATTTTGTGGCATATTTTCACAGTTTTGATAGGCTAACCATCATGAATTTTCTGGATTTTGGAAATTTTCATTTTGTGGCATATTTTCACAGTTTTGATAGGTTAACCATCATGCATTTTCCGGATTTTAGAATTTTTCATTTTGTGCCTGTTTTTCACAGTTTTAATAGGCTAACCATCATGAATTTTCGGGATTTCAGAAATTTTCAATTTGTGGCATATTTTCACAGTTTTGATAGGCTTCATAAATTTTCTGGATTTTGGAAATTTTCAATTTGTGGCAGATTTTCACAGTTTTGATAGGCTAACCATCATGAATTTACGGGATTTCGGAAATTTTTATTTTGTGGCAGATTTTCACAGTTTTGATAGGCTAACCATCATGAATTTTCTGGATTTCGGAAATTTTCAATTTGTGGCATATTTTCACAGTTTTTATAGGCTAACCATCATGAAATTTCTGGATTTTGGAAATTTTCTTTTTGTGGCAATTTTAACAGTTTTAATAGGCTAACCATCATGAATTTTCTGAAATTTTGAAATTTTCATTTTGTGGCAGATTTTCACAGTTTTGATAGGCTAACCATCATGAATTTTCTGGATTTTGGAAATTTTCAATTTGTGGCATATTTTCACAGTTTTGATAGGCTAACCATCATGCATTTTCTGGATTTTGGAAATTTTCATTTTGTGACATATTTTCACAGTTTTGATAGGCTAACCATCATGAATTTTCTGGATTTTGGAAATTTTATTATTGTGGCATATTTTCAAAGTTTTGATAGGCTAACCATCATGCATTTTTTGGATTTTGGAAATTTTCATTTTGTGGCATATTTTCACAGTTTTGATAGGCTAACCATCATGAATTTTCTGGATTTTGGAAATTTTCATTTTGTGGCATATTTTCACAGTTTTGATAGGTTAACCATCATGCATTTTCCGGATTTTAGAATTTTTCATTTTGTGCCAGTTTTTCACAGTTTTAATAGGCTAACCATCATGAATTTTCGGGATTTCAGAAATTTTCATTTTGTGGCATATTTTCACAGTTTTTATAGGCATCATGAATTTTCTGGATTTTGGAAATTTTCTTTTTGTGGCATATTTTCACAGTTTTGATAGGCTAACCATCATGAATTTTCTGGATTTTGGAAATTTTCAATTTGTGGCATATTTTCACAGTTTTGATAGGCTAACCATCATGCATTTTCTGGATTTTGGAAATTTTCATTTTGTGGCATATTTTCACAGTATTGATAGGCTAACCATCATGAATTTTCTGGATTTTGAAATTTTCATTTTGTGCCAGTTTTTCACAGTTTTAATAGGCTAACCATCATGCATTTTCGGGATTTCGGAAATTTTCATTATGTGGCATATTTTCACAGTTTTAATAGGCTAGCCTTCATGAATTTTCAGGATTTCGGAAATTTTCATTTTGTGGCATATTTTCACAGTTTTGATAGGTTAACCATCATGCATTTTCCGGATTTTAGAATTTTTCATTTTGTGCCAGTTTTTCACAGTTTTAATAGGCTAACCATCATGAATTTTCGGGATTTCAGAAATTTTCATTTTGTGGCATATTTTCACAGTTTTTATAGGCATCATGAATTTTCTGGATTTTGGAAATTTTCTTTTTGTGGCATATTTTCACAGTTTTGATAGGCTAACCATCATGAATTTTCTGGATTTTGGAAATTTTCAATTTGTGGCATATTTTCACAGTTTTGATAGGCTAACCATCATGAATTTTCTGGATTTTGGAAATTTTCATTTTGTGGCATATTTTCACAGTTTTGATAGGTTAACCATCATGCATTTTCCGGATTTTAGAATTTTTCATTTTGTGCCTGTTTTTCACAGTTTTAATAGGCTAACCATCATGAATTTTCGGGATTTCAGAAATTTTCAATTTGTGGCATATTTTCACAGTTTTGATAGGCTTCATAAATTTTCTGGATTTTGGAAATTTTCAATTTGTGGCAGATTTTCACAGTTTTGATAGGCTAACCATCATGCATTTTCTGGATTTTGGAAATTTTCATTTTGTGGCATATTTTCACAGTTTTGATAGGCTAACCATCATGAATTTTCTGGATTTTGGAAATTTTCCGTTTGTGGCATATTTTCACAGTTTTGATAGGCTAACCATCATGCATTTTCTGGATTTTGGAAATTTTCATTTTGTGGCATATTTTTACAGTTTTTATAGGCTACCCATCATGCATTTTCTGAATTTTGCAAATTTTCATTTTGTGGCATATTTTCACAGATTTTATAGGCATCATGAATTTTCTGGATTTTGGAAATTTTCTTTTTGTGGCATATTTTCACAGTTTTGATAGGCTAACCATCATGAATTTTCTGGATTTTGGAAATTTTCATTTTGTGGCATATTTTCACAGTTTTGATAGGTTAACCATCATGCATTTTCCGGATTTTAGAATTTTTCATTTTGTGCCAGTTTTTCACAGTTTTAATAGGCTAACCATCATGAATTTTCGGGATTTCAGAAATTTTCATTTTGTGGCATATTTTCACAGTTTTTATAGGCATCATGAATTTTCTGGATTTTGGAAATTTTCTTTTTGTGGCATATTTTCACAGTTTTGATAGGCTAACCATCATGAATTTTCTGGATTTTGGAAATTTTCAATTTGTGGCATATTTTCACAGTTTTGATAGGCTAACCATCATGCATTTTCTGGATTTTGGAAATTTTCATTTTGTGGCATATTTTCACAGTTTTTATAGGCTAACCATCATGCATTTTCTGAATTTTGCAAATTTTCATTTTGTGGCATATTTTCACAGTTTTTATAGGCTAACCATCATGCATTTTCTGGATTTTGGAAATTTTCTTTTCGTGGCATATTTTAACAGTTTGATAGGCTAACCATCATGAATTTTCTGAAATTTGGAAATTTTCATTTTGTGGCATATTTTCCC
Organism: Tipula confusa; assembly: GCA_963556175.1. Lineage (NCBI taxonomy): Eukaryota > Metazoa > Arthropoda > Insecta > Diptera > Tipulidae > Tipula > Tipula confusa. The sequence continues at coordinate 141,317,659 of OY744476.1, forward strand.
AGTTTTGATAGGTTAACCATCATGCATTTTCCGGATTTTAGAATTTTTCATTTTGTGCCAGTTTCTCACAGTTTTAATAGGCTAACCATCATGAATTTTCGGGATTTCAGAAATTTTCAATTTGTTGCATATTTTCACAGTTTTTATAGGCTAACCATCATGAATTTTCTGGATTTTGGAAATTTTCATTTTGTGACAGTTTTTCACAGTTTTGATAGGCTAACCATCATGCATTTTCTGAATTTTGGAAATTTTCATTTTGTGGCATATTTTCACAGTTTTAATAGGCTAGCCTTCATGAATTTTCAGGATTTCGGAAATATTCAATTTGTGGCATGTTTTCACAGTTTTGATAGGCTAACACCATCATGCATTTTCTGAAATTTGGAAATTTTCATTTTGTGGCATATTTTCACAGTTTTGATAGGCTAACCATCATGAATTTTCTGGATTTTGGAAATTTTCAATTTGTGGCATATTTTCACAGATTTTATAGGCTAACCATCATGAATTTTCTGGATTTTGGAATTTTCTTTTTGTGACATATTTTCACAGTTTTGATAGGCTAACCATCATGAATTTTCTGGATTTTGGAAATTTTCATTTTGGGGCATATTTTCCCAGTTTTGATAGGTTAACCATCATGCATTTTCCGGATTTTAGAATTTTTCATTTTGTGCCAATTTCTCACAGTTTTAATAGGCTAACCATCATGAATTTTCAAGATTTCAGAAATTTTCAATTTGTGGCATATTTTCACAGTTTTTATAGGCATCATGAATTTTCCGGATTTTGGAAATTTTCTTTTTGTGGCATATTTTCACAGTTTTGATGTGCTAACCATCATGAATTTTCTGGATTTTGGAAATTTTCTTTTTGTGGCATATTTTCACAGTTTTGATAGGCTAACATTCATGCATTTTCTGAATTTTGGAAATTTTCAGTTTGTAGCATATTTTCACAATTTTGATAGGCTAACTAACCATCGTGCATTTTCTGGATTTTGGAAATTTTCATTTTGTGGCATATTTTCACAGTTTTGATAGGCTAACCATCATGCATTTTCTGGATTTTGGAAATTTTCATTTTGTGGCATATTTTCACAGTTTTGATAGGCTAACCATCATGAATTTTCTGGATTTTGGAAATTTTCCGTTTGTGGCATATTTTCACAGTTTTGATAGACTAACCATCATGCATTTTCTGGATTTTGGAAATTTTCATTTTGTGCCAGTTTTTCACAGTTTAGTAGGCTAACCATCATGAATTTTCGGGATTTCAGAAATTTTCAATTTGTGGCATATTTTCACAGTTTTTATAGGCATCATGAATTTTCTGGATTTTGGAAATTTTTTTTTGTGGCATATTTTCACAGTTTTGATAGGCTAACCATCATGAATTTTCTGGATTTTGGAAATTTTCATTTTGTGGCATATTTTTACAGTTTTGATAGGCTAACCATCATGAATTTTCTGAAATTTGGAAATTTTCATTTTGTGGCAGATTTTCACAGTTTTTATAGGCTAACCATCATGAATTTTCTGGATTTTGGAAATTTTCATTTTGTGACAGTTTTTCACAGTTTTGATAGGCTAACCATCATGCATTTTCTGAATTTTGGAAATTTTCATTTTGTGGCATATTTTCACAGTTTTAATAGGCTAGCCTTCATGAATTTTCAGGATTTCGGAAATATTCAATTTGTGGCATGTTTTCACAGTTTTGATAGGCTAACACCATCATGCATTTTCTGAAATTTGGAAATTTTCATTTTGTGGCAAATTTTCACAGTTTTGATAGGCTAACCATCATGAATTTTCTGGATTTTGGAAATTTTCAATTTGTGGCATATTTTCACAGATTTTATAGGCTAACCATCATGAATTTTCTGGATTTTGGAAATTTTATTATTGTGGCATATTTTCACAGTTTTGATAGGCTAACCATCATGCATTTTCTGGATTTTGGAATTTTCTTTTTGTGGCATATTTTCACAGTTTTGATAGGCTAACCATCATGAATTTTCCGGATTTTAGAATTTTTCATTTTGTGCCAGTTTCTCACAGTTTTAATAGGCTAACCATCATGAATTTTCAAGATTTCAGAAATTTTCAATTTGTGGCATATTTTCACAGTTTCTATAGGCATCATGAATTTTCCGGATTTTGGAAATTTTCTTTTTGTGGCATATTTTCACAGTTTTGATAGGCTAACCATCATGAATTTTCTGGATTTCGGAAATTTTCATTTTGTGGCATATTTTTACAGTTTTGATATGCATCATGAATTAACTGGATTTTGGAAATTTTATTATTGTGGCATATTTTTACAGTTTTGATAGGCTAACCATCATGAATTTACGGGATTTCGGAAATTTTTATTTCGTGGCAGATTTTCACAGTTTTGATAGCCTAACCATCATGAATTTTCTGGATTTCGGAAATTTTCAATTTGTGGCAGATTTTCACAGTTTTTATATGCTAACCATCATGAAAAATCTGGATTTTGGAAATTTTCTTTTTGTGGCATATTTTAACAGTTTTGATAGGCTAACCATCATGAATTTTCTGAAATTTTGAAATTTTCATTTTGTGGCAGATTTTCACAGTTTTGATAGGCTAACCATGAATTTTCTGAATTTTGGAAATTTTCATTTTGTGGCATATTTTCACAGTTTTGATAGGCTAACCATGAATTTTCTGAATTTTGGAAATTTTCATTTTGTGGCATATTTTCACAGTTTTGATAGGCTAACACCATCATGCGTTTTCTGGATTTTGGAAATTTTCATTTAGTGGGATATTTTCAGTTTTGATAGGCTAACATTCATGCATTTTCTGAATTTTGGAAATTTTCATTTTGTGCCAGTTTTTCACAGTTTTAATAGGCTAACCATCATGAATTTTCGGGATTTCAGAAATTTTCAATTTGTGGCATATTTTCACAGTTTTTATAGGCATCATGAATTTTCTGGATTTTGGAAATTTTTTTTTTGTGGCATATTTTCACAGTTTTGATAGGCTAACCATCATGAATTTTCTGAAATTTGGAAATTTTCATTTTGTGGCAGATTTTCACAGTTTTTATAGGCTAACCATCATGAATTTTCTGGATTTTGGAAATTTTCATTTTGTGGCATATTTTCACAGTTTTGATAGGCTAACCATCATGAATTTTCTGGATTTTGGAAATTTTCATTTTGTGACAGTTTTTCACAGTTTTGATAGGCTAACCATCATGCATTTTCTGAATTTTGGAAATTTTCATTTTGTGGCATATTTTCACAGTTTTAATAGGCTAGCGTCATGAATTTTCGGGATTTCGGAAATTTTCAATTTGTGGCATATTTTCACAGTTTTTATAGGCATCATGAATTTTCTGGATTTTGGAAATTTTCTTTTTGTGGTATATTTTCACAGTTTTGAAAGGCTAACCATCATGAATTTTCCGGATTTTGAAAATTTTCAATTTGTTAGATATTTTCACAGTTTTGATAGGCTAACCATCATGAATTTTCTGAATTTTGGAAAATTTCTTTTTGTGGCATATTTTCACAGTTTTGATAGGTTAACCATCATGCATTTTCCGGATTTTAGAATTTTTCATTTTGTGCCAGTTTTTCACAGTTTTTATAGGCTAACCATCATGAAATTTCTGGATTTTGGAAATTTTCTATTCGTGGCATATTTTAACAGTTTTGATAGGCTAACCATCATGAATTTTCTGGATTTTGGAAATTTTATTATTGTGGCATATTTTCACAGTTTTGATAGGCTAACCATCATGCATTTTCTGAATTTTGGAAAATTTCTTTTTGTGGCATATTTTCACAGTTTTGATAGGTTAACCATCATGCATTTTCCGGATTTTAGAATTTTGCATTTTGTGCCAGTTTCTCACAGTTTTAATAGGCTAACCATCATGAATATTCGGGATTTCAGAAATTTTCAATTTGTGGCATATTTTCACAGTTTTTATAGGCATCATGAATTTTCTGGATTTTGGAAATTTTTTTTTTGTGGCATATTTTCACAGTTTTGATAGGCTAACCATCATGAATTTTCTGAAATTTGGAAATTTTCATTTTGTGGCAGATTTTCACAGTTTTTATAGGCTAACCATCATGAATTTTCTGGATTTTGGAAATTTTCATTTTGTGGCATATTTTCACAGTTTTGATAGGCTAACCATCATGAATTTTCTGGATTTTGGAAATTTTCATTTTGTGACAGTTTTTCACAGTTTTGATAGGCTAACCATCATGCATTTTCTGAATTTTGGAAATTTTCATTTTGTGGCATATTTTCACAGTTTTAATAGGCTAGCGTCATGAATTTTCGGGATTTCGGAAATTTTCAATTTGTGGCATATTTTCACAGTTTTTATAGGCATCATGAATTTTCTGGATTTTGGAAATTTTCTTTTTGTGGTATATTTTCACAGTTTTGAAAGGCTAACCATCATGAATTTTCCGGATTTTGAAAATTTTCAATTTGTTAGATATTTTCACAGTTTTGATAGGCTAACCATCATGAATTTTCTGAATTTTGGAAAATTTCTTTTTGTGGCATATTTTCACAGTTTTGATAGGTTAACCATCATGCATTTTCCGGATTTTAGAATTTTTCATTTTGTGCCAGTTTTTCACAGTTTTTATAGGCTAACCATCATGAAATTTCTGGATTTTGGAAATTTTCTTTTCGTGGCATATTTTAACAGTTTTGATAGGCTAACCATCATGAATTTTCTGGATTTTGGAAATTTTATTATTGTGGCATATTTTCACAGTTTTGATAGGCTAACCATCATGCATTTTCTGAATTTTGGAATTTTCTTTTTGTGGCATATTTTCACAGTTTTGATAGGCTAACCATCATGAATTTTCTGGATTTTGGAAATTTTTATTTTGTGGCATATTTTCCCAGTTTTGATAGGTTAACCATCATGCATTTTCCGGATTTTAGAAATTTTCATTTTGTGCCAGTTTCTCACAGTTTTAATAGGCTAACCATCATGAATTTTCGGGATTTCAGAAATTTTCAATTTGTTGCATATTTTCACAGTTTTTATAGGCTAACCATCATGAATTTTCTGGATTTTGGAAATTTTCATTTTGTGGCATATTTTCACAGTTTTGATAGGTTAACCATCATGCATTTTCCGGATTTTAGAATTTTGCATTTTGTGCCAGTTTCTCACAGTTTTAATAGGCTAACCATCATGAATTTTCGGGATTTCAGAAATTTTCAATTTGTGGCATATTTTCACAGTTTTTATATGCATCATGAATTTTCTGGATTTTGGAAATTTTCTTTTTGTGGCATATTTTCACAGTTTTGATAGGCTAACCATCATGAATTTTCTGGATTTTGGAAATTTTCAATTTGTGGCATATTTTAACAGTTTTGATAGGCTAACCATCATGCATTTTCTGGATTTTGGAAATTTTCATTTTGTGGCATATTTTCACAGTTTTGATAGGCTAACCATCATGCATTTTCCGGATTTTAGAAATTTTCATTTTGTGCCAGTTTTTCACAGTTTTAATAGGCTAACCATCATGCATTTTCGGGATTTCGGAAATTTTCATTATGTGGCATATTTTCACAGTTTTAATAGGCTAGCCTTCATGAATTTTCAGGATTTCGGAAATTTTCAATTTGTGGCATGTTTTCACAGTTTTGATAGGCTAACACCATCATGCATTTTCCGGATTTTAGAATTTTGCATTTTGTGCCAGTTTCTCACAGTTTTAATAGGCTAACCATCATGAATTTTCGGGATTTCAGAAATTTTCAATTTGTGGCATATTTTCACAGTTTTTATATGCATCATGAATTTTCCGGATTTTGGAAATTTTCTTTTTGTGGCATATTTTCACAGTTTTGATAGGCTAACCATCATGAATTTTCTGGATTTTGGAAATTTTCATTTTGTGGCATATTTTCACAGATTTGATAGTTTAACCATCATGCATTTTCCGGATTTTAGAAATTTTCATTTTGTGCCAGTTTCTCACAGTTTTAATAGGCTAACCATCATGAATTTTCTGGATTTCGGAAATTTTCAATTTGTGGCATTTTTTCACAGTTTTTATAGGCTAACCATCATGAAATTTCTGGATTTTGGAAATTTTTGTGGCATATTTTAACAGTTTTGATAGGCTAACCATCATGAATTTTCTGGATTTTGGAAATTTTCTTTTTGAATATTTTTACAGTTTTGATAGGCTAACCATCATGCATATTCTGGATTTTGGAAATTTTCATTTTGCGGCATATTTCACAGTTTTGATAGGCTAACCATCATGAATTAACTGGATTTTGGAAATTTTATTATTGTGGCATATTTTCACAGTTTTTATAGGCTAACCATCATGAATTTACGGGATTTCGGAAATTTTTATTTTGTGGCAGATTTTCACAGTTTTGATAGGCTAACCATCATGAATTTTCTGGATTTCGGAAATTTTCAATTTGTGGCATATTTTCACAGATTTTATAGGCTAACCATCATGAAATTTCTGGATTTTGGAAATTTTCTTTTTGTGGCATATTTTAACAGTTTTGATAGGCTAACCATCATGAATTTTCTGAAATTTTGAAATTTTCATTTTGTGGCAGATTTTCACAGTTTTGATAAGCTAACCATCATGAATTTTCTGGATTTTGGAAATTTTCATTTTGTGGCATATTTTCACAGTTTTGATAGGCTAACCATCATGAATTTTCTGGATTTTGGAAATTTTCAATTTGTGGCATATTTTCACAGTTTTTATAGGCATCATGAATTTTCTGGATTTTGGAAATTTTCTTTTTGTGGCATATTTTCACAGTTTTTATAGGCTAACCATCATGAATTTTCTGGATTTTGGAAATTTTCATTTTGTGGCATATTTTCACAGTTTTTATAGGCTAACCATCATGCATTTTCTGAATTTTGCAAATTTTCATTTGTGGCATATTTTCACAGTTTTTATAGGCTAACCATCATGCATTTTCTGGATTTTGGAAATTTTCTTTTCGTGGCATATTTTAACAGTTTTGATAGGCTAACCATCATGAATTTTCTGAAATTTGGAAATTTTCATTTTGTGGCATATTTTCCCAGTTTTGATAGGTTAACCATCATGCATTTTCCGGATTTTAGAATTTTTCATTTTGTGCCAGTTTCTCACAGTTTTAATAGGCTAACCATCATGAATTTTCGGGATTTCAGAAATTTTCAATTTGTTGCATATTTTCACAGTTTTTATAGGCTAACCATCATGAATTTTCTGGATTTTGGAAATTTTCATTTTGTGGCATATTTTCACAGTTTTGATAGGTTAACCATCATGCATTTTCCGGATTTTAGAATTTTGCATTTTTGTGCCAGTTTCTCACAGTTTTAATAGGCTAACCATCATGAATTTTCTGGATTTCGGAAATTTTCAATTTGTGGCATTTTTTCACAGTTTTTATAGGCTAACCATCATGAAATTTCTGGATTTTGGAAATTTTCTTTTTGTGGCATATTTTCACAGTTTTTATAGGCTAACCATCATGAATTTTCTGGATTTGGAAATTTTATTATTGTGGCATATTTTCACAGTTTTGATAGGCTAACCATCATGCATTTTCTGAATTTTGGAAAATTTCTTTTTGTGCATATTTTCACAGTTTTGATAGGTTAACCATCATGCATTTTCGGATTTTAGAATTTTTCATTTTGTGCCAGTTTTTCACAGTTTTTATAGGCTAACCATCATGAAATTTCTGGTGGATTTTGGAAATTTTCTATTCGTGGCATATTTTAACAGTTTTGATAGGCTAACCATCATGAATTTTCTGGATTTTGGAAATTTTATTATTGTGGCATATTTTCACAGTTTTGATAGGCTAACCATCATGCATTTTCTGAATTTTGGAAAATTTCTTTTTGTGGCATATTTTCACAGTTTTGATAGGTTAACCATCATGCATTTTCCGGATTTTAGAATTTTGCATTTTGTGCCAGTTTCTCACAGTTTTAATAGGCTAACCATCATGAATATTCGGGATTTCAGAAATTTTCAATTTGTGGCATATTTTCACAGTTTTTATAGGCATCATGAATTTTCTGGATTTTGGAAATTTTTTTTTTGTGGCATATTTTCACAGTTTTGATAGGCTAACCATCATGAATTTTCTGAAATTTGGAAATTTTCATTTTGTGGCAGATTTTCACAGTTTTTATAGGCTAACCATCATGAATTTTCTGGATTTTGGAAATTTTCATTTTGTGGCATATTTTCACAGTTTTGATAGGCTAACCATCATGAATTTTCTGGATTTTGGAAATTTTCATTTTGTGACAGTTTTTCACAGTTTTGATAGGCTAACCATCATGCATTTTCTGAATTTTGGAAATTTTCATTTTGTGGCATATTTTCACAGTTTTAATAGGCTAGCGTCATGAATTTTCGGGATTTCGGAAATTTTCAATTTGTGGCATATTTTCACAGTTTTTATAGGCATCATGAATTTTCTGGATTTTGGAAATTTTCTTTTTGTGGTATATTTTCACAGTTTTGAAAGGCTAACCATCATGAATTTTCCGGATTTTGAAAATTTTCAATTTGTTAGATATTTTCACAGTTTTGATAGGCTAACCATCATGAATTTTCTGAATTTTGGAAAATTTCTTTTTGTGGCATATTTTCACAGTTTTGATAGGTTAACCATCATGCATTTTCCGGATTTTAGAATTTTTCATTTTGTGCCAGTTTTTCACAGTTTTTATAGGCTAACCATCATGAAATTTCTGGATTTTGGAAATTTTCTTTTCGTGGCATATTTTAACAGTTTTGATAGGCTAACCATCATGAATTTTCTGGATTTTGGAAATTTTATTATTGTGGCATATTTTCACAGTTTTGATAGGCTAACCATCATGCATTTTCTGAATTTTGGAATTTTCTTTTTGTGGCATATTTTCACAGTTTTGATAGGCTAACCATCATGAATTTTCTGGATTTTGGAAATTTTTATTTTGTGGCATATTTTCCCAGTTTTGATAGGTTAACCATCATGCATTTTCCGGATTTTAGAAATTTTCATTTTGTGCCAGTTTCTCACAGTTTTAATAGGCTAACCATCATGAATTTTCGGGATTTCAGAAATTTTCAATTTGTTGCATATTTTCACAGTTTTTATAGGCTAACCATCATGAATTTTCTGGATTTTGGAAATTTTCATTTTGTGGCATATTTTCACAGTTTTGATAGGTTAACCATCATGCATTTTCCGGATTTTAGAATTTTGCATTTTGTGCCAGTTTCTCACAGTTTTAATAGGCTAACCATCATGAATTTTCGGGATTTCAGAAATTTTCAATTTGTGGCATATTTTCACAGTTTTTATATGCATCATGAATTTTCTGGATTTTGGAAATTTTCTTTTTGTGGCATATTTTCACAGTTTTGATAGGCTAACCATCATGAATTTTCTGGATTTTGGAAATTTTCAATTTGTGGCATATTTTAACAGTTTTGATAGGCTAACCATCATGCATTTTCTGGATTTTGGAAATTTTCATTTTGTGGCATATTTTCACAGTTTTGATAGGCTAACCATCATGCATTTTCCGGATTTTAGAAATTTTCATTTTGTGCCAGTTTTTCACAGTTTTAATAGGCTAACCATCATGCATTTTCGGGATTTCGGAAATTTTCATTATGTGGCATATTTTCACAGTTTTAATAGGCTAGCCTTCATGAATTTTCAGGATTTCGGAAATTTTCAATTTGTGGCATGTTTTCACAGTTTTGATAGGCTAACACCATCATGCATTTTCCGGATTTTAGAATTTTGCATTTTGTGCCAGTTTCTCACAGTTTTAATAGGCTAACCATCATGAATTTTCGGGATTTCAGAAATTTTCAATTTGTGGCATATTTTCACAGTTTTTATATGCATCATGAATTTTCCGGATTTTGGAAATTTTCTTTTTGTGGCATATTTTCACAGTTTTGATAGGCTAACCATCATGAATTTTCTGGATTTTGGAAATTTTCATTTTGTGGCATATTTTCACAGATTTGATAGTTTAACCATCATGCATTTTCCGGATTTTAGAAATTTTCATTTTGTGCCAGTTTCTCACAGTTTTAATAGGCTAACCATCATGAATTTTCTGGATTTCGGAAATTTTCAATTTGTGGCATTTTTTCACAGTTTTTATAGGCTAACCATCATGAAATTTCTGGATTTTGGAAATTTTTGTGGCATATTTTAACAGTTTTGATAGGCTAACCATCATGAATTTTCTGGATTTTGGAAATTTTCTTTTTGAATATTTTTACAGTTTTGATAGGCTAACCATCATGCATATTCTGGATTTTGGAAATTTTCATTTTGCGGCATATTTTCACAGTTTTGATAGGCTAACCATCATGAATTAACTGGATTTTGGAAATTTTATTATTGTGGCATATTTTCACAGTTTTTATAGGCTAACCATCATGAATTTACGGGATTTCGGAAATTTTTATTTTGTGGCAGATTTTCACAGTTTTGATAGGCTAACCATCATGAATTTTCTGGATTTCGGAAATTTTCAATTTGTGGCATATTTTCACAGATTTTATAGGCTAACCATCATGAAATTTCTGGATTTTGGAAATTTTCTTTTTGTGGCATATTTTAACAGTTTTGATAGGCTAACCATCATGAATTTTCTGAAATTTTGAAATTTTCATTTTGTGGCAGATTTTCACAGTTTTGATAAGCTAACCATCATGAATTTTCTGGATTTTGGAAATTTTCATTTTGTGGCATATTTTCACAGTTTTGATAGGCTAACCATCATGAATTTTCTGGATTTTGGAAATTTTCAATTTGTGGCATATTTTCACAGTTTTTATAGGCATCATGAATTTTCTGGATTTTGGAAATTTTCTTTTTGTGGCATATTTTCACAGTTTTTATAGGCTAACCATCATGAATTTTCTGGATTTTGGAAATTTTCATTTTGTGGCATATTTTCACAGTTTTTATAGGCTAACCATCATGCATTTTCTGAATTTTGCAAATTTTCATTTTGTGGCATATTTTCACAGTTTTTATAGGCTAACCATCATGCATTTTCTGGATTTTGGAAATTTTCTTTTCGTGGCATATTTTAACAGTTTTGATAGGCTAACCATCATGAATTTTCTGAAATTTGGAAATTTTCATTTTGTGGCATATTTTCCCAGTTTTGATAGGTTAACCATCATGCATTTTCCGGATTTTAGAATTTTTCATTTTGTGCCAGTTTCTCACAGTTTTAATAGGCTAACCATCATGAATTTTCGGGATTTCAGAAATTTTCAATTTGTTGCATATTTTCACAGTTTTTATAGGCTAACCATCATGAATTTTCTGGATTTTGGAAATTTTCATTTTGTGGCATATTTTCACAGTTTTGATAGGTTAACCATCATGCATTTTCCGGATTTTAGAATTTTGCATTTTGTGCCAGTTTCTCACAGTTTTAATAGGCTAACCATCATGAATTTTCTGGATTTCGGAAATTTTCAATTTGTGGCATTTTTTCACAGTTTTTATAGGCTAACCATCATGAAATTTCTGGATTTTGGAAATTTTCTTTTTGTGGCATATTTTAACAGTTTTGATAGGCTAACCATCATGAATTTTCTGGATTTTGGAAATTTTCATTTTGCATATTTTTACAGTTTTGATAGGCTAACCATCATGCATATTCTGGATTTTGGAAATTTTCATTTTGCGGCATATTTTCACAGTTTTGATAGGCTAACCATCATGAATTAACTGGATTTTGGAAATTTTATTATTGTGGCATATTTTCACAGTTTTTATAGGCTAACCATCATGCATTTTCTGAATTTTGCAAATTTTCATTTTGTGGCATATTTTCACAGTTTTGATAGGCTAACCATCATGAATTTTCTGGATTTTGGAAATTTTCTTTTTGTGGCATATTTTTACAGTTTTGATAGGCTAACCATCATGCATTTTCTGGATTTTGGAAATTTTCATTTTGTGACATATTTTCACAGTTTTAATAGGCTAGCCTTCATGAATTTTCGGAATTTCGGAAATTTTCAATTTGTGGCATATTTTCACAGTTTTTATAGGCTTCATGAATTTTCTGGATTTTGGAAATTTTCATTTTGTGCCAGTTTCTCACAGTTTTAATAGGCTAACCATCATGAATATTCGGGATTTCAGAAATTTTCAATTTGTGGCATATTTTCACAGTTTTTATAGGCATCATGAATTTTCTGGATTTTGGAAATTTTCTTTTTGTGGCATATTTTCACAGTTTTGATAGGCTAACCATCATGAATTTTCTGGATTTTGGAAATTTTCAATTTGTGGCATATTTACACAGTTTTGATAGGCTAACCATCATGCATTTTCCGGATTTTAGAAATTTTCATTTTGTGGCATATTTTCACAGTTTCGATAGATTAGCCATCATACATTTTCTGGCTTTTGGAAGTTTTCCGTTTGTGACTTATTTTCACAGTTTTGATAAGCTAACCATCATGAATTTTCTGGATTTTGGAAATTTTAATTTTGTGGCATATTTTCACAGTTTTGATAGGCTAACCATCATGAATTTTCTGGATTTTGGAAATTTTCATTTTGTGGCATATTTTCACAGTTTTGATAGGCTAACCATCATGTATTTTCTGGATTTTGGAAATTTTCATTTTGTGGCATATTTTCACAGTTTTGATAGGCTAACCATCATGAATTTTCTGGATTTTGGAAATTTTCCGTTTGTGGCATATTTCCACAGTTTTGATAGGCTAACCATCATGCATTTTCTGGATTTTGGAAATTTTCATTTTGTGGCATATTTTCACAGTTTTTATAGGCTAACCATAATGCATTTTCTGAATTTTGCAAATTTTCATTTTGTGGCATATTTTCACAGTTTTTATAGGCATCATGAATTTTCTGGATTTTGGAAATTTTCTTTTTGTGGCATATTTTCACAGTTTTGATAGGCTAACCATCATGAATTTTCTGGATTTTGGAACTTTTTCATTTTGTGGCATATTTTCACAGTTTTGATAGGCTAACCATGAATTTTCTGAATTTTGGAAATTTTCATTTTGTGGCATATTTTCAGTTTTTATAGGCTAACCATCATGCATTTTCTGAATTTTGCAAATTTTCATTTTGTGGCATATTTTCACATTTTTTATAGGCATCATGAATTTTCTGGATTTTAGAAATTTTCAATTTGTGGCATATTTTCACAGTTTTTATAGGCTAACCATCATGAATTTTCTGGATTTTGGAAATTTTATTATTGTGGCATATTTTTACAGTTTTGATAGGCTAACCATCATGCATTTTCTGGATTTTGGAATTTTCTTTTTGTGGCATATTTTCACAGTTTTGATAGGCTAACCATCATGAATTTTCTGGATTTTGGAAATTTTTATTTTGGGGCATATTTTCCCAGTTTTGATAGGTTAACCATCATGCATTTTCCGGATTTTAGAATTTTTCATTTTGTGGCATATTTTCACAGTTTTGATAGGCTAACCATCATGCATATTCTGGATTTTGGAAATTTTCTTTTTGTGGCATTTTTTCACAGTTTTTATAGGCTAACCATCATGAATTTTCTGGATTTTGGAAATTTTCATTTTGTGGCATATTTTCACAGTTTTGATAGGTTAACCATCATGCATTTTCCGGATTTTAGAATTTTGCATTTTGTGCCAGTTTCTCACAGTTTTAATAGGCTAACCATCATGAATTTTCGGGATTTCAGAAATTTTCAATTTGTGGCATATTTTCACAGTTTTTATATGCATCATGAATTTTCTGGATTTTGGAAATTTTCTTTTTGTGGCATATTTTCACAGTTTTGATAGGCTAACCATCATGAATTTTCTGGATTTTGGAAATTTTCAATTTGTGGCATATTTTCACAGTTTTGATAGGCTAACCATCATGCATTTTCTGGATTTTGGAAATTTTCATTTTGTGGCATATTTTCACAGTTTTGATAGGCTAACCATCATGCATTTTCTGGATTTTAGAAATTTTCATTTTGTGCCAGTTTTTCACAGTTTTAATAGGCTAACCATCATGCATTTTCGGGATTTCGGAAATTTTCATTATGTGGCATATTTTCACAGTTTTAATAGGCTAGCCTTCATGAATTTTCAGGATTTCGGAAATTTTCAATTTGTGGCATGTTTTCACAGTTTTGATAGGCTAACACCATCATGCATTTTCCGGATTTTAGAATTTTGCATTTTGTGCCAGTTTCTCACAGTTTTAATAGGCTAACCATCATGAATTTTCGGGATTTCAGAAATTTTCAATTTGTGGCATATTTTCACAGTTTTTATATGCATCATGAATTTTCCGGATTTTGGAAATTTTCTTTTTGTGGCATATTTTCAGTTTTGATAGGCTAACCATCATGAATTTTCTGGATTTTGGAAATTTTCATTTTGTGGCATATTTTCACAGATTTGATAGTTTAACCATCATGCATTTTCCGGATTTTAGAATTTTGCATTTTGTGCCAGTTTCTCACAGTTTTAATAGGCTAACCATCATGAATTTTCGGGATTTCAGAAATTTTCAATTTGTGGCATATTTTCACAGTTTTTATATGCATCATGAATTTTCCGGATTTTGGAAATTTTCTTTTTGTGGCATATTTTCACAGTTTTGATAGGCTAACCATCATGAATTTTCTGGATTTCGGAAATTTTCAATTTGTGGCATTTTTTCACAGTTTTTATAGGCTAACCATCATGAAATTTCTGGATTTTGGAAATTTTCTTTTTGTGGCATATTTTAACAGTTTTGATAGGCTAACCATCATGAATTTTCTGGATTTTGGAAATTTTCTTTTTGAATATTTTTACAGATTTGATAGGCTAACCATCATGCATATTCTGGATTTTGGAAATTTTCATTTTGCGGCATATTTTCACAGTTTTGATAGGCTAACCATCATGAATTAACTGGATTTTGGAAATTTTATTATTGTGGCATATTTTCACAGTTTTTATAGGCTAACCATCATGAATTTACGGGATTTCGGAAATTTTTATTTTGTGGCAGATTTTCACAGTTTTGATAGGCTAACCATCATGAATTTTCTGGATTTCGGAAATTTTCAATTTGTGGCATATTTTCACAGATTTTATAGGCTAACCATC
The DNA here is from genome assembly GCA_963556175.1 of Tipula confusa. NCBI lineage: Eukaryota > Metazoa > Arthropoda > Insecta > Diptera > Tipulidae > Tipula > Tipula confusa. Next base: position 141,332,852 of record OY744476.1, read on the forward strand.
ATGAAATTTCTGGATTTTGGAAATTTTCTTTTTGTGGCATATTTTAACAGTTTTGATAGGCTAACCATCATGAATTTTCTGAAATTTTGAAATTTTCATTTTGTGGCAGATTTTCACAGTTTTGATAAGCTAACCATCATGAATTTTCTGGATTTTGGAAATTTTCATTTTGTGGCATATTTTCACAGTTTTGATAGGCTAAACATCATGAATTTTCTGGATTTTGGAAATTTTCAATTTGTGGCATATTTTCACAGTTTTTATAGGCATCATGAATTTTCTGGATTTTGGAAATTTTCTTTTTGTGGCATATTTTCACAGTTTTGATAGGCTAACCATCATGAATTTTCTGGATTTTGAAATTTTCATTTTGTGGCATATTTTCACAGTTTTTATAGGCTAACCATCATGCATTTTCTGAATTTTGCAAATTTTCATTTTGTGGCATATTTTCACAGTTTTTATAGGCTAACCATCATGCATTTTCTGGATTTTGGAAATTTTCTTTTTGTGGCATATTTTCACAGTTTTTATAGGCGAACCATCATGCATTTTCTGGATTTTGGAAATTTTCATTTTGTGGCATATTTTCACAGTTTTGATAGGCTAACCATCATGAATTTTCTGGATTTTGGAAATTTTATTATTGTGGCATATTTTCACAGTTTTGATAGGCTAACCATCATGCATTTTCTGGATTTTGGAAATTTTCTTTTCGTGGAATATTTTAACAGTTTTGATAGGCTAACCATCATGAATTTTCTGAAATTTGGAAATTTTCATTTTGTGGCATATTTTCCCAGTTTTGATAGGTTAACCATCATGCATTTTCCGGATTTTAGAATTTTTCATTTTGTGCCAGTTTCTCACAGTTTTAATAGGCTAACCATCATGAATTTTCGGGATTTCAGAAATTTTCAATTTGTTGCATATTTTCACAGTTTTTATAGGCTAACCATCATGAATTTTCTGGATTTTGGAAATTTTCATTTTGTGGCATATTTTCACAGTTTTGATAGGTTAACCATCATGCATTTTCCGGATTTTAGAATTTTGCATTTTGTGCCAGTTTCTCACAGTTTTAATAGGCTAACCATCATGAATTTTCGGGATTTCAGAAATTTTCAATTTGTGGCATATTTTCACAGTTTTTATATACATCATGAATTTTCTGGATTTTAGAAATTTTCTTTTTGTGGCATATTTTCACAGTTTTGATAGGCTAACCATCATGCATTTTCCGGATTTTAGAAATTTTCATTTTGTGCCAGTTTTTCACAGTTTTAATAGGCTAACCATCATGCATTTTCGGGATTTCGGAAATTTTCATTATGTGGCATATTTTCACAGTTTTAATAGGCTAGCCTTCATGAATTTTCAGGATTTCGGAAATTTTCAATTTGTGGCATGTTTTCACAGTTTTGATAGGCTAACACCATCATGCATTTTCCGGATTTTAGAATTTTGCATTTTGTGCCAGTTTCTCACAGTTTTAATAGGCTAACCATCATGAATTTTCGGGATTTCAGAAATTTTCAATTTGTTGCATATTTTCACAGTTTTTATAGGCTAACCATCATGAATTTTCTGGATTTTGGAAATTTTCATTTTGTGGCATATTTTCACAGTTTTGATAGGTTAACCATCATGCATTTTCCGGATTTTAGAATTTTGCATTTTGTGCCAGTTTCTCACAGTTTTAATAGGCTAACCATCATGAATTTTCGGGATTTCAGAAATTTTCAATTTGTGGCATATTTTCACAGTTTTTATATACATCATGAATTTTCTGGATTTTAGAAATTTTCTTTTTGTGGCATATTTTCACAGTTTTGATAGGCTAACCATCATGCATTTTCCGGATTTTAGAAATTTTCATTTTGTGCCAGTTTTTCACAGTTTTAATAGGCTAACCATCATGAATTTTCGGGATTTCAGAAATTTTCAATTTGTGGCATATTTTCACAGTTTTTATATGCATCATGAATTTTCCGGATTTTGGAAATTTTCTTTTTGTGGCATATTTTCACAGTTTTGATAGGCTAACCATCATGAATTTTCTGGATTTTGGAAATTTCCATTTTGTGGCATATTTTCACAGATTTGATAGGTTAACCATCATGCATTTTCCGGATTTTAGAAATTTTCATTTTGTGCCAGTTTCTCACAGTTTTAATAGGCTAACCATCATGAATTTTCTGGATTTCGGAAATTTTCAATTTGTGGCATTTTTTCACAGTTTTGATAGGCTAACCATCATGAAATTTCTGGATTTTGGAAATTTTCATTTTGCATATTTTCACAGTTTTGATAGGCTAACCATCATGCATATTCTGGATTTTGGAAATTTTATTATTGTGGTATATTTTCACAGTTTTTATAGGCTAACCATCATGAATTTACGGGATTTCGGAAACTTTCATTTTGTGGCAGATTTTCACAGTTTTGATAGGCTAACACCATCATGAAATTTCTGGATTTTGGAAATTTTCTTTTTGTGGCATATTTTTACAGTTTTGATAGGCTAACCATCATGCATATTCTGGATTTTGGAAATTTTCATTTTGCGGCATATTTTCACAGTTTTGATAGGCTAACCATCATGCATTTTCTGGATTTTGGAAGTTTTCCGTTTGTGACTTATTTTCACAGTTTTTATAGGCTAATCATCATGCATTTTCTGGGTTTTGAAAATTTTCAATTTGTGGCATATTTTTACAGTTTTGATAGGCTAACCATCATGCATTTTTTGGATTTTGGAAATTTTATTATTGTGGCATATTTTCACAGTTTTTATAGGCTAACCATCATGCATTTTCTGAATTTTGCAAATTTTCATTTTGTGGCATATTTTCACAGTTTTGATAGGCTAACCATCATGAATTTTCTGGATTTTGGAAATTTTCTTTTTGTGGCATATTTTTACAGTTTTGATAGGCTAACCATCATGCATTTTCTGGATTTTGGAAGTTTTCCGTTTGTGACTTATTTTCACAGTTTTTATAGGCTAACCATCATGAATTTACGGGATTTCGGAAACTTTCATTTTGTGGCAGATTTTCACAGTTTTGATAGGCTTACCATCATAGATTTTCTGACTTTTAGAAGTTTTCCGTTTGTGACTTATTTTCACAGTTTTGATAGGCTAACCATCATGAATTTTCTGGATTTCGGAAATTTTCAATTTGTGGCATATTTTCACAGTTTTTATAGGCTAACCATCATGAAATTTCTGGATTTTGGAAATTTTCTTTTTGTGGCATATTTTAACAGTTTTGATAGGCTAACCATCATGAATTTTCTGAAATTTTGAAATTATCATTTTGTGGCAGATTTTCACAGTTTTGATAGGCTAACCATCATGAATTTTCTGGATTTTGGAAATTTTCATTTTGTGGCATATTTTCACAGTTTTGATAGGCTAACCATGAATTTTCTGAATTTTGGAAATTTTCATTTTGTGGCATATTTTCACAGTTTTGATAGGCTAACACCATCATGCATTTTCTGGATTTTGGAAATTTTCATTTTGTGGCATATTTTCATAGTTTTGATAGGCTAACCATCATGCATTTTCTGGGTTTTGGAAATTTTCTTTTTGTGGCATATTTTTACAGTTTTGATAGGCTAACCATCATGCATTTTCTGGATTTTGGAAATTTTCATTTTGTGGGATATTTTCAGTTTTGATAGGTTAACCATCATGAATTTTCTGGATTTTGGAAATTTTCTTTTTGTGGCATATTTTAACAGTTTTGATAGGCTAACCATCATGAATTTTCTGGATTTTGGAAATTTTCTTTTTGTGGCATATTTTTACAGTTTTGATAGGCTAACCATCATGCATTTTCTGGATTTAGGAAGTTTTCCGTTTGTGACTTATTTGCACAGTTTTTATAGGCTAACCATCATGCATTTACGGGATTTCGGAAACTTTCATTTTGTGGCAGATTTTCACAGTTTTGATAGGCTTACCATCATAGATTTTCTGACTTTTAGAAGTTTTCCGTTTGTGACTTATTTTCACAGTTTTGATAGGCTAACCATCATGCCTTTTGTTGGTTTTGGAAATTTTCATTTTGTGGCAGATTTTCACAGTTTTGATAAGCTAACCATCATGAATTTACGGGATTTCGGAAATTTTCAATTTGTGGCATATTTTCACAGTTTTGATAGGCTAACCATCATGAATTTTCTGGATTTTGGAAATTTTCTTTTTGTGGCATATTTTCACAGTTTTTATAGGCTAACCATCATGAATTTTCTGGATTTTGGAAATTTTCATTTTGTGGCATATTTTCACAGTTTTGATAGGCTAACCATCATGAATTTTCTGGATTTTGGAAATTTTCATTTTGTGGCATATGTTCGATATTTCGATAGGCCATCATGATTTTTTTAATGTTCCATTTGCAGCATAATTTTCGGACAGAATCTCCATTATCTTCGTTTAGTTTTTTGGTTCAATTGCACATTAAATATATGTCATATTATTATCATTTGATCTGCCAGTTTTACACTAAATGTTTTAGATCCGATTCGGATATGGATTCCTGAATTGAATCCTTTCAAATCGAAAAGATAGACTATCCCTTCAATTTATGAAACCGAATCGGCATTATACAATTTGAAATCATTATGTTTCTTAAAGCATTTATGTATTTAATTTAAATTTGTTTTTAAAGAAATTCCTTTTGTGTACCGAGTACACAAATGTAACATAACTTTATAAATAATAAATTTTATTTAGTAAAACCCGTAAAATTTAATCGTTATACCAATCTAAAAATAATAAACTAAACGACATAACAATTAAAAAGAATAATACATAAACACGTAAGCCAGCATTGCGTTGTATTGCTTGTTTAATTTGTTCGTTGGCATCACGTACATTTTCTGTGGCCCCAACAACTGTATTTGATATTCGATCAATATCATGTTTTTGTAATGTTACCTGAAAATGAAAAACAAATTTTCAATTTATTTAAACCATTTATCTTCCACAATATATATGCATGTACTTTTTCACTGAGAATCTCCTGTAAATTAGCTATATCCACAACATTTCGTTCAATTTGTTCAACTTCGTCGGACAAACCCTTTAGTTCCTTTAAAAGTTGAGTATTTTCTGATTCAAACATTTGTATATCTTCGGCACTAAGTTCATGCTCCTCATATATTATTTGATTGTGATTGGTAATGATTTCGTCGTCTAAACTTAATTTACTCGAAAGACCGGCTTTTCGATTCCGCAAACCATCATTTGTACTCTGTTCCGATTCGTCTATATTATTACTAGTTTTTTGCTTGTTTTCATCTTTCTTCGATACATTTCGCTTCATGTTTGGCGCATTTGCATCATTTTCGTCTCCAAATTTATTTTGTGCCAACTTTTTACGATCCGTATTCAATTTTAAAAGTTTATACGTTTCTAAATCTCTTTGCATCCGATACTTTTTTTGGTCGCTATGAATTTTCAATACGGCTCTATGGAAAGATGTTAACAATTCTACTACCAATTCCAAATGAGCTAAAAGCTGTTGATTAGTATTCGTATAGAAATGTTTTAGATCCGATTTCATTTCATCTATCATATTATTACATATATTTAGGATTTTTTCTGATTCCGAATCGATTAGGTCACGTTCATCATCTGTCATTTGTGCAAAACGTTTTAGGTGGCATGCAAATTTTATATAGGCCGCTCGATTTTGAATCAAGAAATTACGAAGCTGAACTAATTGATATCTAATATTTTTCGCTTTGATTTCGAATAATTTCTCTTTCTTCTGCCCATTCTCGTCGTTTATATTTTGTTCTAGTGGTGATGATTGTTTTGTAGTTGGGTGACTTTTAGCATTTGCAACATCGGCACTAATATTTTTATGTCTCAGGCGCACAGTTTTTACACAAGCCTTAAATAATTGTGTTACATCCATGAATTTAACTATGTATTTTATTAATAATGTCACGAAATTTATTATTATATTTTTTGCTTTACAATCACTAAAGATTCCACATCATCTTCGTCATAAAAATAAATCTATTTTGACAATTCGAAATGTCAAAAATAAGTACCCTAGCAGCGGTTTTTTTTAATACTAGTGTACTAAATGTGACATCTAGCGGAAAAATACTGAAACATCCAGTACTTTATTAAAACATTTCTCGTTTCGCCTAAATGTTTATAATGTATTTACAAAGAAAATATTTAGTACAATTTCAATAACTTATCACATTCATATCGGATCGTAATTTAGGCTTAGAAATTAAGCTGCTGTTCGTGCGATGAAATAATCGATTGAATTTCTTCTAACGGTGACATCGATCACCGATAACTATATCTGCCGCCTCTGGATACTGATTTAGAGTTAATTCTTTATCTAGAGTTTGCTGTTCTTCTTTTATTACCTTTGCTTTATCATTCGGTTTTTCTTGCGTGTGTGTTACCATGTGTGCCCGCAAACAATTATTTTGAATGAAACCTTTGTCACACACTGGACAAATATGCTCTCGTTCGTCTGTATGAATTTTTCGGTGAGACTACAAAATGTAAAATTTTTAAATGTTTAATTTTTTTATATTCGAATATTAAATACCCGTAAGTTAGTTCGCCGATTAAAACATTTGCCGCATATATCACAACTATACGGCTTGACACCCGTATGTATTAGCAAATGTGTTTGGTAATGTGATTTTCCTATAAAAGTTTGGCCACATTGTGAACACGAATAAGGACGTTCGCCTGTATGATATCGCTTATGTAGTACGAGCACATTTTTATATCGAAATTGTTTGCCACATATATCACAATGAAATGGTTTTTCGCCAGTATGAATCATCATATGTTTTTGGAGGCCAACTTTTTGCGTTAATACTTTTCCACATACACCACAAACGAACGACTTGCCGGAATTATGGACACGTGAATTGTGATCTTTCAAATTTCGGTTTGTTGTATAACTTTTATTGCATTCTTCACATTTAAAAGACGCATTCGAATTGTGGGACGCAATATGATTCTGATATCTTGCCTTATTTTTAAAGTCTTGGCCACATATATTGCACATCATTTTAACGGTATTTGAATGTGTTATCAGGTGAATTTTCAAAGAGCCAGCACTAGATAACGATTTCAAACATATATTACATGTATAATTTTGTGGTAAATTTGGATTAGGTTTCAATGCTTGTGGCAATTTTGGCTTAGGTTTTAATACTTGGGACAATTTTGGTTTACGTTTTAATACACGAATATACGAATTGATTGCCCGATCTGTGATATTAGTCATTTCATTATTATGAAAAATACCTTTTAGCTTTTCGCTTATTAGTTTTTTCTTTTCCCATAATTTATCATCCTGTGCGGTACTTGTCGTTTCATCTATAACATTAATACTATGGCTATTCAAGATTTGGGGCTCATTGTGGATTGTATTATCAAAATTAATTATCTCCAAGTCTCGAAGAGTATTTTCACCAGCTGCATCATCAACGGGACTTCTTATTTCACGTGGACTCCAAGAATTTGAATCTTCTAATTTTACGAATACATATTCAAATTCATGGTTCGATTTTGAGGTCACATCATGGGATTGTTTCTGGCGTAGAATAGCATTCGCTCGTATAAATTGTTGTTTAAATTGAAAGGCCTTAACCACATCAACCGCACACTGTTCACATATTTGACCCGGTAATCCATCGCCTTCGTATACCTAAATAAAATTTATAACGAATCATTTTAAAGGCCTATGAACTTCGGGCGTTTTAGAAACTTACATCTAAATTTGTACAGTAATTTAATATTGTACAAAATTTGATATTTGTATTTTGAATTTGTTCAGTTCTGTAGATTGATTTCATGTTGGTTTCATTATTTTCTAAACACGCTCGGCACATTATTTTATTATCTGAGCTTAGTGAATCCATTTTAAACGAAAGTTTAATCACAATTTGTTTGTTTTTAATTAAATTAAATTAATTTACACAGTATTATTAATAATTCTTAATTTTAACAAACATTTTACGAAACAAAACATTTTCTTTTGATTTAGACCAGAAACGTCAAACTGTGTTTACTGTCAAATTTAGTACAAAGATTTTACTTGTTGCTCAAATTTATTTTTATATTCGGTTGATTGGGTTCCTTTACAAGTAGCTCATTATATTGTTGCTTTTGTTGCAAACGTGACGTTTCATTAAAAGTGCCAACATGGTTGAAGAAGTTAATTCGGAAAATCTTGAAAATAAATCAAAAACTGAGACAGCTCTTAAACAAGATGGACAAAATGTTGAGGGGAACATTCAAATTTATACTCTAGAAGGTATGTAGAGTTTAATAATACAAATTTTATTAATTATTTGTATTAAATATATAATTCAAAAACATAACCTCTCTCCTCTCTTGCCTTTAAATTATTGATTTTAGTTTTGAGAATTGTGAAAGATGCCCAACAGCAACATGGTTTACGTCATGGAGATTATCAACGATACCGGGGATATTGTTCTCGACGAGTTGGACGATTAAGGAAAGTGTTGAAATTGCCTCAAGGCGATAAACGACATTTCAAGAAAAAAGATGTCACAACTGCTCATTTAGAAGGTAAAAAATCGGATGAACGTTATTTACAAATTCCGTTAATGTTGGCCGAACGTGCATGGTCCTATGCTATGCAGTTACGTCAGGAGGCAAACACCGAACCTAGAAAAAAATTCCACTTAGTTTCAAAGCTTCGAAAAGCCTGTGTTTATTCACTGCAGTTACAGGAACTTTGCAATGTTAGTTGATATTATAATATATTCTTGAGATTGATTGTATAACCTTAACTATATATTTAAATTTTAGACTGAATTCTGCGATGCTCGTACTAAATTGGAAACGGAAGCTTACGTAGCATGGATGCACGGTACATTACACTTTGAATTATCGCTTTGGCAGACCGCCGCCGAAAACTTGAAAAAGGCTCAACTAGTTTATGAAAATTTAGCTTCTGCTCTTCCCGAAGAAGAGCAATCGTTGTACAGATCAAAAGTAGAGGAAGTGACATCCAGTTTAAGGTATTGTGCTTATAATATCGGCGACGGTGGTTCTATGGATGAATTAATTGGGCTTAAAGCTCAAGGATTATTAAACAATATCGATAGTTTAGTTGCTCAAACTAAAAGTGAAAGTTCAGAAGCATTCCAACAAACTGAGTGGCGTGCACGTAAATTTACTGTGCGTCCTGAAAAAGTGCGCTTATTTTTAATCTCACTTCAAGAAACGGATAAAAGTATTGAAAAAGCTAAAACATTAGATTCGAAAATTGAAATTCTTGAAAACATTCTAATGGATTGTAAAGACGCGATTTCGGCGGTTAAAGACGAAATAAAACAAGAACCTAAATTGCGTGTCGCACCGGTCAACGATAAAATATCAGGAATTCAATATTTACTAGCATATCTATCGTACATTCGTCTTTATCGCACACTTGAGCGTAATTTATGCTTAGTCGAACAGGCAAAAATTAATTTAGATGGAATCGTTAATACCACCGGTAATGAGAAGAAAGTTCGTCCTCAGGATTTATCGCGCCTCTATGAAATAATATTGCAAAATATTTCGGAGCTACAGCAAGTCACTGGAATGGAAACCGATACGAATTATCAAAACGAAATGGAAAATTTGGCAACCGCGTTTAAAGCATTCCGATGTTATTACATCGCTGTTACATTGGTAGGTCTAAAACGTTGGAAAGAAGCTGTAGCTTTGTATGAGCGCTCTACAAAATATGCACATGAAGCATTAAAAACTAAATTAACGGAATTTAATTTAAAAACTGATCTGCAAAAGTTAATCCATGAAATTGAAATTTCTAAATTTACCGCTCATGCCTATAGCGTACTTCAAGAAGATACAAATGATGAATCGGTACTCTACAGCAAACAGCAAAAATCTTCAAAACCATTGTATGAACGACTAACACAATATAAGGAAGATCAAATGCTGAACACTAAGAGTCCTAATGTGTTTAATCTAACACCAGACATGGAACCGATACCGTGCAAACCATTATTCTTTGATTTAGCATTGAATTTTGTTGAATTTCCAAATCTTGATGATAAATTAGAAACATCGCCGAAAAAAGGTGCACCGGCCGGAATTTCTGGATTTGTAAAAGGATTTTTGGGATGGGGTGGTTCTACTAAATAATAAAAATACAAAATAATGTTTTTACCAATTTTTTTATTAAATATAAATATATAAATAAACAAATAAAAAAAAGTTTTTGTGAAATTTACATTTTTTAATCATTCTTTAATTCGCTAATTTTGGTTTACATAATTAATGTTAACAAAAATAAATTTACATACAAATATAAATTATGTATTTTTTGGTGTATTACTTAATTATTATTTGCCAGAAGTTACTAAAACGTAAATTATAAATTCCCTACGGTTAAACAGTAATACTTCATAAGCTAGGATTTATTTCCAGCTTCATGATATTTCGAAATTATTTAGCTTTAGTCTTAACTTTAGTGTGATAAATAGACAAGATCTTTATGAACATTCATATTTTCTACATTCTAGCACAGATAATTATACCAGACGAACCAGATCTTGTATGGCTTAATTTTACATAATTAAATTCACATACTATTTACAATAGAAAAAAAGTTGTTCGCATCTACTTTTTCGTTTGATTAAATTTCAGCATAATATAAATATACATAGTACTACCATCATGGTAGTTCCAGTTTCATTATTGATGTTCCAGATGTCGCGTCGATAGAATATAGTCAAAATATAGTATAAATACATGACATTTAGGCGATTATACATATAAAAATAGTTTGATTATTTTAAAAACGATATATAAAACAAATTGTATTGATTGGTTTTTTAATCATTCATAAATTAACTATTCCTTTAAATGTATGTGTGTTTAAAATTAATTTTTAGGGCCATTTTCAAGTTAAAAACACGTTTAAAAAAAATTATTTTTTTCATATGATTTGTATGAAAAATAAGAGTTTTTTTCGTCTTTCTACCACCTAAGTTCGATTATGATGATTGCGGCTTTGTATATATAGGAGACTCTGATATAGTATACAAAGCCTCAATGATCGGTCAAATTTTTAACTGAAATTTTAACTTTAACAAATTGTACAATATTCCATAAGAACACATGTAAAATAGGGTTTTTTTAAATTTTCGGATTGAAAGGCATTCATAACCTCAATTTTTTTAAATCTATGTCTAAATTAAATCTTTAAATACACCATATATAAATCTTAATCAATATTCAGTTCATTAATTGGTATAATCAGTAATTATATCAATATTTTTAAATTAAAATGACACGGATTTCATTTTTTTTTTATATAATTTTTACGTATGTGTATGTGAAAATTTGATAGAATATAGTAATAAATGCAATAGAAACCCTAATTATGAAATGACGTATGATATTTCGACCAAACACAGTTTCTTTTTGAAATTTCTGTTTTACTAATTTTTTTTTTATTTTCATGTTTTGCACGTCACCGACTATAGTTGTATTTAAAAATTGAGGTTTTTTATGACCCTTATATTAAAACATTAATTAAAAAGGATTTTATTGATTGAACTTTTAATCATTCATAAGTTAACTATTACTTTAAATGTCGGTGCGCTTAAAATTAATTTTTACGGCAATTTTCATGTTTAAAATACGATTTAAAGACAACACTTTTTTTATCAAAAGTAGAGTTTTTGTCGTCTTTTTACCACCTCTATATTAATTTCGATTATGATGATTGCGGCTTTGTCTATATATAAGTGGCTTTGGTGCAATAACGCAATAAAGCAATAACATTGCTTAACATTTTAGGAGAATTACGCACACTTGCATAATATTTAAGGATAATTTGGCATCCCGCTTTCAAAAAGGAAGGATTTATTATTCAGAACTATTAGCAGTGCTCCTGATACGTTTGTACTACGCGAAGTACCATATGAAGAGTATATTCATTTTGGGATTACAAAATGTAATACACCGTTATGATGTAATTTTTTATGTAGTTTACCTGAAATCATCTTTGACTTTAATGTAGATGGATTACCATTCTACAAAAGTTCTAGAACAACTCTGTGGCGTATTATTGGTTCATTTGCTGAATATCGTAATCGTCTCCTTTTTTTGACGGAGCTATTGTCGGGTGGGTGTAGGCTATCCTACCTTTGTAGACATGTGTAGCGGTTGTAATTTTACAGTAAAACCACTTTTTTTATGGTAGGGTAATATTCCTTTGTAAATATTGTGAATATTCGATTGTTTGTTTTTTAAAGAGAATAGACGTCCTTCACGTGTTTAAAAAATAATAAGTCACACATGAAAATTTAAATAAGCTTAAACAAAATTAGTATAAGTGATCAACCTTTGAACAACAAACATTAAAATTTTTATATTATTGTGAAAAAATATAATTAATGTAAAGCGTAGTGTAAACAAAAACAATTTTCAATATTAACATAAATTTCAAATTGAACTAAAAAGTGTAAAAGTGCAGTGTTAATAAAAATTGTGAAATTATAAAATGCTAATGACCTAGTTTTAAGGGCATTATACATTAAAATGTCTGAGTTTGCTAAAAATTCAAAAACTCAACGAACTCCGTCAGGTTTCATGCGACACAATTTGATTGTGATTTAAAATCAATAGAAATGTCGTCTCAGTCAAAAAATAATTCACCGTCGTCGCAAAAAAAAAAGAATTCCACAAACATCGCAACTTCTGTCAGAATCGGAACCATCTAATGATTCTAGTATTCCAAATGTCCTGCCGCCTTCATTATCTATGCTTGTATATGAAGAAGGATGGACAACAGCTAGCAAGTAGGGTAGAGTCCGCTATCGCACCTATCAATAGACGCAAGCAAATGAAAATCAACAACTATTGGTTAGCTCAACCTACAGTGTCTTTATCGAAACGGTTTAATTGATTGCTCGAGGAGAAAGAAGACACACCACCACCAAAGAAAAAGTAGAAGAAATCAATCCTTTGACTAACTTTTTAAAGGAATATACAAAAGACAAACTTGACCTAAAAGTAATTGGAACTAGCCAGGTTAAAATTCTGGTAAAAGATACTGAGGCATACCGAGCCGTCATTAAAGCCCTAGCGGAACGAAATACCGAATTCCATTCGTTCCAACAAAAGGGGAACTAAACCTACCAGGTGGTCACACGAAACTTACATCCGTCTATTAACACTGACGAATTTAAAATTGAGTGAATTGGCTTGGGCTACGATGTTGTTAATATTTGCAACATGAGGCAAAGTGGTACGAAAAAACCATTCCCACTCTTTAAAGACGAGCTACGAATAAATGAAACTAATAAAGACATACATTCGATCAGTAGATTGATGCACTCAGTTGTACAGATCGAAAAACCGCATGTAAAGCGGGAAGTGGTACAATGCACTACTTGTCAAAGATATACGGGCTTACTAAACCGTACTGCAATCATCGACCAAGATGTGTGAAATGTACAGGGGAACATCTCACAAATGATTGTGACAAGAAAAAGTGGGGTACAGAGGTCAAATGCGTGCTCTGTAATCGAAATCATTCTGCCAACTATAGAGGTTGCAGTGTTTACCAAGAGGTACAAAAACGCAGATTTTCCCCTCTAAGAGAAAAGAGTGGAGAAGTCGCAGCCCTCCAATCCGAATACATCTTATGTAAATCCAAATCCATCTTATCAGCTTGTTAGTGAAACAAGATATGCGCAAAAACTCAAAGATTCAATTAAAAATTAAACTTCGGATGAAAATCATTCCGAAGAAGTTCAGCCAACGGAAAATCCAAAAACTCATAACCAACAGCCTGAGCAGTCTTCCACACAACGATTGGAAAATATGATGGAAAAATTAATGGTTAAAATGGATACTATCCTGAACCTTCTAACGACCATTGTCTTCAAATCATGTAATGTCCAGAACCCTTAAATTAAGAAGTTGTCTCAAAATACCAAGATACACCATTTATGACACAAACTATCCTGATGGAACATCATATGGTGGTACTGCAGTTATAATCAAAAACACAATTAAAACCATGAAATAAAAAAAGTATGAGAAGGAGCATCTACAAGCAACTACTTGTACAATGAACACTGCAGTACTCCTCCGTACATACGTTATAAATGTATTTGATGCAACATGTCGGTTGTTTGTTGAAATAGATAATATAAGACGTCTTTACAACATGAAGATACAAAGGATCCCTAATATAAGCTCAGATGTTGTTTTCTTAGCAGATGGTGGAAATAACCCATGGGATTTAGAAAATTTAGTGATCGATGAAGCAACGATTCGTTACAAAAATTGTAAAACAGATGATGACTTTAAATACTTCTATAAAGTCATGAGTCCAAACAACCCTTTTTCAGCAGCACCTGAAGAACAATATATATTCAACAAAGATGAATCAAGCCTCATGAAAGGGATCAACGAAAATCCCACCAACATATTTACATGGGTCAGGAAGAGCAATCGTACATTGAACATGTAACGATTGTTTTCTCGTCGTGTGTTGTATACTTTAAACGTACAATAATTATAGCATAGTTACTTGTTTATGCAGTATTTGGTAGTATAGACAAGTAAAAACAAGTAGAGAGAGAAAAAAAATGGTGATTTTTTGGGTATATAAAGCACGGTAATGGCTTAGAAAGGGGGGTGATTCAACCTTTGACAATAGTAGAGTAAACATTGTTTAAAATATTATAGTTAAAATTGAATAAAAAATACACAAAATAAAACAAAAATTCAAGTGACATTGTAAGTGAGATAAACTAGTAAAGTTAATAGTTATTTTTAAATATAAAGTGTTGTGAAATATCGGTGTGCTGGGAGTGGTCACTAGAAAAGTTCTAGGGGCTGAGCCCATTGATGTTAACAAAAACAAAAAAGAAGCTAAATAAAAATAATTTAACTTATAAGTCCAAGCTGAAAAGAAAATTTATAAACATGCCAGCGCATCATGAAACTGAAATTCAAGCTCTGCAAAATTACGTCGCAGAGCTTAAAAACAACATGGAAGTGATTTTAAACAGAAACAAGGAATTAGAAGCGAGGATTGCACACCTAGAAAAAGGAAATGAAGAGAAACCCAACAGTGATTCAAACATGGATCTAAGCATTCATCAACAAGGGGAAGACGAAAACGAGGATTACCCGACAGTATTTATTTCAAGGAATCGAAAGAAGAGGAAACAAAATAGCCCAACCGAAAAGGAAACCACCATGATAAGCCTAAAAATTGACTCACCAACAGAGGCAATAAAGACGTCCGAATCAGTCAAAACATTAAAAGTGCCTCAACAAGTAAAATCTACCAATAGTGAAGTGAAAAGTGCTAGTGTAATCAACACTCAGAAAGAAGGGAAAAATCCGCCAATTGTTGCGTATAACCTAAACATTAAAGAAACGGTTACAAAATTAAATGAAGTGTTAGGATCAAATAATTATTCGTTAAAAAAAATAAATCGGAATGTGACACACGTAAATACAAACAACTTGAAAGGATTCAAGGATGCTCAGGATGTTATTAAGAGGGCTGATAAAAATTTCTACACATATACACCGAAGGAGATAAAAAACCACACCATATTGCTAAAAGGGATTGACAACAGTTTCGACCAAGATGACATCTTATCAGCTCTAGAAGAACATCAGGTAAGTCAGTTTATTGTAAAAATTTCAAAATATACTACCCGAAAATCCATCAAAGACAACCGAGATCTAAACATCTGGCTTCTCCAAATTAAACCCAATTCATTTGATAAATTTAATAGTATTAAATACATTTTACATCAGAGTATATTCTTCGAAAATCTAGTAAAATCAGAAACAATACAATGTAGAAACTGCCAACGTTACGGACATGCAGCATCAAACTGTAACATGACTTACAGATGCGTTAAATGCTCTGAAACCCACGGACCAGGACAATGCGCGAAGCAAAACAGAGAAATGGAACCATACTGCATCAATTGCAATAGTACTGGACACCCTGCCAACTACCGTCAATGTCCAAAATACTTAGAAATTTTAAATAGAAAAGAAGAAATTAGACACCAACAAGAAGTACAAAAAGTAGAAAAAATTCAAATGTACAATAGTTACTTTAAACCAGGATTATCATATTCAGGGGCATCCACACTCTCAAACCGTACCTCTCCACCAAATCCTCCAAAACCCCAAAAACAACAACAACCAGTTAAAACACAGGCAACTAATTGGGATCAAACATGCGGTGGGATGTTTGACCTAAATTTCACAGAAACTCTAAGACAATTCCATAACTTTAGCCCTAGATACAACGCTATCACGGACCCAATAACCAAAAAAATTGCATTATTCGAGTTCTTCGCAAAAATGACTAATATTCAATGACTTGTCACAACTCAACCCTTACAATAATACAGCTCAATATAAACTCTCTAATTAGCCGAAAAAAAAGGCACGAAATGGATGTTTTTCTTAACAAAGTTAAACCCCACATCGTTCTCTTAAACGAGACAAAAATTAAACCTCATCATAAAATTCAATTTAAAAACTACACGTTTGTCCGACAAGACCGCCTCCATAATAAAGGGGGAGGTACTGGAATTCTTATACAACAAGACATTAGTCATACGACAATAAAATCTCCCACTAGCATCCATTCCCTTGAAACTTCAATAATTAAAATTTCGAGTAATAAAAACGAGGTTATAGTAGTATCTGCATATTTTACACCAAATACCAACTGCCCAGCATTAATAACTCAAGACCTGACAGAAATAATGAAACTTAAATCTCACACCAACGCACACGTCATACTCGGAGGGGATTTAAATTCAAAACATTCTTTCTGGGGTAACACAACATCCAACCCCAGTGGAGATAATTTGATGAACTGGTTTAATACCCACAGCCTCACAGAAAATATTAAACTCCTGCACACAGACCAACCATCTTACTATAAGGCTGACTGTAGCTCATACTTAGACATCTTTATAATATCTGATAATATAACGGTTCATCATGACCAATATAGTTTTCCAAACCTTAAAACCTATGATTTTGAATCCGACCATCGTGCAGTTGAGCTAAAAATTTCACTAAACTTTAGAATACCAAGACAACCTCCAAAACAAATACCAAATTATAGTGTAGTCGATTGGGATAATCTAAATGACTACTTAAATTCAAAGATTGATGACGTATACATACCAACAAATAAAGTCCTTACCAAATTAGAAATAGATGAAATATTATTGAAACTACAAGAAATACTGAGAGATACGCTACAGAAACACGTACCACTAACAACACTAAACTACACCACCCAAATCCCCCTTCCCTCCAATATTATCAAATTTATCAAGTTTAAAAATACCCTTCGCCGACAACTACACAGAAATAGATACACCCCTGCCGCACAAACTATCAAATCACAAGTTAACAATGCAAATTCTATAATAAAACAACTAGTAAATATCCACTATGAAAACCACTGGAGGACGAAACTATCAAGCATCAGACTGACTAACAACACCTTTAAGGAAATTAAGCGACTGACAAATAGGAAAAATTACCACAATATTCCAACGTTGATGAATCTCGTAACCAACTCAAAAATAACAGACGATCTTGAAAAGGCTAATCTACTAGGACAAACCTTCGAAAATATACATACACAGAACAAGCTCTTAGGTTATGACTGGTTCACTGACGAAATCAATAAGCAGGTGGAAAATTACATAGATACAACCAAAATACCATTAATACAATTTACAAACGATCTAACCACCGAAAACTACCATCAAAACAGCAACATAACAAACAGACTAGCATCACCAGCTGACATCAAATTTTATATAAACTCGAGAAATAATAAAAAATCTTCAGGTAAAGATAAAATTCCCAACTACGCGTTAAAAAAATTCTCCTTTACTTTCATTGAAACTTTGTCAGCCATCATTAATCATTGCTACAATATAGGCTATTTTCCTGACATCTGGAAATCGGCTATAATAGCTCCCATACACAA
This sequence comes from Tipula confusa, assembly GCA_963556175.1. Taxonomy (NCBI): domain Eukaryota; kingdom Metazoa; phylum Arthropoda; class Insecta; order Diptera; family Tipulidae; genus Tipula; species Tipula confusa. The sequence goes on from OY744476.1 coordinate 141,350,920, forward strand.
ACCCGGGAAACCACCTGATCTGCCATCAAGTTACAGACAAATATCTCTCCTATCAAACATCAGTAAAATCTACGAAAAATTTATATTAGAAAAAATTCAAGACCACTGTGACGAACATAACCTCATTCCTATTAATCAATTTGGTTTTCGAGCATCTCATTCGACTACTCACGCCGCCGTAATTTTAAAAACGGACATTGCATTAAAGTTAAATCAAAAAATCCCAACGTTAGCTTGCCTCCTAGACGTAGAAAAGGCATTTGACACGACTTGGACTGAAGGAGTAATTTTTAAACTGATCAAAATGAAATTTGACCCACACCTTGTAAGAACCATAAATAGCTTTCTCACAAACCGGCAATTTGAAGTAAGAGTAGACAATACATTATCACAGATATACAAAATAGGAGCAGGAGTCCCTCAAGGTTCACTGTTAGGGCCCATCCTATACTCACTTTACACATCAGATATCCCTTCCCCAGCTCCTCTCCCATCTCCCATTAATTCTCTTGTTTACGCAGACGATATCATCTTATACACATCAAAAAAGAACATCAAGAAGGCAGAAGAAGATCTGAACGTTTATCTAGGAACCCTTAGTGAATATTTTAATAAATGGAAGATCAAAATCAACATCAATAAATGCGAAGCAATAGTATTCAAAGGGAATAAAGTACTCACGAAGGCACAACAAATAAAAAGCAGGAACATAGATATTAAAATCAACAACACAACCATGAAGAGAACACGTCAAGTCAAATATCTAGGAATAACATTAACAGAGGATCTTAAGCCATATAAACACATCAAGTCAATCATCCAGAAAGCTTTAATATCAAGCAATAGAATAAAGTCAGTTCTACACTATAAAAGTTCACTGCAGAAAAGGATCAAACTATTATGCTACAAACAGCTAATTAGACCAATTCTAACATATGGTTTCCCAGCTTGGTCGGACCTATCATCAAGTCAAATGGAAAAATTAAGACAATTCGAAAGAAGAACACTAAGAACATGCACCAACATACAACGCAAAGCCGATTCCTACGAATACGTCAACAACACCATTCTCTACAAAGAAGCGGACATCTCCAGGATTGACAAATTCGTCGTACAGAACTGCGTCAATTTCTTCGAACGTGCGGAGAGAAGCAGAAACCATTTGATCAAAAAGAGCGCCAACATACCAGAAAACATCATAGAAGAAGAAGTCAAATATCATCCACCATGTACCATTAAACATCTCAACGACACAAATCAACTTTACAACAACAATCAACAATTAACCCATTACCACAAACCAGCAAGATCTAATATACAACACCTAGTTTATAACATTAATCAATAGAAAAATATATCATGTATAATAAATAATTTAATATAAGTCAGATCAAAAAATAAAGATCATTCCCCTGTAAATACACAACCCCCCCCCCCACCCCTCCATTATTGTAAATACCCTTATTTAAAAATAAGCATTTCAGCATCTATATGTACCATAGCCATCAAGGTCATATAATTAAATATCATATAAATAAATAAATAATTAAGGATTAGTAAATAAATTATTAGAGTAATACTTAGATAAAGAAACTTTTTAAGCTTCTGTTAAGTACCACTAGATTAAGTATAATAAATAAGAACTTGTATAAATTATTAATTGGCAATAAAAGTTAAAAGTAAAAAAAAAAGTAGAAAGGGGGGTGGAAAAAAAATTATAAAGATAAAACAAAAATCAAAATTAAATTAAATTGAGAAATGTTTAATTAAAAATTAAATTATAAAATATATATAATATAAAAAGAATATCGGCTATGTATAGTCCGAAAGTTTATTTTTAACTTGGTGAATAAAATTATATTAATTTCGAATTAAATTAATTAAAAATAAAAAAAAAAATAAATAAAAAAAAAAAAAAACAATAAAATTTGTGATCATTTTGGGATAATCATTTTGGGATAATAATATTTGTGATCATACCACAATGATAGTGAAATAAAGATTCTGACGGCGATATTGAGTCCGAGTGCGCAGGTGTTTTTGAGGCAGAGATTCCATCTAAATAAGATTGTTAAAAGCAGACAAAATTTAGACGTCAACACTGGATGCGGCCATTAGACTTCAACACCGGATGCGGCCATTAGAGTTGGATTTCGGGGTTTGGGTGTTTATTTTTATTTTTTTTGTCGTATACAAATAATTTTGATTAGAATTTTAAAATAAATAATGTGTTAGTTTAAGTAAGATGGGAGCAGAAGAAATCTTGGGTTGGTATAGGTTGCATAAAAAAATTAGTTGCACATGAGTAAGAAATTTTGTAGTAGACGTCCGAGTGTATGGTTAGGCGAACCCCCCCAGTAAAGCTGCCGGTCAAAAGAAAAAAAACAAGCATGTGCGTCCATACACACGGATGTGGTAGTCTACGTTACAAACAATGAAACATCAAAAATTGAAGCAGATTATGAAAACGATTGTAAAGCCGCCCACGATCTTGCAACTTTAATTGATCCAAGCTTGCATGTTCAAGCGTCCAATTCTAGAATAATGTTGTCTGAATATTTGGCAGCGAACATGGAAATGCAATTGATTGAATGTGATGAACTAGGTCCAAGTGAAATGTAGGATTTTAATAGAGCTGTTGACATTTTACATAGTGATATTATGAATGTTGTCGATCTTGAAGAAGATGACGAAGAAAAAGACTTTGTTGATTATACTGAGTAATATTTCTTTTTCTAATTTGTAGTGACCAATAATTTTGAATACAAATTTTTGGTCACACATAAAATAACGATCGTCATGCAATGCCATCTGCAAACGGTCACATGCAACAGTTGTGTCTAGACTACTATACAGTCTCACGACGGTACTCCCAATGTTAACGACGATCAACACCACGACGATTACGAAATTATAACGAATTTAACATAACGAATTTAAACAACCGACCGACAATAAGACGACTACGAACAAAGATAGATACAAGATAAAGGTGGTGTAGAGGGAATTTAAAAAAACGTGGTTTTGGTCATCATTGCTTTTTCGTTTTTTGGATGTCAAGAAGCGGAGCGAGAGTTAATTGAGTATTAAATTATAAAATTATAAATTAATAATTATAATAAATTATTCAAAACAAATTAAATAAATATTTCTTATTAATTGGGTAAATAATTAAAATAACCCAAGGAGTTATTTATAAATTCACTAAATTTGTTATGAAAAAAAAAAAAATGTTGTGACCATCACAAAAATATTCCTTATTAATCCAAAACTTAAAATTAAAATCCAATTTAAGTTCCCTAACCCGGTTGTCATAATAGAAATATGAATCCATCAACAATATTTTAAAATAAGCCAACAATTTTGCAAAGTGACAAAACTTCGTAAAATCGAAAAAAATAAGGTCATTGCAAAGTTGTTGACTTAAAAAAAAGAAATAAAGAGTTTAAAAATTCAGTTTTTTGGTGTCTCTCATTAATATAGACTAACAGAAGATAAATGAAAAAATCAGTCAATGCAAAAATAAAATTTGATTTTATTGCTAGAAAAAATAAAACCAGAAACTAAGAAGTGAATGTCTGACTTATTATCACATTCTATTTAATCATATTTAAGAAAAACTTTGAGATTTTGTAGAAATTCCAAGATGGAAGGCCATCGAATTTAACTTATATAGAATGCTTCCAAACTTTACTTTTGGTAGGTATAGCCTTAATTTATTATTGGAAAAATGTATGGTCGACTAGATTCCTTTGCAGGATATATTTGTAGCCTATATATAACAACAATCAGAAAAGTTAAAAAACGAATACGA